>CM026202.1:13172890-13415390 GCA_014839995.1 Xenentodon cancila | reverse complement strand
GCGGAGTCTAAAGCATGCGGCGATCTCAGTTTTAGCGCTGCCTCCAGAGCTTTCTCAAACCTCAAGTCACTGTACACGGTCAGATTCAAGTGGCTCACACTCAGAGACCGGGCATCAATCTGATTTGCTTTAGAAAATGGTCCCTCGGACCTGACAGACTTTAAAACCAGATGGATGCCCGACACTCCCCACTCTGACACACACACTCATCTCAGGGATGTTGACAGATGCTGTTGGCTACTGCACATTTTCAACAGAATTTTGTTTTTTCTTAACTTAAATCTGCCCCTTCTAAGGGTTTATAAATATTTCTTCTTTTTTATTTGTAACCCAAAACATCTGTACACCTCGAGAGACACAACCACTACATCATTTAAATCACCACCACAGTTCTATACCTCTAACCATCAGTAGATTTAGCATTTTGGCATAGCGGTTGATTATCTGAGGTTTTAGGGAAGAGACAAGAGTATTTGGAGGTGAGGAAAGAAAATGAGGAATTGATGGTGATGCTGATGTTTAGACAAAAACTGATCATCATTAATTATATCCCAGTTTTGAATCTTGTGCAGGTTCCCTTCAGAAGACTCAATATTACTGAAGTTTTACAATAAAAGTTATTATAATTCTTAGGAAGTAAAATAGTTCACTTCATTCACATGCATGTTTTAAACTTATCTGCATCAAGAGAGGAGCTCAGAGAGGGCTATAAGCCAAGCTAAGCAGACATGCGTCTGGATGCAACTATTAAGAAAAACAAAAAGGATGCGAGTGGCTTCATCTTCTCATGTAACTTTATGTTAAAAAGTTAATGGTGGTGCTGCAACTACCTAAGAAAAAAAACAACTGCAGAAACATCTCCCTGCCTTCAGTATGGTTTAGTAGCTGTACACTTGTGATATCCAATCTTCTGTATTACAAACAGCCCTTCTTAGGATATAACTAGGATTTTTTTTTTGCTGCTGGAGGAAAACTGCAGGAGAAATCAAAACTGCAACTTTAGGAGTTGTGATTGCTTTTGGCGATTGACAGCTAGAGGTGAAGCAATGAAGAGGAGCTCTGAGAGAGCCCTCTCGCACGACCTCACGACCATTGACTCCAATACCTTGCAGTGGGTGGAGCTTATTGGGATGCCCACATTTGATGCAACAAGGACTGTTAACGCACTCATTACTTCAATGCAAAATCCGCTGTGAGGACAGATGAGTAGAGAGACAGAAAGATGGAGAGGGAGAGGTAAAACAAAAAGTGGAAAACAAGTGTGACAGGTGGGTGCGGGGGGGAGTAGGAGGAGTAGGAGGAGGACGAGGCTGGTGGTGGGGGAGTCGGATGGCAGCCAAGCACAGGAAGGTGGAGGACCCACACACCACACCATGCCAGTGCTGAGAGGGCAAAATGGAAGAGAGCTGATGGAAATGAGACAGAAAATGAGACACGACGTAGGTGAGGAGGGGGGTCGGGGGAAGACTGGGACTGGAGGGGTCCGCCTCGGTCTTCCAGACTGGATCTGATGTTCCTGTAAAGAACAGGGGGTAGAGGGGCTGCACACTGCTGCCTGGGGCCGGACACACGTAAAAACCCAACATCGTTTTCTACAGCGGAAAAAACGGGCAGATCCAGACGTTTAACAGAAAAGTCCGCTTTATGAAAACCTGGGTTTTATTTAGATAGTCTTGGCATCATTATCATTAACAGTAAAACTAGATGAGGTCTTTGTATGAGCATGGGCAACATGATTAATGGCGATAAATTGTCTGACGCAACTCTGATACATAACAACAGAGTTAGGAAAATAATGGCAAACATTACACTATTTTTAATTATTAAAACTAAAGTAAGAATCCAAATTCGTGTTAACACTGAGGTTTGTTTAGCAGCATACATGATAACAAACTTGCTCCACCTGACTTGATCTCTCTGGATCTGAGCCGCCTCACGTCGCTTGCACGATGGCACGACTAACAGAAATGATGGACAAAACTAATAACTTGATAACTGCAGCTTTGCAACATGTAATAAAACTCAATTTATGTACACATGTCTGGCAGGAAGCCTGCTTGGGTTCTGCAGAAAAGAGACAAAACATCTGGCCTGCTACCCTGGGAGGCAGTGTGAGCTCCTCGTCCCCCTGGAGGGGCCTGGAGGGAAGTTGAAAGGGCAGCCGGAGGGCCGCTCAGTCATACCTTGCAGTGTGTGGTACTGACAGGGATTCCGATATTGGAAGCCAACACGACTGTGAGTGCAGAAGCCAGTTCAATAGTGAATCCACTGTGGAGGGAGGGAAGGAGGGAGAGAGGGAAGGGAGACGAGGGATTGAGTCGGGGAGGGGGAGGCAAAGAGTCATTCTTCATTGTTATGTTTATGACGCTGCTGACGGCAGGGCCTCACCAGCGTCCATATTAACCAGCATATTCAACATCTCCCCTAATGTTCATTCACACACTCAGAGTACACATATATACGTGTGGAAATCACATATCCCACCTTAAGACAGGCACCTGCAACGAAAGACAGCATTCCTGTGACGGCCTAAATGTTTGTAGGTGATTACAGCGGGATGTGACACAGACAGGGCCTCTGTAGGTGTGTTTTTGTCGTGGCTTGTGCTTACTAGAGGACATTTTCTCCAAAGTCATGCCCTGTTCCCAAAACAGTTTGACTTCAGACCAGTGGACGCACTGGAAGAGAAAATTATTAAACCCACACACACACACACACACACACACACAGAAAACTAACAACCACACAAAGAATGAGTGAAGAAGTAGACTGAAGCTTTAGTCGGTGCTTTTATATTTAAGAAATGAAAAAGCAGCGGCAACACTAAGTTAAGGATGTGAGAAACGGACGCTGCTGAAATTTACTTGGCTGCAGTGTCAGGATGGTTAAAATGTCATTCCTTTCCACGTTGTGGAGTTCATGAACCGCGGGAGCCAATTTTCATCACAGCAGGGCTCCAATTATTTGACCTGAGCCAATCTGGAACATAACACGGACCTTTGGTAAACATTCGAACCGCGTCTGTAATAAAAATCAACGCTGCATAAATGTTGAACAACCTAGCGGCTCTAACGCACTTTTTATATGAAAATGTTTTTAAAGAATGTCACTGTCAAAAACGTTTTACATCAGCCTAGTGAGCTGGACACTTTAAAAGGCACTACTTCATAAGCACACAGTGAGAGATCCTGGTAAATTTACATTCCTGACTCCTAAAACCGGACAAGGCCAGTTGCATCTTCAGTTTTTTGTCCCTGCGGTTGCTGATCATGAGATAAACGGGAAAAAAATAACACTTTTCAACCTTAAAAAAAATGGCTTTTCCTGCCATGATAAACTGCACTTGTCGTGCGTTTACAGTCGAGGTTCAACTACATGCCTGGGTGTGTAGACTACACACATCTACTCACTCTCCTGTCTTCGCCCTCAAGTGAACCTCTTTGTAAGGGTTGATGCATGGAAACAGACACCCGAGAAAAGAGAGCCTTTCTAAGAGTGAACCAGAGCAAATTTGTGTTGGGATTCTGGCAGCAGAGTCAGTTGGTGATGGAAAGAGGGGAGATTAAGGAAGAAAAGGGCCACATAAAGAGAGAGGGGGTAAAAGAAAAAAAACACATGGCAAAATAATAAATGAGGGGAAATAATGAGATGGAGTAAGCGTGGGAAGAACTGAGAGAGCTAGCTTTAGAGGTGACAGATGGAAAGAAAATGCCGCAAGACAAAAGGATGGTAAGACACAAACAGAAAAAAACAGGGGAAAAAGTGAAGGCAAGGAAATGAACAAGGTTAACCACAAAAAACTGGGATTTACAGTACAGGCAGGAAGGAGAAAGTAGGAGGATACAAAACAAAGAAAAAAGAAAAGTGCAAGGGAATGCTGGCATTCCTCCCTGCGGTTGGAGAGGAGAAGTCAGAGTTCCCACTGTGGATTTACCCCTCTCTCATCCCTTCTGCTGTAATTTTCTTTATCCAGAATGGATAAAGAACACACACACACACACACACACACACACACACACACACACACACACACACACACACACACACACTATCTAAGAAGGGGCTTGCTGGTACGATCAGCCATGAATATGAATGTTTACACCAACTCAAACTGGACATTTAACATACTGTAACCTGCAGGCGTAGCGCTTGTTTTTTAAAAATACAATCATCCCTGAAGTTTACACACACGCACGCACACACACGTGCGCGCACACACGCACACACGTGCACACACGCACACACGCGCGCACGCGCGCACGCACGCTGGAGCTAATGAGTGGGAAGACAAGAATGCAAAGAGCAAGAGAGAAGATTTAAAGCACGGGCGACGGAGGAGGAGTGAGCGGATATGTTACGTCTGTTGCCTCAGTTGTCAGACAAAGTGAGGCTCCAGGGCTTTATTTGCTGCGGTCCAAGACGCTACTTATTTATTCACCATCATTATGTAATACGTAAAAAATCAGATGGGAAAAAAAACAAAAACGAGTAACACTTCTATTTTACTGCTTAAACAGCCACTACAGAAACAGGATCTCTAAATATGTTTCAATAGATTTTTTAAAACTGTCAATATAATAATTAGCTCGTTAAAAAACAGAGTGCTTTTTATCTTGTCACTAATTTGTTTATGCTCACTTAGGAGGGCAGAAAATATATACATTTTATTAAAATTGTTTTAAAAAGTACAGAAAAGTATTCCACTTTTGTACCTTATAAATCCATACAGACCAGATCTCTGAACTATTTCCACTCATTCATTGATGTGCCTCTACAATGGAACCATAATAAAATAGTACAATTGCAACTTCTAAAGTGCAGATTTTATAATAAAACGACTTCTGCTTTCATCTGCAGCTCTGTGTGGTGGAGGATACCTAATCAGTGTGCAAGTTTACCGTAATGAGGAAACCTGGACACGCTTCGGTGTGAAAGGCCTAGTGAGCGACCGCTTCGGCTGTGAGCACGCACGAGGCTCTCTGGAGCACGTACAACCAGTCACCCTGGGAGGATCGTCCACCGCCACAAATACACCCACCCACTTACAAACACCTTTTCAACAATGTTCTCACCTTGAGGGGGTGATGGGAGTCAAGTCCTTCCCCATGGTCTGGATGACGCGGCGGCCCCATACCCAGAGGCCGGCACAGATGCCTATACCACCATAAAATAGGAGCCAGACGGGGGTAGCAGCGTCCTGCATCACACCTCCCTGGTCATAAATCATCCACAGCGCCACCAGGGGTCCTATGGCATTACTGCAAAGATAAGAAAATAGATACTGAACTCACTCAGCTATTTAAGTCAACTTGAAATGGACGACATGCTGTCAAATAAGTAGTAACACATACTTCAACAGAACAAAGGCTTCGAGAATAATCGACTATATGATGAGGCGTTAGGGAAAACACTGTTATCAGTACAATGGTTTATTCAGGCTGCCTCTGTCACCTGACGTCGTTGCCTCCATGGGCGAAGGAGCCGAAGCAGGCGGTGAGGATCTGCAGGAAGTGGAAGAGCAGGAACACCTCTGGCTTTTCCTTCTCCTCACGATCCTCCTCCACCAAGTCGTCCAGAGGCATTGGAGCTGGGGATCCTTCTTCTTCCACCCCTTCCAGCTCCGTGGCGAGCTTCAACTCCACCCCGCCCTCCTCTGCTTCAATCTCGGCTTCGGCAACAGCATTGCAGTACGACGAGTAGCTATCGTAGCGTATCCGCTTTTTAGAGTAAGACACGCTGTTGCTCCTGGCGCCCCCCTCGCCCACAAGCTTTTCGCTGTCGTCACGTGATTCCGAGCGTATGATGGGCTGCACGGGCATGCCGCATATTGCCGCTGTGTAGCAGGTGTAGCTGTTGTTGCGGCGCAGCAGGCGGTAATTGTTGTCAGCCGGGCCGGCGTTGGAGCCTGAGCGAACATTATCATCCATACGACCCAGGTGGATTTTGTGAAGCAGGTCTTTGTAGAGACCAGAGTCTTTGTGCACCGTGTGGTACACCTGGCCATCGCTGCGCGTGTGGCCGTCAAAGCTGAAGCTGCCGTTAGAGATGGGCGACTTGAGGCAGCCGTTGGTCATGGAGTGGGTTCGACCTGGATGAGAACCCATTAAAAAGAGCATTAGGTTTACCGTTGAAACATTTTTAATTAATCTGCAGAGATGTCAGAGTTTTTGTCTCCATTAAACAAAGCAGTGTTGTCTTTTTGATCATTATAGTCCTTTACCATAGACCCTGCCGTTTGGCAGTACCATGCCCCCATTTGCCAGGCTGGAGGGCTCCCCACTGGAGTCGCGGGTACCCCGATCACCGCTGCCCCCCGTGAGGGGCACCACAGCCTCGTCTGTGCCCTTCGCCCCCGGTAGCTCTTTGAACACGGGACTCTCTTCCTCCTCTTCAGGGATCTTGTCTAGACTCTCATCAGAGATCCTGGACAGAGCCTGCTCCTTCTTTAAACGACCTGATGGAAATCCAGCAATAATCCAACCGTCAGACGCAAAATGACTCAGTGGTAATATATTCTAAGAAGCCTGAGCAAGCACTTATCCACGGTAAAGACGGTCACGTGGAAAAGTCTCAAGCCACATGAAAAGTTGACAAGAGGCAAAAAACAAACAAACAAAAAATAAGGACGCAGACACGTCTCATAAACACACGCAACCATCAGCTGATCCAAACTATTCCCACAGCTGACATCCTTGATGCACGGCAGCTTCTCAAACACACACACAACCAGAGCCATTAGTTTTCAATATTGTCTATAATCCTCAAAGGCATTCGGAGTCGTTTCGTGTTAACCACATTTAACATGTTTGCAGCGGTAAAGCATTTAGATTAGCGTTAGTAATCCGAAGTTCAGCATCTGTCCTCCACTCTCCTCTGTACCTACTACTGCAGCTGTTTTTTCTGCTTTGATGTGGGCTGGTTTTCCCATTAGAATAGTCAAGTTGGATGTAAGAGCCACTTAATAAATTAAAGGAAATAAAATAACTCGAACGAGAGTTCAGATGCTCTGAGAAAGGCTGAGCACACGCACGCACGCACGCACGCACGCACGCACGCACGCACGCACGCACGCACGCACGCACGCACACGCACACACACACACACACACAGACAGACAGATACCCACTTGCTATTTTCCTCCTCATCCAAGGACAGACGAATATCCAGACCAGAGCTGCGCAGACCACTGACCCCGCCAAGGTGATCAGAAATATGGCCCACACAGGTAGCATCTCCAACCCGAGCACTGCAGTTCAGGAAAACAAACACACGTTAACTTATCTTGTTTTTTAACAATTTTCTAAGCAGTTTAACCGAACCGAACATTCGCGATGCAGTAAGGAACAAATGCGCTCTGCACTTACATGGAGCTCCAGTGTACATGATGGAGAACGTGTTGATCCCGATAGTTGAGGCGTAGAAGAGGGGCAAGGCTCGCAGGCCGTTGGGGACGGAATCATCCTGGTAGAAAACATACCGATGGATTACAAACACAATTTTACGTAGTGATGACGACTTAAAGGCCTACAAACGCCTACACCGGGGCTCTTTAAGTCAGGTCCTCGAGGGACGCCGGTCTGCATGTTTTAGATGCTTCTCTGCTCTTTTGTGTTTTTTTTTTTATTTTTTATATGAAGTGCCCTTTATTGAAAGTAGCTCGACAGGAAATTGGGGCAGTGAGAGGAGGGTAGAAACGCCTGGAGTCAAAACCTGTGCCTGCTGTGTGAGCACTATCATCTCTGCATCTGGACCTGCTGAACCCAGCTGAGCTAACCGGTGCTCCTGAACTCTTCTTTTTTTAAAACCAGCTCAGATCGGTTCAGGTCAGTTCACAGATGTGGGGATTGTGAAAACTAGTCTCACATCAATTCACCATCGCAGACCACTCAGGAGTTTGGCTTCAAACTTAAATTTGAACTACACGTTTCACAAAACAAACACACCACTAACTAATAAAAAAAAAAAAAAAAAAAAAAAAATTCCCATAAAAACGACCAAAAATAAACTGCAAAGACAGGATCAAAGTCATTCAGAGTTTGACCCCTCCCTGTAGTGACTTCAGTCTCAACTGTCATGCAGCTCATTCATGCGCACGTCTGAAGTGGCGACCTTAGGATGATCTCCCAACACTTTTCTCTTGTTTGCCTCTTATATAACAGATCTGACTGCCGGTGTTGCCAAATCAAATGGGGTTTTATCTGTGCAGAAGTCCTTTGGACAAGTTACGTGTACATGTAAGCCCGTGTTTAAGTTTGGTGTTTACATTCAGTCCAATAATTTAGACGGCTTTCTGTCAAAATTACACACCAACACCAGAGACAACAATTCACAAAATGACTGTTGTTTACCGTTTGTGCTTTATAGCTCAAAACAGACAGTTGTAGGGCTGAAATACAAGCAAACCAAGTCCATAATAATTATAATAAATAGAAGAACCTCAACTAAAAAGGGCTGTAGCTGCCTGCATTTTTGCATCCAGGTGTATAAGAAACTTGTTTTGTGATGTGAGCCCACCTTGCTCAGGATGAAGTGTCTGATAAGCATGAAGAGGAGTCCAGACATGAGTCCAGAGAGCAAAGGGGAAATGAACCAAGAAGCCACTGGAGTAGGAAGGAAAAAATGTTAGAGGAAAGCAAGAAACATGCCAAGAAACACAAATGACTCACAGATACGGACTCAGTCTTCATAGATTCAGTATTAAAATAGAAATGTGCTTCTTTAGGTCTTTGGGAGTGGTCTGAGCTCTCAGTTTTGTTCTTGATATGCGCTTATGACCACTATAATATAATAAATTCCTTATACTTGAAAAAAAAATGGTTTACCTGCATCTCCTGAATGGAATAACCATCAAGTTTTACAAACTAAAAATGATGATCTGATGTCGAAAAGCTGTAAAAGGACTGTATTGCAATTGTCTCACTGGAGTTGCTACAGTGATACAAACATGCCAAACAAGCTTTTCACATGCAACCATTTGTCATTACCGATTTTGACAAGCTGCATCCACTGCACGCCCTTGGTGCCGATGGCCACCATGGAGAAGCCGATGGTGGCTCCGACGATGCAGTGAGTCCCTGAGATGGGCAGTTTGAGGAAGGAGGCGATCAGCTGCCAGACGGCCGACCCTGAGACCAAAACAGACAGAGATGTACGAAAAGAACTTCCCAAACCGGATATCACATTACATC
Source organism: Xenentodon cancila (assembly GCA_014839995.1). Taxonomy (NCBI): domain Eukaryota; kingdom Metazoa; phylum Chordata; class Actinopteri; order Beloniformes; family Belonidae; genus Xenentodon; species Xenentodon cancila. The sequence goes on along the minus strand of CM026202.1, from coordinate 13,406,202 downwards.
AAAATGATCAGCTCTAGTATCAATAAAAAAACAACAAAAAAACAACAGCAACTCAGTGATCTGGAGAGCAGCAGCATGAAAACAAGCAAAACTAATTCAGAGAATTGCATGGAAACATGCTTTTCGTGAAAAACAACGGTTGCTTAAATAATTTTTAAATGCTCAGAACTATAATATGCTAAATTGTCAAGTTTGACAGTTTTCTACATATTCTGCACTCATGATGTTTGGGGCTGATCTCAAGTCAGGGCTCTGGACCTAGTGAGCAGTTGTTTAATTAAAGCAAAGGTCGATCCTGGCTAATTGTGTATCTGAGAAAAGGCAAGCTGATTAAAAACAACTTCTTCTTTCAACTTTTTCCTTTTTAGAAGTGGCCTTGTTGATGCAACATAGGTTTAACTCTGGATGCTCTTCCTGACACAGCGCTCTCCTTTAATCCGGGCCTGGACCGGCACTGTGAGGTGGCTGGGCACAATGGGGTCCGATGTTTCGTGCAGCACTTGACTGGGTGACTCCGTGGGTAGACGGCAACCAAATCTACCCACTATGCCACAGTTGCTCCACTAGAAAGCCAACTACATTAATCACAGAAATGCATGTTTAAAGATCCTGGGCTGTCTGTTTAAATGGCAGAGGAACACTGAGATAAAAGCAACTTTAAATTATTTTGGTAAAGTGATAGTGAAGCACAGCTTGTCAGACGTTAGCAGACTACCCACCGACTCAGACAATGTTAATAAGTTTTAACGTATCAGTTAATCACAATTATTCAACTGTATCTACACATTCTTGGCTTTTCACACGTCTTGGGTTAATTTTGTGAAGAGCAACTTTAAAATACAGGATTAAGTGGACCCCTGCTGGATTAATTTTCAAGATTGTGCTCAAAAACCCACCTAGTAGTTTTAAAAGCATTCAGAGGCAGCTGGTATTAACAGATAAACCACTACAACATTAATAAAGCAGGACCCCTGGTAGTGCAACATCACAGCACACCGTTGGCAGAGCATGTTGAACATGAAACAATTTAACAGTGTCCGTAACTTCGTCAACAGCGAGAAGGTGACTAAAATATGTAACAATTGAACTATGCAGTTTAGACTGGTTACATGCAGTTTAGTCTGGTTACATGTAGTTTAAACTGGTTACATGCAGTTTAGACTGGTTACATGCAGTTTAGACTGGTTACATGCAGTTTAGTCTGGTTACATGCAGTTTAGTCTGGTTACATGCAGTTTAAACTGGTTACATGCAGTTTAGACTGGTTGCATGCAGTTTAGACTGGTTACATGCAGTTTAGTCTGGTTACATGCAGTTTAAACTGGTTATATTTACTGACTGCTTGAATCATGCATGGTGGTCTATTTGTTCATAACATTTTTTAGGGGTGTGACACAGTAAGAACATATTTAATTCTGCTTAAGTCTGACTTTTAGTAATGGCGCTTGTTTTCTTTGATGAATTTTAATCAGAAAAGAATCAGTCCCCCCGTCTAAAATAAAACGCGTCTAAAATTCAAATCAGCAGTTTTGGATTCTAACTGTTGGGAGACTATTACAGTTTGGCCAACCAAAGTCATTTATCCCACACAAATTCTCTCCAAGACCCTCCCATTCATAGCCATTTCCATCGGTACAAAATGTACCAAACCAACTGCATCGTTGCAGGTTTTATGGGATGATTTTCACAGTCAAATCCAAGAATCACTATTCAAAACAACAAGAATTGGCTACAGAATTGCCAATAACAACTTGGATTAACATTTTTTTTTTACTGAGGAAGCACTACCATTCATTGGCACTCCTACTGCACTGCGCAGCATTAAGGATGTCTTTTATTGATGCCGGTCTGGTGGCTGTTCTACCAATCCTTTGTTTCGTTTTTCTGATTGATAGTATCCCTATCCAACTCTGTCTAGAGCAAGTTTCTTCTCCATCCCCTGGTTTTGTCTCATAGAAATCAAAGTCGGATCAAGAGAAAGAGACTAATTCTTTGTATCGCAGACATAAAGAGTTAGGATGGCTGCTCGGCCAGTTTAGGACTATGTTAGATTTCAGTATTTTTTGCAAGCCACAAACATATTTTTCCTCAACTCTCAAAAACAATCATCACAATAACAAAATCCTGGGATATGAAAGGGTTAAATAAAGTAATTCCAGTACAGTTGATTATGCATCATGGAGAAATATTTTGTGATCAACTGAAAATCTGCAGTAGATGTGAAGGCAGGTGCTGATTATGAACAGAAAAATGGTTTATATTGCTCCACATGTTGTGAAATAAGTCCAGTAAAGCCTTTTAAAACAACTATTTCCTCTATGCGTGCTTATTTTTGTTATTCAAGGACAACAGAAGCCATTGTTTGAGTAAAGGATAAAAACACCACAGTGCGTCATTGTTGTGCTTTGATGGGTTTATTCAGTATATACTTTACCCTGCCATTCCCGTGACTTCCTAGAATACATCCAAACCTTTGTAGGTGTACAAACACTTTACTTCGTTTATCTAATTAAGTTTAAGACGTAGACCTCTTTTTTTTTTCTTAAATTCAGTATGAACAATATACCAGTAACAAATGTTTCCTGTTTGAGATCAACAAAAACTTGTCAATGGTTCCCAAATATTCTCTTGTGAAAGTCTGCCACGCCAGATTTCTTTTCTTTTTTTGCCACAGGGGAATCCCCGTGCATAATACTTATTTATCACCACTCGGCAGTCTCCCCATTATCTCACTGGCATTGTTTTAACAGGAGACCCATTGTTTCCTGCTGTACACTATTCAGTTACTGAAACAACGCTGGATCAGTGCTTTGGCATTTTGCTAAAAAAAAAAAAAAAAACAAAAAAAAAAAACTAGGCTGCAAGGTTTTTTAGCCTCAAATATTCAATTTTTGATTTAAACAGTTCTAAAAACAGGTAATCAGGAAGTTACTTTAAGGGAAAGAAAACCCATCTCTCATCCAAAAAAAAGCAAAAAAAAAAACCCAACAGATGCTCTTGAAATTAAAAACTAGCTAATTTAATCCACCAGGAAAAAAATAAACAAAAAAGAAACTATTCCCAGTGGTGCAGAAGCTTTTGCATTTTGGGGTGTTTAAACTTCCAGATCATTTACTCATTCCACCCTGAGGCATCTCTTACAACATCATTCCTTAAACTTAAGTGTATTTGAAAACCGTCTCCTAAAACCTAAGGGTTTTCCCAAAAACCTAACATCCCTTTAAGGGCTGGAGGAGGGCTGGAGCCTTTCCCAGCTGTCACATGGTGAAAGGCGGGCTACGCCTGTTCAGGTCATCAGACAATAATCACATGCACGTTTTTGGACCACGAGAGGAAACAGGTCGTAACAAGTTGTCTTGGGTTTCCTAAAGCTGTTCCAGCCAAATACATTTTATTCCAAAAGATGTAACAGATGCAGACGTGGGAACAAACTACCAATTAGTGTTATTTCTTAAAAAAAGAATAAATAGCTCCTTAATTTATTATTTGGCATGTATTAATCAACTTTTCCAGTTTCACCTGCTTGTTAAAAGTTGCAGCTTTCTTTTAAAACCTTTTATTCTTGTATTGCAGGTGTTAATGAAATACGACTGGTCTGAACTGATCTGCACTCGTCCCAAAACATAATGAAGCACCACCACATAAACATTAATGTCTGCACACCGCAGCAGCTCCATGGAGGCAAGTATTTTCCAGACATAAAAAGTTACTGCTACTTACCGACCATGGCGCTGACCTCCCCTGCCATGAGCACGGGCACCGTGTCATTGTAGAGGCTGACATCTATGATGCCTTTCCTGATCGTCTCTCCCACTTTGGCTCCGAGCAGCATCGAGCCCAGCGTCTCAAAGATGGATGCCAGGATACAGGCCTGCTTCAGGGTGACCACACCGGACCCCACCGCTGTGCCGAACGAGTTCGCCACATCGTTGGCTCCCACTGAAAATGCCAGGATGAAGGCGATGATAAAGCCAATAATCACCATCCACAGGTACGACTCCAGATCCATCTTGATACGATCACACCCAAACAAACAAACGAACGAAAAAAAAAAAAAAAATCCAAAAGAAAAGTAAATCTAGCTTAAATATTCCAAAAATTAAAAAAAAAAAAGATATGAGAAGTGCTCTGTGCGTTTTCAGTGGAGGACTAGCTCGCTCCGTTTCTTCGTCCCCTGGTTATAAAGAGTTCGAGGGGAGAAGCACAGCTGCTAACTAAGTGTTTTGAGGTTAGTCCAAAGACTGGAGACTAGTGATGGTAGGAGCAGGGAGCATTCCATCGCTTAGTGTGAGGCAGCCTGTCTGCACGCTCCTTCACCTGCCAGAGACAAGACAGAGGAGACACAGAAACAGATTAGTGTCATAAGCCATGATTACTCAGCCACTATCTGACAAAAACTCCATGTGACTTCCTGAGAAAACCTAAAACAAAGGAGGGGAGGATGAAGAAAGGGGAGGAAAGCTAATGTGAGCAAGAGACAACGTCAGAGAAAAGAAAAAAGAGAGAAAAACAAACATTAAAAAATAAAACGAGGATTGCAATGCAGAGATTGATTTGACAGGGGGACCACTCCAGTACACGGATGAATTCAGGTGACTGGCGATATATATGTAGATGGTAGATTTAATATAAAAACCTGCTGAAACTAGCTGGCAAAACGAGACGTGCTGACAAATGAGAAGGTGGCAATTAATGCAACCTGGGTAATAACTACAGATGCTCAGATCAAAACTCACTTGGCAGTCTTCTTTTTTTTTCTTTTTATTTCTGACTGCCAATTTTGCTAGTCTCTAATCAAGACCTATTATCAGCAAATTACAAAATAAATGTCTTTTTTTTTTTTAAACTGGCATATCTCCAGTAAAAACCATCAACCATAAATAACTCCTTTCACTAAACACTTTCACTAAACCTGGAACAGCAACTGGTGTGGGAATTTTCAACCCTTTTAGTGGGCCGTGCACTCCAGCAGGGAAAATCGAGGACATCTCCAGTAGCCTGAGTTGTAAATCACAGTCTGTGCTTCAAATAAATCAAATCAGATTGTTCAAGGGGGCTTGCTGTCAGCACTGACACTATAAAAAGACCAGTGTCCAGAGAGAGATGTTAGTACTGCTCCAACATTACAGAGGACCTGTACATAGTAAGTCAGCAGTATAATAAAAGTAGCTTCAGTTTAATAAAAGCTGCTTTGATTCCACGGGTTTTGCCTTTGTTGCATTAAAAAAGAAAAAAGAAATTGAAAAAAAAAATCAGAATTAAAAAGAATTAAATGTGTACCAGTATAAGACCGTAAGATCATCTTTTACTTTCTATAGACACACTGATGCCAAGAAAAACAGAGAAAATGTCAAAGCATATCAAAGACTGTTTGAAATGTCTGAAAGCAGATAGCTCAAGCCGATTCATTTAGAGCTGGAACGATAACACAGATAAATTTCACTGACGAATTAGTGGATGTTGCACAGCAGATTGCATCGCGGTGACTCCAGTAAATCTTTGTTCTTTCAGCTCCAGCGTGGCTGCAGCTGTGCTACACTGAATGACAGCGGAGGTTATACAAGAGTTTTGTAACAAGCTTTGAAGTTCAAGTTCATACAGCATGGAAGGCTTTGGTGCGGTACAAAAAAAAAAAAAAAAAGGAAGACGTTGGTGCAAGCAATTTAAGCCAAGACTGCAATGCAGCAGGAACATCAGCAGTGATGCTTTGCTGCTGGTAAAGGTGTGAAAGATTCCCAAAACCCCAGGGTTTGCACTCTGATCATTCAGCCACATTCCATGAACAAGTGGGAATGTGCCCTGAGTTTTCATTTTTTTTTTTTTTTTTAAACACCCACTAAATCCTGCCGTCGTCATAACAACAGAAAAAAAAAAAAAAACAGCTGGCTGGTCTCGACTGCTGATTTTTTGTAAACAAGACTGTTCAGATCTTTATCTTAAAACCACAATAACATATTTTTAATGGATATGTGGAATCAGCAGGTGATCTCAGTTTGAAAAAAAAGGAAAAGGCTTACTCCTCCCAACAGGTAGCACACACACACACACACACACACACACACACACACACACACACACACACACACACACACACACACACACACACAGAGTTTACGTGATAAAGATGTTGCAAAGAAAAGAACGTCATGCACCTTATAAAACAGATCTGCATGGCTCACCATTTACCAGAAAAACTGGTTCGCTGACTTAACTTCATGAGACAATTGCAAAGTAAGACAGCGTGACACAGACTATGCAATAAATGATGTTACACCCCAGCAGGATAGAAAGGAAAAGCTGTCCTTGTCTAAATTCATTTGGCTCATTTGTTTAAAAAAAAAAACAAAAAACAATAACAAAACAAACGCACGTGAATACCTGCCTGTGAGAACGGATGTGTACCAGCATGCAATGCACCAGTTCAGTTTATCTGAAATCCCACATCACACATCCATGGGAAAATAAAGGTAAACAAGATTCTCTTGTTATACAGATTTCCAAAAAGCCTGTTTTCATCTACATGAAAACAACACACTTTAAGAAAAAAAAAATTTAACAAAAGGGCACCAACAATTAAGCTTTTGGGGCTGGTTTAGGAACCACTACACCACAAATGACTGTATGGGTTCTTTACTCATCTTTTCAACATAATCAACGTAATTTCGTAGAGGTTAATGGCAGTTCAGTCCTTCCATGGTTCAGCCAGGTGTTAATGGGGAGCATAGATGTAAACAGCTTGAAGGCCAAACCAGTACATTCTCTCTGCGTGAACTGACTGAGTGCTCCTCCTCACATGGGGGCAGGCAGCTCGTTTCTAAATATCCCCCGGCCAGTTATGACTGCCTCCTCCTGACCACACGGTCCATCTGGAAAAGTTGAGGTCATTCAGTGGTATCCTTTGTTGAACCACAACGCATGTAAAAAGAAAAAAGAAAGAAAACGATAAATGAAACAGCTTTCCTGTGAATCACATTTGCACAGTTCTTCCTGTGATACAAGTCATCATGTTCTTAAAAATCAGGAGAAAAAAAAAGACTAAAGGTTTTTTTTTTTACTTTAAACAAACGGAAGGAGTGGTCAAAGCTATTTGAACCTTTTTAACCCATTTTTCTCCAAAAAGAGATCAGAGAGCAGGATTCATGGCAGTTTTCACTCCAGGAATTAATTTCTCATGAGGGAAAAAAAGTGAAAAAATGGTATCTGAATTTGAATGACTAAAAATATGAATTATTGTAGGTATAATTTTTTCTCTGTCTGAAGATCCTAAATTCAGTTGTTCAGTTCAGTTACCTGTCCGGGGTGGACCCCTGCCTTTTGTCTGTAATAAGCTGGGATAGACCCCTGTGACCTTGCATATGATTGACCGAGCATAGAAAACGGATGTGTGGATGGATATTATTAAATAATAAAAAAGATGCTTGACATTCTGTTTGTCTACTTCTTAAACAATGTTTGCAGGCGACGTGTTGACAGTTGCAAGGTTTGAGGGACTGACGGGACGCTGTGTAAATGTTTAATCCATGAACCAAACCACACACCGCAGTCAAACAGGACTCTCCACCAAACATCCACAGAGGGCATTTCTGCTAAATGTTCTGAGAGTGGAAGGATCTTCCTTCAACTTTAAATTCAAATGAAAGAGGGAAAAAGAGCAACTGATCTGCAAGAGTTTGGTAAAAGCCACAGACACAAGGCTTTTTTTTAACGCTCTAAACTGGGTATTTTCAAAAAGAGGCGAACTCACCATGGCACCTGACACATTTTAAAGATCTCTTTCTGCTGCTACATAAATCACCACCTCACATTTCATCACTCTCACTCGAAAACCTGAAGACTACTGCTTACCTGGCCAACTGGTAATACTGGAGTTTTTTATATATCATCTGTCACAGAGGAATGTTGAAAGTGCTGCTCAAACCGGATTATTTCCAAAAAGCCCATATGTGTTGCGCTTACAAAATCGTGATAATAATATCCCACATTCAGCGTCTTGGTGACTGCTGATCAGGTAGAAATGTTCTGTGATCTTAAGACACCAGATGATGCGACGCTGCTAAAACCAGTCTCCAGTGTGGAAGTAGAGCAGCGGCTCATGCTTCAGAGAATTTTTTAAATCTAACGGCCCAACGCCAAGCTGTGAAACCTACCGACAGCTCTCCCAAAATCAAATTTCCGGTTTCATAAACGCTGTAGAGCCTCTTTTTGTTAAAAGGCTCATCAAGAACTCATACAAATCTCTTTTTGCAGTCCTTAAAATCGTAGTTTATCAAATATAACAGTTCAGAACATTTTGATAATCCGTATTCTTTTAATTTTGTCACTTCGTTGGCTTCTAAAAAAGTACATATTTGACCATTTTCAGGAATTGATTTACTTGTTTACTACCTGTGTGATTGAATCTCTGAGCATATCCTACTCAAAGAATATTCACGAAGACCAGCCCAAAGTCTTGGACAGCAACAGTTTTACGAGAGTGCCTAAGAAAGCTCCCCTAAATAAGAGCACTTGAGTGATGTGCTCTGTAAAGCGCTCCTGGACTTATTTCTGGCAGACGCATTTTCTTCCTGCGGGTGTCAGGTGGCAAACATTTCTCATAACGAGAGAGCTGACATGCATGCACAAAATGCAACATTGGCAAACAAACATAAAAAGAGTCTTCATAAAATACCATATATCCAAAAAAGACATGGTCATTGTTAATGGCTTTAACGTGCAGTAACACTGCTGGCTGCAATTAAACTAATTAAATAAAAAACAACTTTATTTAAATTGACTATTTCAGATATGAGGGATGATGTTGAAAGCTTTTTCTAAGTAAAAAAAAAACAAAAACAAATCTGATATACTGTAATTTTAGCTTTACTCTCAAAAGGTACATAATCGTCACCCCTTTTAGTATCAGAATTTATATGAATTATGAAAAGAGATTTTTAAACCACGCCAGAACTAGCATTTACTAATAATTTAAAACTCCCACCTCTTGGCAAAACAACATTGTGTTTCTCCAAAAAAAAAAACCCAAACTAAAATGATGAAGGCCAAATCCCAGACCATAAAATTGTATTCCAGAGAACAGTTGGGGGACGCCACAGAGGCCACGTCCACCTTTTAAAGTCGGGTCCAGAAGTAATTGGATAATGACAGAGTTTTTATAAATTTGTCTCAGTGCACCCCAATGGATTTTAAATAAAACCAATCAGGATGAGGCCAAGGCCTTTTATTACTGCTCTAATTAAAGAAGTTTCACAAAAATGTGGGATTTTCCATTTAGGAATTATAGCCGTTTTAAGGAAAAGACGTTCCTTTTTAGGGACCTAAAAGTATCTGGGCAATTGAGAAGTTAAATAAGCAGGCATGGTCCATTTCCTTGTTATTTTAGGACAAATGAAGCAGATACAAAGTTTGTTGGTATCAGGTACTTGGTACTTAGTTGTCAATGTCCAAATACTAAAAGACTTATTGACATTTTTTTTTTTTTTTTTACAATTTTTACTATACAATAAGCAAACACAAAGGTGACGCCTGACCTGCCCCTCAAACGCAGAGTCAACATTAGAACCAGGACAGTCACCACATTAATACAGCGCAGATAGATTGTCGTAGTTAGCAACAGTAACTAAGGGGGGACTCATGAGAAGTCAAGTTTTTTGCACAGCTCAGGACTGTTTATTGTGGACCATTATGGTCCTCACTGAGGCCGAAACAATTAATTAATTTGCCCGAAAAGTAATAATTTAAGTCAATTTTTTAACTGAAATAACCTGAACACAAACATGAATTGGAAACATCACAACTGTGTATTCTGTATATACGGTCGAATTTAAACCTGTGTTAAGTTTTTTTCTGCCACTTTTTGGTACCAATTTATTCAATTAATTTTAATTTGAGTTTATTTCAAAAGCATCTATTACAACACAAGTTGTCTCTAGGTGCTTTCCAGAGACCCCGAACATACAATTATTATAGGACCAAATATGACAGAGCAACATCACAACCTTCAAGCTGTAAGGACCATCTCTGGCCACCAATCCTGCTTTGTTTTGGTCTCTACCAGTACATCCTGAGTGAAATTTGTACCATTTTGTTTTTGGTGCAAAACAGAAAAAGAGCAACTCTATTACCTCAACAATGCTGGTTGATTATAACTTATGATAACTTTTATATATTCATTTCAATACATGCATTATAGCTGCTCCAAATTTAACTGTAATTTTCAGACTTTCAGGCTATATCAACATTTAACCCGGTTACAGCTTCAGCGTCAGCATGTGTTGCGGTTCATGAAGTGTGAAAAGGAACCTGTGGTCACTTTTCCAACCATTTGCATTGGCTGCTCCACAGTGCTCATTAATCTGCCGTGGATGCCACTGCATCAGAGCTGGTGCAAAACAGAGTCACGAGCTACAGTCTGCATTGACACAAGGTTACAGTATCCAAACACTGAGTCCAATCAGCAACTAACCCACCGTCTCTCAGCTCAAGCTGAAAGGAACAGAGCTAAAATGTGCAGGCGGCGTCACATGATGATTTTAAAGTCGCATCCTGCCAGTGTAGGCTAATTGTTACACCTGAAGCATCACAAAAACTGCAGTCTGTGCCTCCAAGGACACGGAGCTACAACATCTAACAGATGGTGTGCCAAGTTAAAAATGAAAGACTAGTGATTAAGGAAGATCATTACAAAAGCCTCACAGCATGTTAAAAACTCACCTTAATGTCTCCCCACATCTATAATGATTATGAATGCCAGACACAAAATGACGTTCAAACTGAGAAACAGAGAACACTGGAGATGAGACGATGGAGCACGTGACTAATGGGGAAATAAAATCAGGACAGGAGAGGGAAAGAACACCGGATGGGAGAGGAAGTGATGGGTAGGAGCGAATGAAGCTCAGTAAGAAATCAGCAGGTTGTGGTGGTGTTGCAGGACAGAGAAGGAGAGCACAAGGTAGCGGGAGAGGAAGAGCCGAGCCGCGCAGCCACCCGAGTCTAGACTGCCTCTTAAAGAAACATATCCACATTCACATTAATCGCCAGCCAATGACAAATAAATGTCAAAGAAGCTGGCGTGTGGTGCTGACTGGTTGATGGAGAGGAGACAGCCAATGAAAGGAGGCAAAGCTGATGAGGGAGGGAATGAAGAAGGGAGAAGATGAACCTTTGAGATCAAGGACATTCAGAGCACTATCTCTCTCTTCACTTTGGCCACAACAGAGCTATACGCGGTAGATCGTTGAATTTAAATGGCCCTGTTTGCCACCCGGGACTAACGCACATCATCACAGAGCAACAGCACGATCTGGGTTTCATGATCGTTTATGATGCTTGTTACTGCGGTGGAGTCAGTATGATGAAATAGACTAAGATGGGACAATATTCTTGTTAACACAGTGGCCCGTCACACAAGAGCTCACAAACCATGTCAACACTATTACTTGGCCAAGATCCACCCACTTTTCTCTGCTTTCTTTTTGTCTTTACCACAATTGCCTCTTTCAAAAGACACCGTGAACAGTGTGCCTTTATGTCACTTGACTCCAGCAGGCAGCGATAGGGGCACTTGTCCATACAATGGAGAGTGCAGACCAGAGTTGCTGCGGGCAACAAAATGCAAAGCAGAGCCAGACTTCATGTCTCTTTCTCAGTTTCTCGAAACACTGCTGATTATGCCAATTAAAAAAAGTTAAAAAATGAACAAAGAAAACATTTTTTTGGTGGGTCAAGAACAATAAAAAAAGAAAACCAGAGAAGATTATGGATTCTGGTCTTACTGCGAGTAAAAAAAAAAAAAAAAAGGAGTTGTAAAGAGATTTAGTTTTTAACCAGCTTTAATCACTATTTACCTTTTATACACAACTGTATATACATCAATGCATAATTTTTCTACCAATTTGATCAAATCATTAGAAACAGTCACCCTCTCTGTCACACATACCCAAATGTAAGAAAATTACCTTCATTCTCACATCCTGTTCATTAACTAGAAAAGTAGTGACGAATTCGCACATCCAAAAGGTCCGATCTCATGTCTGAGTTCATCTGGCTTTCCTCCCGTGTCGTCTCTCACTCATCGTCTCCCTTTCTGTCCCCCAACTGGCCCTGCCTGCAAAAAGCCTCTCTGCGTCAGCTGCACCTGCTGCCTCCAACTCTGTACTCCGCAGCAGGGAGGCAGTGTCTCTTAGAGCCCAAACACATGAAAACACACACACAGAGTAATGAAACATGGAGATAAGTCAGCTTTGATAGGAAGGTGGGGGGTCTCTTGAGAATGACAACAACTGAGCACGTCCCTCTCAACGCCATCTTCAAACACACACGTTTCAAAAAAAATCCTCTTACATGACCTGTTCTCGCAAATCACTGCAGCAATGAGTCAGACTGTGAAAAAACAAGTAAAGATTAAGATGTGGCCTGTTACTCAATTTATTCTCGTAAATATATCCTCAGATCTCAGGTCTCGATGAAAACCATTCATTTTATTTGTGTTTAACACACAAACCAACATCGTGTCGCCCTTCCATGAACTTTGGGTCCGGGTTTGGGTATTAGCTTAGGCAAAGAGGCCCAGACCTACCTCTCCCGACCCACCTCCTCTAGGTCTCCTGGGAGAATACCAAGGTGCTTCAAAACTAGTCGAGAGCTACGATCCCTCCAACGAGTCCTGGGTCTGCCCAGAGGCCTCCTCCCATTTGGATATGCACAAAGCACTTCCTCAGTGAGGCGTCCAGGAAACGTCCTAACCAGATGCCCAAACCACCTCAACTGGCTCTTCTCGATGTGGAGAAGCAGGAACTCAGGAATTCAGCTCTCTTCAGTACAACCGACTGGTACAGGGTCTACATTGCTGCAGACTGGCTTATAATCCTGGGTTATAAAGAAAATGCAGAGAGATTTCTAAAGCTCTCCTGCTTTTTAAAGCACTTTATCGCAGAATTTTTCACCTTTTCTAACTGACATTCCTATGCCCCAGCAAGACTATATTCAGTTCAGTTCAGCAATACTTTAATCCCCAAAGGGAAATTAGATCCACACCTTCAGCTGGGAAGTGAAAGATCCACAAAGAGGACTTCAAAAGAGAATCGGATACATGAAATGAAAATCTGAAGATGTGGACTTGAGCGCAGAAACCATCAGATTTTTCTGTTAAATACATATTCGTTTTATGTTCAACATCATGAGAAATGATTCATATTGTTTTTTCCAATCCCGTAGCGCACTGGAGAGACCTGCAAACACACACACCCTTGTGTGTAAAATCAGAAGTGCTTTCCTTACCTCATTTACTCAAACAAATGAGGACTTTTATTATGCTGCTGCCATCGATGCTATGCCTCTTAAGTACTTCCAGTGGCCTTTTGTTTTTTAAATCCAGTTTTTACACAATGATAAAAAAAGAAAGGAAAAAAGAAAAATCAACATCTCCAATAAATACCCAAACCTTAAACGACACTAATGAAGCTTTGGCATATCAGCAAACAATTGAGCCTCCCCCGCGTCGATGCTTAGTTATGCAACCCTGCTGTTTGAATACTCTTAAGGTCAGTTCTCTCTGGTTTCAGCGGACACAGGTTTACCTCCCTCACCCTGAAATGGCAAAGTGACTGAAGCAGCTCCTCCCTGTTTGTGAGTCTGTGTGACTGTTTTAAGTAAGTGAGTCAGACACGTACCGACCTCACACTGTTGTTGCTTGTGGTAATTTCCAAGCGTTCTAAAAAAGGTAACCGACTATGATCAATACAATGTGAGTAATCGATAGAAGACTAAACAAAGAGATTGTTAATTATTATCAATGTTAGTAGATTTTTTTTTTAATTCAGATTTCCATTTTGTGATTATATATACATATCCGAAGTCAGCTGCATGCGCGCGCAGACACACACACACACACACACACACACACACACACACACACACACACACACACACACACACACAGACACACACAGACACACACAGACAGACGATAAAACCCACTAAGGCTAAAGCAGAGGCAAAACAAAGGATGGAGAGCTCATGATAATGGTTTTTGGACTTGCATTAACTATTAGTCACCTCTTAGAATAGCCCTTTCTTACAAAAGTATCTTAATACAATAATGCGACAATAAAAATGTGTCATAAAAACAAACATGAAGCCAGCAACTTTATAACCAAGAATAAGAGCTGGGATTGTTGGCCAGACTTCCCATCATATGACTGATACAGTCAGGCTTAGCTCCTACCAAGAACTGTGGCTTTATGAAGATGCAGCCTTGTTTTCTTCTCTTTCTGCCATCTGTGCCCAATGCTCCTGAAAGCGGAGATCACATTAACCTCAATGCCCTGTTTTCCTCTCCTCCTTCGCCCCCCTTCCCACTCTTCGTTTCAGCCGGACAGTTCCAGATTTCAGCCAACACTGGTATCCGATAGCAAAACAAGTATCCTTTACCTTTTAGCCTTGTCCTTCCTATTTGTTACTCTTCTTCCGGCCCTTCCCCATCTCTCTTCTTCTCAAATGTGGAAAATGAGAACGCAGATCCGGTTCTGTACTCACAATCCACCTTCAGAACCTCCGACTTCCTCTCCTCTGTCTCGACTGTGGAGACTGGTAATCTACTGCTGGCATGTTCTGAGACTTTAAACTGTGTTACTGGGGCAAAGTGGCTCCCCGTATTAGTGAGTACTGAGAAACTGGTGGAAAATGGGTGAGAGACGCAAGAAAGCGGTTGCATACAAACACAAATAATAATGTTTTGGGCTGTGTCCAGACTAATAACAATAAATTTAGGTCATCATCTCAGTTTTAGACCTCCATCTACACCAGGCTGATGCTTAAACCAAACTTAATTTAAGTTTTCTCCAAAGTGGAGAGCTAAAGATTTGTGGGTTTGTGTTGTCAGAATACGATAAATTAAGGCTTCAAAAAAAGAAAAAAAAAGATGAACCATCGTGTGAACTGTCATGTGTACAACTGTCCACTCGGGTGTCACAGGATTCATATGAGGAACTGGATTAACGCAGAAGGGCAGAAACAAATTTAGTTCAAACACTGTAAAGCTACCGATGCATGAAGGCCAGCAAACATCTTTAAATCAGTTCAAAAACAACATATGATGTCTGTTGGGTTTTGGAGTAACAGCTGCTCATGCAAAAATATTTCAACAGAGTTACTTTTGACATCTGAAAAAAGAAAATTGTGTTATTACTAGTTAGATCCAAATGCTCGAACTTATGAAAAATGATGCGTACTTTTGGATTTAGGTTTTGGTATCCAGATTATTTTCTTTTGCAAACCTCCAACTGCAACAATCACACACTCGTCACCTGCAGTGATGCTTCGGTTCATTTTCACAGCTTAAAAACAACTACTTCTGCGCTACTGGATCGGCCCCTCACACATCAACAACGCTCTTGGTCTCGGGCGTGTTGATTGGCGTTGCGCTTGTGGACTTCATCTATCCAATGACTCACATGTAAACCGCACTTGCTTGGTCACGTGCATGTGGTCTGCAGTGTTTCCAGCCATCATACAAATGAAAATTTGAATATTTGTTTTATTCTACCACCAAAGCTCCAGAGCCTATAAAATAGTATTTGGATTAACACAAGCAAAGACATACAGCTATGTTAATTAAAAACAAACTGAACATCTAATTTTAAAGGAGACTAAAATTGTCAAAAATGGACATCGGGATAATTCATATATAACAATCAGGCTGATTATGTGCAGGATGACATAGAATTGGGCAATACAAAAAAATAATATACACTTCTGTATTTTTAGACAGAAGTCTGACAAGTGACATATTTATAGAATTAAATTTATTATTAATTTATTCATTAACAGAAATTAAGAAAAAGTAATTGCAGTTGTAATTGGTTTGTTACGTGACATCCACATAGATGGAGACCAAGAACCAAATGGCAAATGTATTTAGATTAACAAAGAAAACTAATAAATGAAATTTCAACGTTGGTTACACAAGTAAATTAACTAATTTACTCGAAATTTAGAATTTCTAAGTTGATGAGATGTGCTTAAGTGCACTATGAAATTTTGTGGCCTTTGATGTACAAAGTGGGCTGCAACAGATAATTGACATAGTCAGCAAATATCAATGACTAACTTTGTTGCCAATGACTTTAATCATCTATTACTAATTGAATGTCTGTTTCATACTGTGGATTGAAATCTACAACACTTCTTGAAGAAATAATGGTGTATATGTTTCTCTTAATGGCACCAGTCAATATAACAGCTTTGTTTTTGGTGGTTGACACCACATATTTCCTGACGGGAGTGTCTCACCTGTGAGTGCACACATTGGGATATAGCTCAGCCATGAAGGATAAAGGGAGCAGAGAAAAACAAAAACATGTTTGGTGTGTTTTTCCTGAGAATAAAGCCCAAATATTTCAGAAATTGCTCTTAAAAACTTGATAAAAACGGCAGTCCAGCAGTAGCTCAGAATACATCTACTGTAATGTCACCTGTATTGTATGGACAGCTCTTGTTTTCTAATGTCAGAAACCGACAGAATGGTCATAAAAGGCTTTTAACTTGCCTTAACTTTGTTTATTTTTTTACAGTCCTCTGAGCATCAAAGTTTGTTCAGCACAACTATTAGTAAACTGCTAGTGCTACGAATAGAAAAGGTAACTCCACTTATTATCCCCCAAGATCAAACAGACAAAGCATTTGATAAAGTTAATTGGGAATTTCTATTCAAAGCACTTCAAAAAAAATTTTCTTTGGTGAAATATTTATTCGTTGGATAAAGATTCTTTACACATCACCGATGGCAATAGTCACCACAAATGGATTAATATCACAGCGCTTCACTCTACACAGGGGACCAAGGCAAGGATGTCCACCTTCTCCATCCTTATTTGCCATCTTTATAGAACCTCTTGCATCAACCATACGGCAAGATTGTAAATTTTTAGGAATCAAGACTAGAGATACAACCCATAAAATCAGCTTATATGCTGATGATATTCCCCTGTACTTATAAACTCTATTAATGTCGCTTCTCCAAACCATCAACCTTATTAATTAATTCTGCGATATCTCAAATTACACTATTAACTGACTAAAGTTAATTCAGAGTTAATTGGCCTTAACTACCACCCACTTTTAAAAACAATAAAAGAAAACCTAAAATGTTGAATGAACTTACCAATAAACCTTATTGGTAGAATTGCCACAGTAAAATCTTTTCTCTCCATCTTTCCCCATCAAGCCTCCACCCACCTGGTTCAAATCCCTAGTCTCATACTATTATTGGAAAAACAAAAAGGCTAGAATTAAACTATCCATACTACAAAAAAATAAAGTAAATGGTTGTTTTGAAGCACCAAACGTCCTTGATTACTTTCTTGCAAATAAACTCCAGTATGTTTATAAATGGATCAAACCAAATCAATGTGATGTCTCTTGGATAGAGCTAGAGCAATTATTTTGTAGGGAAATCAGTATCTCTGATTTGCCATTTATAAGACGTTCTATTACTCGGCACCCCTGCTTCAACAACTCAATAATAGGCTCAACTCTAATAGCCTGGTGGGACTTTTACTAAATGGCCAACACCACAGTATCACCAAGTAAATACACTCCCATTTGGAATAATCCGAACTTCCTGATAAAAAGGAAACCATTAAATGGATCATGGATCACTGAGGGCATCACACACCTTACAGATGTCTATGAAAACTACACTGGTTCCTTTCTCTCACCTTGTACAGAAGTATGACATTGGAGAAAATCAATTTCTAGAATATCTTCAGTGCAAATTATCTGTTCAAGCAAAAATTATTAGTAAAACACCCAACCTCAACCTTCCATCGCTGATTTCAGAATTAACTAAAATATCCAGGCACAGTCAAATTTTATCCACAATTTATAAGTTAATTGCTATAAATTAACCCAACAATATCCATCCCATCAACTAAATGGGAACAGGATCTAGATTTACCTCCGATGCTGACTTCTGACTCCAAATTTCACTTTACTGGGGAAAATTATTTTTAAATAGGATCTAAAGACACTAAAATCTGTACACAGTGTACAGTGCCGGGAGTGGCACTGGGGCAGGTATGGGCTGTCCGCCACTGTCTCGGTCTCCTGGTTGGCGGCGGTCCTGTATGGCCCTGCCTGGTGACCTTCCCTGGGGCCAGCCGGGATACCTGGCCCGCAGTTTAAGGTGTGTATCGGCCTGCTCGGGGCCCTGGTGCCCTTGTTGCGGGGGGTTCTTAATGGTGGGGATGTGTGCTCATAGCGTGGCTCCCCGTAACCACCCCGGGCTCACTTATGCGGATGTGCCCTTTAACCCTGACATACCTCCCTCCTACAACCCCTCCTCATATTTGCACATAAATTCAACACAAACATGAGGGTTGGGGCATGCTGGAACGGTCACCCCTGCATGCCCCATATTCTTTTTAATAAACTCCCTCACAACACTAATATAAATAAAGAAATTATCATATTGGGAGGAGGGGTTAACAAAACATATGTGTTAGTTATACTGAATATACTCTAATGAACATAGGAGGGACATAAAGACATAAAAAGATCAACTGGGATTGAGGGGGGTTGGCCTGGGCGGGTCGGGGGATATTTTGGTCATCTGCTGGTGGGACCCAGTGGGGCCTCCGGGTGCCTAGTGAACGTTCCTAGTATTTGGGTCAGGCCCTGCAGCAGGGATGTCTTGGGTGCGCCTTGGCTGGTTTAAGTTATTGCACAATTCAACGGTCAGGCAACTTATTCTTTCAATAATTGATAAACAAATCGACGTAAACATAATCATTAGTTTCAGCCCAAGTACAAAGCGATGGAGAGTGCGGAGTCGCCTTTTGTGATATGAAAAGATGGGTGTGGGCAAAGGAGGTAGAGGTAAAAAGAGAATGCGAGAGTGAACAGCCCCTCCTAAGCTGGATCTAGTGGCCTGTGCCCTCCTGCTCTTAATCCTGGCTTCCAGCACATGACCCAGCTAACACTATTATGGAGTGCTTTGATTAGACCTGCTGCTGGTAGACGTGACTGTGGTAAAGGGGGGACGTGAGGTCCCGTGTCCACTACTTCACAGGAATGCCTGGCCTTTGAAAAGACACGTGCACACGCGCCATATTTTCTATACATTTAACCCCAGTGTAAGCAGCCTATGCTCACTGAAAGACGAAGCACGAGGCAGACCAGATGAGGTCTGCAAGTCACTGAGTCAGCGGATTACCGTGGCACTGTTATTCCGAGTGAAAACTAGGGGAAAAGCTCAGAAATGTGCTGCTTGCATTGGTAGTAACTGAGAGGCTGCAGAACGAACGAAAAGTCTGGCAGAACAGTCACACCACAGAGGATTTCAGCAAATTTTAAGTCTTAAGCTTTATTTTTAAGTTAGATACTATTACTTAAGATTTGAACAGCCTGCACCTGACCGGGTGTAAGAAACTGTCAGATAGAAAACTAAAGTAGTCGAGTCAATTTTTTTTAATTTACATAAAAAAAATGTAAAGCTTTTTTCATTTTGATAGATCAACACAGGAACAATGTAACATAATCCACTATCATCTCATAGCGACACTTCCTCACGTAGACCACCTGTAGTAGTCACCCTGTCCAGATGGGACAGAGCACAAGTTATTAACTAGCAATTGATTGGGCTCATGTGGCATCTTACCTCCTCCGTTTTCAATGCATCATGGTATCTGCATGTTGACAGCTTGTTGACGGGTTTCAGCTGGAGGCCTCGGAGAACATCTGTGACCATTACAGGACAGAGAAGGGTAAAGAGGCGCCTGACCTGCACTCTATTTCCCCGTGAAGCAACAGTTCAAAGAATCTGCAAATTATAGTCCCACATTCATAGTCCTGCAGATGTTTGATCACTTCCCTAAGGGAAATGTTTCCTGACCCACAAAACACATACTGAACGGTTACTGGTAACTCCATTCATCAACTGAGCGAGGCTTCACGTCTAAGAAAAAATAAAAAAAAGCCACAAGAAGTTGTTTGAGGCAAATATGTAAAGTGTAGTGATGGCTGCTGCTGTGTCTCTTTAATGGCCTGGGAACGCCTTGGGATTCCCCCGGAGAGCTACACAAAGTAAGTGGTAATGGATGGATGGATGGATGGATGGATGGATGGATGGATGGATGGATGGATGGATGGATGGATGGATGGATGGTCTGTTTTGTATATGTCAGGGTCTGATGTCATATTTTACTCCTATGGCCTTATGAATGATATATGCACATAAATATGCACTTTAAAAATAATGAAGTCAACACCACTAAGTAATCCATGTCTTCTTGGAATAAATAAAACCATATGCAATTATAAATGGTGACAGAAATTTACAATATTGGCTATAATTTTGACACACTGGGGAGCAAGTCAAGCACAACTCTCCATCCATCAAAACTAACATCAACGCAAAGTTTAAGAATATTCTCACTAAAATAAAGAATGAATCTTGTAAAAATTGTAAAATGTAAAGTAATCTTGTACTCTGAAAAGTACCATGAAAAGGAAAAGAGAGGCCTAGCTGGAAAGAACAGTAAGTATAAATTGCTTGGGATTTAAGAACAGTGTGTCTTCATTGTGAGAGCTGAACAGAGTTATATAGGTACCAAAGCAGTGCTAGCAGTACAAGTAATCCACACTTATAGGGAAGAAACCTCTAGCTCTGTCCAAAAATACATGCCATTTCACAATATTACACTCAATATTGTAACACAGCTGTTATTTGACACCAAGGACAAATATTTTTGGGGACTGCATCTTTTACGGTTGTGTGTGGCATGTCCTACTTTCCCTGTGACTGAATGCCGTCACAGCGGGCTCAAATGCTGACGAAAACTCATTGTGACAAATGCTCCGCTGCTGTTCCGGTGATCGAGGGCCTGCTTGCAGGGGTCACTTCTAATCCACCGAGAATGAATTATTTGAGACCTTTTCACCTATTACCTAAAATCAGAGGATGGCCTGAATTCAAAAGGGAAATCATTGAAGCTCAAATCACCTTGTTTTCTAGTAAATTGCTAAAACTAAAATTCTAAGAGGGCATAGGAGTTTTAAAATAATCTTTGGGAGTAAATACTGTTTTCTTGGGTGACGACCAGCTCAAAAACTCTCGTGTTGACTGCAAAGCTTAGTAAAAAACATGAGTCACTAATGCTCTACCAGTACTTTGTCCTATATATGCCCTAATAAATCTGGCTTCATTGTTAGCACCTTCTTATATTTTTTCCACCAGGTTAGATGGTTAAAAGTCCCTATTTACCCCATGTCACTGACTGCAGTAGCAGCAGGGAAACAGCAGTCCAGCCAATTCAAAAACAATAATCAGTGAATCACTGACCAGATAAAAAAAACTCTTAATGTCACTCTAAAAACTGAAAATAAAGAATCAGTTGTTCCAATCACTTCCACAACCACAGGCGTATAAAAATCAAGCACTCAGGCATGCAGACTGTTTTAACAACTATTTGTAGAAGAATGGGTCGCTCTCACGAGATCAGAGAATTCCAGCGTGGAACTGTGATAGGATGCCACCTGTGCAAAAAATCCAGTCGTGAAATTTCCTCGCTCCTAAATATTCCACAGTCAACTGTCAGCTGTATTATAAGAACATGGAAGTGTTTGGGAACGACAGCAACTCGACCACAAACTGGTCGACCACGTAAACTGACGGAGCGGGGTCAGCGGATGCTGAGGCGCAGAGTGCAAAGAGGTCACCAACTTTCTGCAGTCAATCACTACAGACCTCCAAACTTCATGTGGCCTTCAGATTAACTCAAGAACAGTGAGCAGAGAGCTTCATGGATGGGTTTCCATGGCCGAGCAGCTGCATCCAAGTCATACATCACCAAGTGTAATGCAAACCATCAATGCAGTGGTGTAAAGAACGCCGCCACTGGACTCTAGAGCAGTGGAGACATGATCTCTGGAGAGAGGAATAGTGCTTCTCCATCTGGCAATCTGATGGAGGGGTCTAGGTTTGGCGGTTGCCAGGACAACGTTACTCGTCTGACTGCATTGTGCCAAGTGTAAAGTTTGGTGGAGGGGGGATTATGGTGTGGGGTTGTTTTTCAGGAGCTGGGCTTGACCCCTTAGTTCCAGTGAAAGGAACTCTGAATGCTTCAGCATACCAAGACATTTTGGACAATTCCATGCTCCCAACTTTGTGGGAACAGTTTGGAGCTGGACCCTTCCTCTTCCAACATGACTGTGCAAAGGTGCACAAAGCAGGTCCATAAAGACCTGGATGACAGTCTGGTGTGGATGAACTTGACCGGCCTGCACAGAGTCCTCACCTCAACCCGATAGAACACCTTTGGGATGAATTAGATGGAGAGCCAGGCCTTCTGGTCCAACATCAGTATGACCTCACAAAAGTCCTGCTGGAAGAATGGTCAAAATTTCCATAAACACACTCCTAAACCTTGTGAACAGCCTTCCCATAAGAGTTGAAGCTGTTGAGCAGGTGAGCGAATACTTTTGGCCATATAGTGTATTTGAGAATAAGTTGCAAGTATTGACTTTCTAGTCTGTGCAAAGGTGACCTCTCATTTTAGCTCTTGTAAATTCTCTCTAAGAGCAACAATGGGCTTTGGGGTAATCGAGTGTAATTTGTGTCCAAATTTACATCTGCATGGTCACACAAGACTTCCAGTCTCAAGAGGCTCACCCCCGAGGCAGAGATGGGGAAGGGCAGAGTGGAGTCAAGTGTCCACCCCCTAAACATGCTGCTATGAATAGAGGTGTAAAGACGGGACTGAGAAGAGAACTGTGCTATTGTATCCCTGTGGTATTCTAACCAGTGTCACAGACATTTTATTAAGACCTCAGGAATCTGTGTTAACTTGTAGAAATAGGGCAAAACCCATCCCCTTTACATGCACACAGCAAGTATTTCCGTTCCTATAAACCACAGCCGGTAGTTAATTCATTCTCTTAAAGATTTTTTTAACAGCACCACGTACAAACTGCATACTGCAAATGTTTTAAAAAAAAAAAAAAAGGTAATGTACTTGTGTATGTGTGTGTGTGTGTGTGTGTGTGTGTATGTGTGTGTGTGTGGGGGGGGGGGGGGGGGGGGGGGGGGGGGGGGGCATAAAAAGAAAACTGTCTACATCTGTTTCTTTTTCTACATGAAGTGAAGTCATAAGTCTGTTTGATGCTAGTGAAAAACAGTTTTCAATTACCCTTGTTAAGTTTAGAATTAGTTTAGAATTAAAGATTAAGCAAATAGTAAAGTGACATACTTCACACTGCTAAAAAATACTCAAATAATACTTATCAGAATAATTGTGTCAAAGTGTTGGCAAGTTATATTGGAGATAAAATATGTTGATGGCTTTTGGGTAGGTTAATTTACTGAAATGGTAAAAGAAATACTGAGACAAAAAAAAAAAACATGTGGACTTCTTTAAAGCACGTGCTGCGTTTCCAACAACGGAAGCCCAGGGTAAAACCTAGGGGCCTAAAATTGTAACACGGCCAACCTCCTCCGGGGTCTTCTCAGCCGTCGAGTCTCAATTTACAGTGACGGAGCTGCACAGATCCACTGACTTAGGAATCTAGCACTCCATACCACCTGGTGGCCATGGAGCACCACTTTGTCAACAGCCAACAAATGAAAAAAGAATACAAGAGGGAAGGAGAAAATGGAGAAGAAAAAAAGAAAAACAAACTGGAACGACAATATCAGCACTGAAGGTGCTGTGTTTTTGTTTGCCGTTTGCATACAATGGCAATGTTACAGTGAATGAGAAAACTCAGACTCAAAGAGGACACCAGCATGGTTGAACATCATCTTCTCCTGCCCACCACACGTCCAGTCAGCACCGAGTCAACATCCCCCATCAGCAGTTTTTCAGAATCACTCTGAGAATCCAGCTCACGGCTAGGATGCACTTTGGGACTGCAAAAGCTCTTAAAAATTCTTATGTGGTCATTCCTGATAACAGAGACGGGCATCAACGATTTAGGCCATGTGAAAAGAGCCAGGACAGAGCTCCATTCAATTCAAAAGCACTTCTTTTAAAGCTGAAGGAATATGAATTAATCCAAAGCTTTCAATTTGCCAATATTGGCAAATATTAATATCCAATATTCATTCCATGTATGACCCTAACCCCAAACCTTGGTGTAGCTAGAAAAGCGTAGCAGTGGCAGCAGGTATCCCGACGTTTAAAAGCTTCATCTTCCGACTGTGCACGTGCACTGGTATAATTGAAAATGGGATGTCATTTTGACTTTTGTTTGGAACACAAATGTTTTTCTTTTATTTGTCGTTGTGTGATATAAGTTAAAGGGCTATATAAATGCAATCCATATTTTGCAAGCCACAGACATACGTGTTTGTGAAAGGATTATGTTGACAGGTTTGTGGACCACAGTTCCAACTGAAGCTGGGTAATCCTCAGTATTACTTGGATGCTGGTGGGGAGGGTCACTTACTGTAGCACCATTGCAGGGCTGGAATGTGAAACATTAAGAAGATGTCATCACATGTTTAGCACAGGAAACCCAGGAGATTTTTTTTAATGACATTTTATCCGTGTCTGCTTCCGTTTAATGACCTGATATTACCCTGTAAAAGTACCTTTGCTCAACAACGGAACCATTTTATTCTGCAAACAGGCCATTTTCAGTGTTTCCTTGAAGTTTCTTCTATTTCAGAAGTATTTTGGGAGCCTATGTGTTGTCCAAGATCGGTTACTTCAGTTACATATCTCAAGGAGATACAGTTTAAACAGTTATAATTCATGACTGTTAAAAACCATGGACAATTGGACCTGCACTTAACCATTCATTATATCATCCACTTATTTTGAATACTTTTATTCGTAAAGGGATTAAAAAAAGAAAAGACCAAATTCCTTATTACTCAGTCTTATCTCTCAAGAGCTGCACCATTCAGGGCAATTATGTGATTTGAGGTCACCCAAAATCTTCAATACAAATGAAATAACTGTGGTTCCTTCAGCCCATGTCCCCGTCATTCAACTATAAATCCAAGTTACACAATGTCAGTTCAAACTATAACTGATGCTCAAACTTTGTGGGTGTGAAGAATAAAAAATGCAAAAAAACACAAACAATTGAAGAGGAACGGTAGCTTTGGTTGCTAGGCAGCAGAATGAATGAAGAAACGACAACACTGCACATGAATACACCACGAAAATATCTGCTGTCAGTGATTCAGATGGGTGCAGTCAAAGTTGAAAATGGGATATGCAACTTCTCAGTGCATGAATATGAAATTAAATGTCAGTTTCATACAGAGGAGTCAGAAACGGATTAACCCTTTAAACGCTGGGCTATATTTTTATACCTATGCTCAAAAATGACAAATCATAAAAATAAAGATTTTTCTCTGCCTCTACAAGGTCTACATGGATGGTCTTGGTATCAAAATAAAGGAGAGGCTTTGATCTACAATGTAGTTATGAAATTTTACATATTTATGCTACTGGTAGAGTTTAAATGAAGCTGGAAAACAACAAAAACTTTTAATTTTTATCTTTCAAACAAAAAAACGTTTTTGTAATCCCCTTTTTAGTGATGCTGTTGCCACCTAAAACCAAAAAAAGGCAGACTTTAGTTTTTGACTGTTGATTATCACTGATTGTCACACACTGACTATTGACTGTTCGTTTTTTTGTCTGTCTCCTTCTGCATTCAACGATTATTTTGTGTCACGAATACAACTAATCGCAGCGCGCACCGGAGTCTGTACATAAAAACAGTCTGACTACTGTTTTTCATTGGGGAATACATACAGGGGTAAGTCCCGTGCGCACTGGCCGACCCTAGTGACTGACCCCTCTTTCGAAAGCTTACAGCTAATAGAAGACAGGGACAGTCTCCTTGTAAAATCACCCAACTGGTTTTGATAATAATTGGACCCACAAGAAATTGCGCCCATGATGATATTTAGTTATGTGGAGGAATTCTCTCAACAAAACATTACCCATCATCTGAGCCAGCCATCGTGGTCTCAAAGATGTTATAACATCCCATCATCACACGTTAATCAGCTGAACCAGTTAATTGTGTTCAAAGTAACATCTCCAATGAACTATTCAGTAGGTTTGGTTTGTATTTTTATGGCTCTTTAAGCAGGATTGCTCAAACAAATTAGGAATTTCACAAGTGGTTGAGTGTACCCTGAACGTGTCATAAAAATTTAGAATCAAATTTGAATTAAGATTTTTAAATTTCTTCAGCAAAAGTGAAGGTATGCAGTGTTGAGCTTCTTTAGTGAGGCTTTCTAACCACTACATATACACCGTACGGTAGAAATCCACTGAATCATTTTTTTTTTTTTTTTTACATAAATCAGTCTGGATGACCTGGTACCCTTTGCAAATGTGCCAACAAAATTATTTGAATTGCAGAGGAGGATAAAAAGGTAAATATACCTTTCCAAGATTCATTTGAGCTGAGAAATGTACTGACAAAAATCAGCATGACAAGCAGACAACCACAAACTGCAAACCTGACATCCTGCCAACTGTCATGACAGATGAAAATAACTCAGCGCTACATGTGCCTATTTTCAGTGCCACAGCTGAAAATTGTGAAAAGCTTTGTTTCTGACAAATAACAGCTTTGTGTCAACAATATGAAAACTACCTGAAATAATAACCTCTGCGTCACTATTATGTTCAAGTATCATTTACGTTCAGTCGTCCGGCATGCCGCTGCTCAGACCATTTTATCACAAACCCACAAGGTGGCGTCTGGATAGATACCACTGGTTTCTGACAACTGCCCCCACCTTCCAACATCAGTGCTCAGAGGTGTCACATAACCACCACTCACTCTCGTTGCTAAAGGCAGTAGGGGAGGAGGAAGGATTTGGCTAGAAATAGCATTGTCACATGAATGTGTGCAGTGGCCAGTCAGCCAGCTGCTCATCCTTACATGGAGCACTGCCTCATTTAAGCGGTCAAATCTTTAATGAGTGGTAACATTATTAACACAGCGGAAACCCGTCAAGACAGGCAAGTCATTCATCAGACAGACTTGTCAGACGCTTCAGAACAGTAAAATCTAAAAATCTGAGGTTCTACGTCCACGTGAAGTCACGCCTATTATAAGACTGGGTTGTTCTTTGTTTTTTTAAATCATTATATGGTCCAGAACATGCAGTTTTGGCAATACTTTCCTATTTCAAAAGATATCTACCATTTATGGAGAGGGTCTGATAACAACATGGGTAAAGATTTGTGTCCTACTGGCACAAAAATAGAAAAACTTGTCATGACAAACCGCTCCAACATTCTAAGAACAGCTTTCAGCACGCATCTCTATTTTCACTTGTGATTTACCATTTAACATTTTAAAAAATGGGGAACTGACCCCAAGGAGTTAATGGCAAAATTATGATTCATTAAAGCCCAGCAAGACGTAGGTAGCCCTAAAAAAAAAACACCCGTTCAACATTATAAAGAAGGAAAAAAAACCCTCACAGTTGAGAAGTAAGCTGCCATTAGCATAGTTAACACCAGGCCAGCACACAAACAAGAGCCGCTCTGTGTGACAGCGCTTTGATACACACTCGGATGCTTACAGAAGGCGACCAGAAAGACTACAAAACGGCTCTCATGGCCCCGGTGGAGTGCACATGCAGCGCCAAAAAACACACAATAGGTCAGAGAAAATGATGCAACTGGCATGACGAGCACACAAGGTAACAAATGACTAATTGTTTGTTCTCTGAATAATGGCATGACTTTCCTTTTCTTTTTTCTTTTTTTTTTTTTTTCAAATGACAAACCTAGTTTTATTTATTTTAAGAGTAATAACTAAGAAAGTCATGCCTTCTCGTAGGCATCTCTTGAGATTATTCTTGAGATAATTTAAAAAAAAAGGCTCCTCTTGCTTCAAAGCAACCAGGGAAGAGAAACTAACAAGAAGCCTGAGAGCGCCGGCGTGATTCAAATCAGTCAGTTCTGGCTGTAAATGTTAACATTTATCAAGAACGCAGCGGAAATACTCCCAAAAATACCACAATCATGCTGAGAAGTAAATAAATAAAGCTTGGCTTTATGTCCCCCAAAAAGTCTCACTTGTGGGTAAAAGAAAAATGTTAGATCTTATTTACAGCCGTTTCAGGGCAGACATGCAACGTCTAGAGCTGAAGAGGAACTCAGATGTGGTTAGACAAGGATGTTAAACTTCACTGGTACTTATACTCTGGGCTAACAGCCAACCGTTACATTTATTTGTTTCAAGCTTTGGTAGTATCCCGGCCTGGACACGTGGTTTAAAATAAACATGAAAACTTTATTATCGATCGCTTACAAGTTGCTCAATATGCGTTTGGGCAAGTTTCCTGGTACAATCACATGTTGATGCTTGCCCTTTCAGTTTTTGTCTACTCAAAAGTGTGCTTTTTTTTTTTAACTTTTGACCATTTGTGACAAAAAAAAAAACAACAAATTAAAATATACAAGCTCCACGTGATCCATGACACGCCTAACCAGGTTTTCTGCAACGGCATGAATTAAGTATCTGTGTTACAAGCACACATGGAGCGTGCACATACAGGCACAGCATGAAGATCCACAGTCATTCTGTGCCATCATGTGATGTTGCCATGGCGAAGGAGGGCTCAGACATAACAGGGTGATTGTACTCTCAGGGTGAGGTGGGCTGATCAGAGAGACAGGCTGTTCTCCGACTGTAACGCCGTCAGTCGCCGTGCCAACTGCCCTTCTGCCCACAGACACGACACACCCACAGGCAGAAGGATCGGCCGGCACGGGGCCCTGCCATCATGGAAACTGAATGCCAGTGCCTTTCCCATACTTTCCTTTCTGCTCATGTGTGTCCGCAAGGTCAAATTTTGTCTTCTTCTGTTGGTAAATTTGTTTAAAAAAAATAAATAAAAAAATCACTTGACATTCTGCACTCAGTAGCCCACCATACACGTTAAAAAGTATTAATCAGATTAAAAATATATTCTGATTAAAAGACTACCAAGTAAACAGTAACTGTAATCTAACTAAGGTCATCATAAAAGTAAGAATTAATCACATTAAAAGATGTATGCCCACAATTTATAATCTCTCCTTTATTTAATTTTATACTGTTCTTTGTCTTTTTGTCGTTTTATATTCTTATTTAACTGTATAATCTCCTTGAGTACCTTGAAAGGCGCTGTTAAATAACATTTATTATTATTGTTGTTGCGTAACTTTTTTTTTTTTTATCTTTTGGCATTTTTGCAGGACCAAGTAGCCTCTACCTGCAGCAGTCAGCAAACGTTTGATTACTAAAAATAAACTGTACTTTAAGGTTTTGCTAAATTAAGAACACAACACTCGCAACCATTACGACGACAAACTTGCGTTTGGTGTTGTTGCATGAATGCTGGAGGAAACACCAAGACAGGTGATATGCTGGGTCTTGCATGCCCACAGAGAAATGTTTAGCCATGTTTAGAAATGTATGTTTAATATATTTCATGGTTTCTCTGAGAGAAATGACAAGTTCCCTTTTTAGCTGCATAAAATATCCTATTAAGATGTTTGATTAACTTTTATGCTGATGTCCCTTTGAATGTCCCTTCAAAACTAAACATTTGTTAAAATATAATCATCTTTATGGAAAAATTCATATCCTTACCGTTTTAAGGTTCTGTAATTACTAGTATTTAGATACTGTGTAGTGACCGATTTGGCCACTTTGGGGTAGAAGAAACAGATCACCACCACAGCTTCGCCAACTGATTAACTTTAACGTTAATTAACTTTAACTGCATGTTTTTTTCTCCAGGCATTGATCATAGAGAAACAATGAGCAGCACAGCACATGACTGTGAGTAAGAGAGGAAAAAATAAAACATTTTGTCACTTCCAATGTAATCACACATAACTGCAAACAGCTATGTTTATATTTACAGGGATGAACTTAATCCGACTCTGTGGGAAACACTGGGATTCTTAGGCATGAAAAACTCGCCCCGCCCTGCATGGATTTTTTTTCTCATTTTTGTTGAATTTGTCAGGTTAAGTCCGTGACATAGAGATGGTCCTTGTTCAACAAAGTCTAAGTTGAAAATGCCCAGCCATGGTGTTGACTGCTTGTCACTTATGGAGCTGGTTCATCTGCTAATGAACCAAAACATCCACTCTTTCATGGCTGATTTAAGCTCTGCTGAAATCTGTCTTTGGACTACATATTTGCAATCAACACATGTTGCATTAAGGCTATCAATGGCGTGCACTGGGAAAATTAATAAATAAGGCAAATAATAAATAAGTCTAACCAGAGGGAATCTATGAGTTAATATAGTTTGGCCTGTCCTCCTTGCCACTGAATGCAGGACATTCACATGAATAAGTGAATCGAACACTGACCTGAAACTAACATGACAGTCACAGATGTCAGGAGATACTTAGAAAACTTTCAAACTGCGTGCATACTGTGAAAGCATAACTGCATGGCAACCAGTATGCTCTGATGCCCCCTTCCTAAATATATATTAAAAAAATAAAAACTAGCGTTCACATACCATTTCCTCATATACATATAAACAATCTTGTCCTCTCACTTCAGCACAAAGCTTACAAAACACATGATTTAACTGCCCAGCCTAATTGTACATTAAATATGCCAGCATGAAGCACTTGGATTTATGGCTTGGGCCGACTCTATTGATGGTGTGGTCTAAGCTGTGGCTGCTCTCTGTCGCCACAGGACCTACAATTAAATGTGAATCACTCTGAATCAATTGTTTTTTGTTTTTTTCTGAAAGAATAACACTCACAAAAGGACTGGTCAAGTGCAGCCAAAAGTAAACTGAACCCATTCAAACCCACCTCGTATTGACAAGACAGAGATGGATATTCTTATGGCCGAGCCAAAAGCAGGGCAACGACAGTAATAATCATTTTGAACCGCCAAAGCTGTCTGCTAAAACTTGGCACAGCTGAACATAGAAGCTTAACTGATACGATTTGTGGAAAAGCGGGTTGTCGGAGCGAATCAGGCAGTTTCAAATGCATAGCAGGAGATTATCCACCTGTGTGTATGCAAGAATTTAATTTTTTAAACCCATGCACGAGCCTGCGAAAAACACTGGGGCCAGCTCAGAAACCAGTCCTAGGCAGACAGACAGGCTACTTTTCTGGGGTAATTACAAATTCTTTTATCCAAAATGTAACCAAATATGATCAAAGTTTCAAATAAATTCTAGTCATTTTATGTTTGTTTAACCAGACGATACCACAGCTGAGGCTGAAAACAAAGAGGACTAAAGAATGCCTTGGCCAGCCAGATGTTCACTCCGTTGCACACAATGTCTTGTCTCTCTCTCTACTTTATACTTTATAAAAGGCACAACAAGTATTAGTACTGAAGCAAATCTCAAATATAGACTGGTGGGAGAAGCCGATGACATGTTCCATATGAAATCATTTTACCAACAAGTGAGCAGACTGTGAACTCCCATGATAATATTAAGCATAAAAGTCACTAAAAAAAAAAAAAAAAAAAAAAAGAGAAAGTCATCAACATGCATATCTTATCAGATTTCAACTCTGTGTCTATTTTAGGGCCTTAAGACCAGACAAGATGGTGTAATCAATGACTGGCTTCCCCAGGTGCGAGCCGCTGCTATGCGAAAGTACTGATGTTACATTTTCTAAACAAAGCAATTATGAAAGAAAACCTCTAAAGGCAAATATTTGAAGCAGCAGTAGAACCCACCATTCTCCTTTCTCACTATTTCTTATCTTTGGAAGCAGCGTAATCATTAACTTGGAAACCAAATTCTGGCTGCATAAGTGCAATCTACTTCCACGGACTATGCAGACAACAAGTTCAGGTAATAATATTCAGTACGGCCATCTAAAACAGAAAGAATCAAAACGTGAAGATTGAATTTGATCCGGTGAGGTGGCAAGTGGTGGGCAAATAATACAAACAGTGGAAAATACAATCCATGAATTTAAATAGGACATTATTGCAGTGTATTATTTCTATTCAATATTTCTATAACAACTTTGTTAAACTGGTCTATTATTTTAGCAGGATTTTTTTTATGCTCCTCATTATCACAATGCGGGAGACGCTTGTTTTTGGAAACTATAGTTATTATTACAACGACAAAACGTCCCTGAAGGGGGAGCCACTGGTGTGTCCAAACTGCATTTCACAATAAAGTGATGCAAATGTGTTTTGTTTCCGTCTCTGGCTGGCTGGATTACTAGCGGTCCCAGAAAACAGTTACAACGACCTCTGTTAAATACCAACGCATTTACAACAGCCGTAAAACATTAGAAGCCCGCTCACAGCCGCTGCAGACGGAGGAGGCATCCACATACAGTTGTGATGCGTTTATTAGCGTCTGCCGTCCGTCGCCTCACCCCCCACCCGTTACTACTAATATTAGGCGATGGGGGGGGGTCGCATGGCGCGCATGCCCAGTGTAGCAAATCACGACAGAAGAATAAAGTCTCCTGGTAAAACAGGGATTTCAACAACGCTGAAGGCTCGTGTGTGTGTGTGTCGGTTCGTTTCTTCTGTTTTTATCCCCCCAAAGTCTCCAACAGAAGGAAACGCCACCAACCCCCCGACGTGAACTGTTGCTATTGTCGGATGTAAGCCAAACACGTGTAAGCCCCATTCACCCATTTCGACCGACGGCCACGATATCATCTCAGCGTTAAGAGTACACGAAGATTAAAAACGTTGCCTCTGCTGGTAAAATGACAAATGATCAAATAACGTAACGACGCGAGGTCGCGCGCCGCCAACACGGACGCGGCAGGACTGCGTGTTTCCGAGCGGTGGCGGCTAGTTTCAGTACATCGGCATTTGTGTGTGTGTGTGTGTGTGTGTGTGTGTGTGTCCACGCTCACCAGGTCCGCTCCTCCTGACATGTACACCCGCCACAACGAAAGAAACGGAGAGGGAACGAAGCTCGGCGACGCCGACGGGGGTGGGGTGGGGAATACATGGGCAGCGCTTGTTTTTTTGTTCCCAATACAAAATGTACTTACCAAAGAAATAGGACACCGTGAAGGCACCGCTCTTGCCCTCGTCTTCCACGCCTCTAGCCGCCGCCTGCACTATTTTCCCAGAACCGGTCTAAGTGGAAAATGTCAGATTCCAGCGGTGGCTATTGGTTGGACACCCCCCGGAATTGTTGCCCTCCGCTCGGCTGACTTATGCGACCATGTTGCCCTGAACGTCGTCTCTCATCCGGGCGTTTTGGGGGTGGGGGGTGGGGGGGTGATCCGTCGATGCAATGCTGCACAGACAGGATGACAGCTCTCAGATGAGGGAGGGAGGAGGGGAGAAGGGGGTCAATCTGCTGAGGTGAAGCCCATATGGGGAATACGGGACCTTGTAAGAAAATACGAGTACAATCGTGTCCTTCAGAAATCATTTAGGACATATCTGAATGATCAGTCCGGGATGTGTATTCCCATCTTCGCTACAACGTAGTGGAACAACCCATTTCCAGCCACTTAACCTGAGGACAATTTGAAATTTGTCAGGTTGTCCATGGCAACAGAGTACCACTCAATTTATTTACAGGGAAAGATGCCAAAAACCTGTAAGCAATACAGAGTAGTGAACCAGCTGTGTGCAACTTCCCATGCAGAGAAAAGCAAATCCCACTCCCGCTCCTCTTCCAAGGTCTTTCACTACAAGTTTAGTGTTTGAGACGAGAGGAGTCTCTGAGGCGTTGAGAAATCCAGCCTGTGCTGGTTCTGTGTCCCCAGCTTCAGTTCGCGACACTCTTGTTTTGAATGTGTTAAATGTGAAATATGAGGTGGATAATCACAGTGTGGATGGTAAGGTTTTATCCCCCCATACATTGCCATCCGTTACTGTGGCCACGCGCTCCAGGCATAAATGTTATGTAACCATCTGAGGCAGTCAACAACAGTGGGTGGAAGAGAGGAAGGAGGGGTCTGTTGGAGGGTAATTAAGTCAGTTTCAACCTCAATACAGACATTTTTCAGATTCACTGAAGGCTCGTATGTGGAACAATTAAAATATGGTGAACCAATGATTATGTTTTCATTTTTCACAAGTTTGAAACATCCTCAGAGTTGTGTTTAGACATAAGTCAGGAGCACTGTCTTTCTTTCATGATTTAAGAAATGATTTCCTCTTTGACTACTTACTCCATTAAGCTGCTGTAGGAGTCTAACTACTCATGCAACTGTTTGATTTCACCTGTGACCGCCCTGACAATAATAATAATAGTAAAAAAGACAAAAGGTGTAATACATTACCAGCTTATTGGCTAACTGTCTACAAACACATCCTTTCAACACTTCCAGCAGGATTTTCTTGTCTTCATAATCCTCCAAAATCTTATGAGGGCCCGCGGGCAGATCAAATGAGAAAGAATCTTTTCAGCGCTCTCCCACCCAGGCAGGATTAACGGATAAAATCACCGCAGGTCACACTGACTTTTACGTCTCCAAATAGAAAGTTTTGCAAAACTTAGTGGTCTGCTTTTGGGCAAGAGTAAAAATTAATTCTCACTGGGCTTCTGTACATCAGTGGATCAAATGCTCAAAAGAGCAACAAAATGCTTTTTAAACAGATGCATTTTGTGAAATCTTCTTAAATGGACTCAGTTATACTTGGTTTCCGAGGTTTCTGAGATTTCATGGGTCATCAAAGCCAAGTCATCCTCCAATTTGCAAAAAAAATTCAATGCTACTTTTTTTTTTTTTTTTTATTTACATGTGAAGCACCATTGTTCAGAAGGTTATGCGTAACGTTTTTTGAAGACAGCACTTGCTGAACAAATACAGAAGGCTCAGTATCTTGTGCCTCAGATCTACTGTTTGCCTTCTAGCAGTCACGCAACAAATATCACATCTACATCACAGTTACAGGAAATTGATCAACTTTGGCCTAGCTTTTCAGAAGTCTTCACATTCCTGTTTGGTTCCAGCTGATGCTGCTTCTTTGAAAAAAAAAACAAAAAAAAAGATAATTTTGCAACAAAGAGTTAGTAGTTGTGTGACTAACCTAGAGATCTGCAAAGAGAACTTTTATGAAGGAAACTGCATAAATGGTTTGTTTCTGTCACACTGAATAAGGTGACTCTCCCTGCTCGTCTCCTGTCGAAGCAGGTCTGCTTAGGTGCGGTGTTTACCACATTTTCTGAATACAGTCCCACCACTCAAACAAACCTTTACTCTAAATGTGTCATATATAGAATAAGATTTACGGCCTCTTAAAATCGACTAGATATGAATAGTCAAAGCCAAACGAGATGACTGAGAGTTACATAACATTCCTTTTTTTTTTTTTTTTTTTTGCAGTTGTCCTTTGTGCAAAAACAACCCCAAAACTTTGGCTTCAATCTTCTTCTCCACTTATTTGTGGCATTCCTCAGAACACTTCACTTGTCTTACAAGTACTGCGTGTGACAACAGTTTCTTCTCTTGAAGACTTTTTGTTTATAGAAATGTGCGCTCCAGGACGGAGGAGTAACTGGTGTCTTGATTAAACACTGGGAAAGAAAACACGAACTGGAAACACAAGACATAATTTGAGCCATACCGCCTGATTTTAAGTTCTGTGTTCACTCGTAACTCAAGGGGCTGCAACATACACTTTTCTCTTAACTGCATGTGATTTTAAGCTCCAGGAGACGAGCTTCCACGGGACATCTGAGTTGACTTCCCATGGCCCACACTGTTTCCCCTGACTGTGTTTTCCATCCACGAGAAACCAGTTTCTGAACGAAATTGTTTATTTTTACTTAAATTTAGATGGCTGAATAGTCTTCTTAACACACCCTTCTAGGAATTTCTGTAAATGACCCGTTTATGCCTACAATGATTGTTTACACATGCTGCTGCTACCCTTTTGACCTTGACAGACAGGAAATGCATAATATCAGCTTCATTTGATCATTATTTTACATTGATTTGATCAAAGGTATCAGTGACCACAAAAACACAATTTCCCTACTCCTGAAATATGGAGCGTTTTCAACGACCCCGTGACATTAATTTAATAAATTAATAGTTGCTTCCATCTTGTGGCCAAACATGATATTTCAGAAACCTGCATCAACTGTGCCCCCTGTTTAGATCGGTCAATATTTGGCAAGATTATTCAAAAACTACATATTAATTATTAAATTGAATGTGCTGAAGATCTGGAGCAAAGTCAAAGAAGGATCTCATTCAGTTCTCATTCAAATTACTCTTTCAAAATAACAAAGAGCTTATCGGCGCTGATAGAGAGAGAGCTTTAAGTTTTAGACAATCACTTTCTTTTTACTGCACAGCTTAATGAACTTTATTTTTAAAAGTTTTTGTTAATTATTGTTTTTAATCAGGCTCTTTCTGGACATTCTGGAACTTGGGGGATTTACATTCATCCCAGGGGAGAAAGAGTTTTAATTTCCTCTTTAAATTGGGTTCAGAAATCACAAAGTCACTCAAATGAGCTGTCTCTTGTTCATTCCCAGTATCTATTTTAAGGTTGCTATATAATCCAATTTTTGTCTTTTTTTGGAAGAAAACTATACAACGCCTCATCCTGCTCTCAAAAGGGTTGTATTAAAGTTGACGTCTGTCAGTTTTCTTTACATGTTTTACTGTATATAGGGTCAAAGGTTGGCAATCGTTGCTGATGTCCATCACAGAGACAAGGAGACAACCATGGATGGTTGACACTCACATCACCCATCCATCCATTATCTTATTGTCTGCTTATTCCTGTTCATGGAGCCTATCCCAGCTCTGCTTGGGTGAACAGCAGGGTTACACCCTGGACAGCTCGCCCTCCATTACAGGGCCACACACACACACACTTGTATGGGAATTTTACAACCACCAATTAACCTATTTGACCTGAACCCAGAGAAAACTCATGGAAGTATGCAAAGTTCACACAGAAAGCCCGTGCCAGGATATGAACCAAGGATCTTCCTGTTGAGAGGCCATAGTGTTACACCAAAAGCATTCCTGTTCTTGAACAGTGGGAGTAAACCGGATTGTGTTACATGTTTCCAAACTAATCTTTTTTATTTTGACTCCAAATTTAATCTAATGGAGGATGGTGTACTTCGCCTATCGCTTTGTTTTATTTTATTCATTTATTTAGTTGATATTAAGTCAGCTTTTTGTATGTTTTTGTGGAAAAACAAACAATCGCATGTCCGTTTGGGCTCGACATAGAGATATAAACTTTTACTATGTAATGAAAAAAATTAGAAGTGACACCTAAACATAAAGACAGAAGTTGAACAAATGTATTCACCAATTGTTAATCTTTAATTTTCTTACACTATCAACAGAATAAACACATTTTCAATAGTGTTTTATGTTTTGATGCTCAAATTTCACCTTATCTGATTGGTATTTTCACATGTTTCAAACAATCCACATAAACTTGTATTTAAGATAAACCATTCACTTATAGTTTTCTTACTTTGTTGAAAATATTGAATAAAAATGATTCTATCTATTATTCCATCTATCGTCTGAGACTCTCCACCACTCTGAAATGCTCCTTTTATACCGAGTCATGTTACCTGACCTGTTGCCAATTAACCTGATTAGTTTATTGCTCATCTAGTTGTTTCTGATACTTTCCCAGCATTGTTTTGGTCTCTGCTCTAACTTTTGTGAGATGTGTTGCTGCCCTCAAATCCACAGTGAGCTAATATTTTCCATGAAATGACAGAATGTCTCGGTTTCGGCGTCTGAAATGTTGTTTATATTCTATTGAGAATAAAATCTGAGTTTAATGAGATTTTAAATTCATTGCACTCTGTTTTAATTTACACTTCTCTCTACACGCCTCCCCAGTTCGTTTCTTTCTTTTTTCTGGGATGAGGGTTGTTTTGTGCCACCGTCCAGACAACGAGTCATTCTTGACGCGGCACTAGTTTTCCTGTTGGGACTTCCATCTGCAGGAGGACGTGCAGCAGATCCTGTTATTGATCACCTATAAGCCGCCCTGCCTCCCTCTCTCCCGCGTGCGTGTACACACGCGCGACGTGCACGCGCTCCGAGCTACGCACACAAACATGGCGGCCTCTGTTTCACCCCTACGCTCCTCCTTCAGGATTTGTACCCCGTTAACCGCACACTTTCACCGCTGCCGGGCCAAACCGCGGATGCGCAGGAAATTCGAGAGTCAGAGGAGACACGTACACCAGTCGGTGACGAGGTAAAAGGCATCGCCCTGAAGATAACAGCTGGTTTTCCTTTAATTATACGTCGTTACCTCGCGCAGGGATGAGCAACGGTCCAGCACCGGTGGAGGCGGAGTTACTGTCACGTGACAGAGGACGGCGACGATGGTGATTGACAGCAGGTTTCACCGTTCACGGTTCGGAGCGCCGGTCCGGAGCGCGTAGTTGTAGACTGAAAAACACAAAATTAAAGTCCTGTCAGAATGTCACTTTTAACAAATGCAATCGTACCAGTCACCGCGTTTCCGCTGATTCGAGTTAACCGGTTTTGAATGCACTGTACTCGTTTGTGATGATGTCCGAGGACAACCAGCAGGTAACCCCGTTTGCAGCCGTTAAATCACTGCTATTATGATTTTTGTTTGTCCCGCAGTCATTAAGAGGAAAGAACCTTTTCATAGTAATAACTGGCGACCTTTCGGATTGCTCCTTATAATGTTGTGTGCACAAGATACAAAATTATAATGTAATAAATATCTGAAATTGATATTGATAATAGTACTATCAACATACTGTACAGACAAAAAATTATATATATATCTACTAATTCATTTTCATACAGTGGTGGACCTTGATGATGGACCTGAGTGCAGCATCAAGCAGATACTGATTTTAGTTGGTGCTCTTCAACATAAATCCCTAAATGGCAGAAGTACAAATGTTATTAGAGGTTGTTTATCTTTATTTACATAAATATGGTAACTGCTCTCACCAAGCTGCAGCGCCCCTGAGTTTTGCCAGTGGTTCCTTAGGCGTCGGTACCAAACAGCATGAGAAGGTTCATTGTCAGTGTAAAAGTCTTAATTATTCAGCTAAATTATCTGTTTGTTTGAAATCATATATTCAGCCTGTGCTTTGGTTTGATTATTTATTCCTGTATTTTAAATCAATGTCTCTGAAGGCATGCTGCTGTGGTGATTTCTGGAACAGAGTTGGCTCGTCAGCTCCACAGAGAAATCCAGCGAGATGTGGAAGAGCTGGTAGCTCAGGGTAACATGAGGCCCCACCTAGGAGTGGTCCTAGTCGGAGATGACCCGGCCAGTCGTACCTATGTTAGGAACAAGACCCGGGCAGCCACCATCCTAGGTCAGATAAGCACAGTGTGTGCCTTCCTGAACACTATTCATAGTGTGTGTAATGCAAACGTACATACAAACTTAACCAAATGCATTTTATATTTCCAAGCATGGGCATTCAGTTACACATACATAAACACATGCCTGCAACACAGCTAGTGCTGTGTTAAGTCATACCAGATGGATATATTTTTAATATTTATATGGGATGTTTGTGGTTGTTCAGGTATTTCCAGTGACACTGTGGTGCGACCCAGCTCAGTGTCCCAGGAGGAGTTGCTGGAGCTGATTGACAAGATGAACCGTGATTGGAGGGTTAGTGGCCTGCTGGTGCAGCTGCCACTTCCAGGTAAACCAAACACCGCTGGTGATGATGAGTCCATCAACGCATGTTAACTGGTTTTTACAGTCACTTCATGCTGATCTGATGCAGACAGCAATGATCTAGCTCTCTGTACATGATTTATAAATGTTGATGAGGCATAATACAAATATGAGTTCTGCTCAGATCATGGGTCTTCAAAAGCTAAACAATTTAGAACTAAATGTTTGATCAGAAGATTTCAGCTGTCGCAGTGTGTATGTATATGTATGTATGTGTGTGTTTACATATGCGAAATTCAAGAGAAATTCAACGTATTGAACAGCTGAATACTCTTTATTTTGAACAGTAGTAAACACGCTTGTCTGCCAATTTCTTTGAAATTAGTTGTTTGCATCAAATTCAAAATGAGCATATTTCTTTCAAAATTTCTTTTAAAAATATTTCCACATTTATTATGTCTTCAATTAATGCTGTAAAGCTTGACACACAGTAAATTGAGTTTTTTTAATTGAAAGTGTTTATTACATTAAAATGAAAAACAGTCCAATTATTTTCTTTAACAATTTCTCCTTAATATATATATTTTTTTTTTTTGGTTTTTAAAGATATATTTAATTATATGAAACTATTTTTCTTTAATTAGATGAGTGTTATAGAACACTCAGAAATTCATGCATCAGATATCTTGTATTAAAGGGTTACATGTAGTGCTAAAACAGTTTGGGGATTTTAAATTTTACCCAGCAACCAAATTTATTTTGAAATTGAACAGATCCTCATACTGTATGTAGATTTGAACAACTGTTGAAGGTAATAATGGGTAATTAGTAAATATAGCCGTTATTTTGTGATAACTAATGTAAGTGAGCATCAGTTCTTGTCTCTTCCCTCCCTAGAACACATCAATGAGCGAGCAGTGTGCAACGCTATCGCTCCAGAGAAGGACGTTGATGGCTTCCATATTGTGAACATTGGGAAGCTGTGCCTGGACCAGAGATCCATGGTACCTGCGACACCTTCAGCTGTCTGGGAGATGATCAAAAGAGCAGGTTAACCAGCAAACGCTCTTAAAACTATCTACATTTTCAAATAGTCTTTCATCTTTACAGTTGCAGAAAACGCATCGATTCTTAGAGGGCGTTACGAATCAGTTAACTAAAAGCAAGGTTTTTGGTAATAAAAATGATTCGTTATCTCTCAAAACTGCTTATTAGAAGCAACTTCAGTTCTGTAACTCATCCTGTAAATGCTGAATTTAACAGATATTTTTTGTCTGCATTTTCCGCTCTAAAATCTGCCCACTGTTACATTGTGCTGGACCAGTAATACGTTCTCTTGACCATTTAAAAAAAGGACAAATCAGTAACTAGTAGAGAAGAAACTTGTAATAGTACAGATAATAGTTTAAAGTCTCAGTGTAACACTGGAAGCCCTTAATACTGTATTTTATTGTTTAATAAATGAAAAGTCATAAAACTCATCATGAACTGGAGTCGTATAGTACGGATGTTTTACTTAAAAGGACCACAAGAGGGCAGAGACGGACCTTGACTATGTTATGGGTTTTTATATGGATACAGGATTATTTAGGATATTGCTGTTATGTTGCCATTATCAGCAAAACTATTATCACTCCATAGGTAAAATCAACATGGTGTAGAGTCATTTTATAGTTAATGTTCCTTTCAACATGCTTAAAGATGCTTCAAACACTAAGGATTTCCAGGGTTCCTCTAAAAAAGGTTGTTTTTACCTGTTCTCACTGGTTCTCACCCCCCCCCCCCCCCCCTTTTTTTTTTTTTTTAAATATCTTAACTGTGCTGTGGATGTAAACACACATTGTTATGCTGAATGACCTACTTACACTTAAGCTGCACTAACTCATGCTCTGTCAGAATCACCCCGAAGCAACAAAACAACCCCAGGACATTAAACTTCTACCACATTTGACAATAAAACAACCCCCTGTCCTCCAGACAGTCCACAAACCTTTCAAAATGTTAGGAGGTCATGAATAATGTAGCCTTAATGTTCATCCGTGTTGCTTTTTCGCTTACTCGTGAACTCTCACCCTTTTGGGGTGAAATTTGCCTGCATCTTGCTAGATGTCTTCTTTGAATTTTTTTCTGACTTATATGATGAGATGTCACCTGTCTCTTAGAAGAATCTTAAAAGGTTGGTTACTTTTAAAAGCCTTCTCAAATTGTAAATGATGTCTCTCAAAGTGGATTCTTGGCAGGGTCAAAGATGAGATAAAGCTTTAACCCAGTGCATACCAAAATATGTCATCTATTCCTCTTCTCATCTAGAATTTTGTCGTATTTAAACATCGTGTGGTAATGATGAGACCTTTTTGCCATGTCCACACTTTAGTAAATGCTCTTTCCTTTATTATTACCACAATGGGGAAGAGAGAAAAGCAAGAGAAAAGGATACCAAAATACTATTATAAACAATATAAACAGTATAAAAACCAGTATATGCAGTTTTGCTTTCTTTTAATTTACGTAATTGCACATTTTGAGATATGCTTTATATTACACATGAATATTTTCATTGCACATAGATCAGTTCAACTGTTCGAGTCATAGTCAGAGTGTGATCTGCTGGGAGCACTGCTGGTTGTGGAGTCTAACAGCTCCAGGAAGGAATGACCTGCGGTGACGTTCCTTCACACACCTTTGAGGCTCTCCAGTGCTTTTTAAGTGTCCTGCAGGTGGTGGGAGTCTCTCTCCATCATAGATTAGCCTTTATCCTTCTCTCTCCTACCACCTCCAGAACTGGCCCTCTTCATCAGTCTCTTCCTGTCAGCTGTCGAGATGCTGCTCCCCCAGCAGACCACGCCATAAAAGATGGCTGATGCCACAACAGTGTCCTGGAAGGTCTTCAGGAGTTCCCCCTGCACTCCAAAAGACCTCAATCCCCTGAGCAGATAGTCTGCTCTGACCTTTCCTGTAAAGTGCATATGTGTTGTGAGCCCAGTCCAGTTTATCGTTCAGGTCAACACCCAGGTACTTATAAGATGTCACCATCTCGATGCCCTTTTCCCTGGATGTTCACCGGTGTCTGGGGGCAGAGTGGTTGCCTGTGGAAATCTACCGCCAGTTCTTTCATTTTCCCTGTGTTAATCTGGGGGCGGTTCATCTGGCACCTGTCCGTAAGGTCCTGCGTCAGTGCCCTGTACTCCCTGTCATCCTGATTAGTGAAGCAACATGATTGATTATTAATGCAACTGTGCCAACGTTGATCTCACTTGTCATTCAAGAGTGAAATGGCTTCCAGTGCCTTAAACTGTTTTTGTTATGTCTTTGTTAATCATAAGTATTATTTAATAATTCTGCATATTGCATGCTCAAACAAGGATAATTTGTTAAAAATCAAATATACTCTAAAAATGTGTTTTGCAGGCATTGAGACTGTGGGAAAGAATGTCTTGGTCGCCGGTCGCTCCAAGAATGTTGGAATGCCTATTGCAATGTTACTGCACACTGATCGCAACCATGAACGCCCCGGGGGTAAGAAAATTTGTGCACATTTGTGTGTGTTTAAAGAAGTAATCATAAGTTTAGAAAAAAGTCAAAAACTTTTCTTTTTC
This sequence comes from Xenentodon cancila, assembly GCA_014839995.1. Classification (NCBI taxonomy): domain Eukaryota; kingdom Metazoa; phylum Chordata; class Actinopteri; order Beloniformes; family Belonidae; genus Xenentodon; species Xenentodon cancila. Next base: position 13,363,012 of record CM026202.1, on the reverse strand, counting down.
TCTGTCTGACATCACATTTGAAGAAACCTTTCTTTGCTGTGGATCATCTGACAGCAGCTCATTGTCAGAATGCTTAATCAAGTGATGCGCAAACTGAAGGTGCAGAGGTTAAAAAAACAACAACAAAAAAAAGCAAAAGCAGAAGCCGGCTCTCCGACTTTCTCAATCTCCTGAGTCTAACTGACCTGAAGCAGGAAACTTGCCTAAACTTGACTGTCATACATGAACAAAAGCAAACTTTGGTTGTCTAATTTCTAAAATGTAAACTTGTAGGCGCATCTATATCTGTGGTATGTTAAGTTGGTGAGTCAGTACTGTAATATGCTTGGCGTGCATTACAAAGAAAATGACATTGCACCATTTTGGTTTTCCCTGAAGGATATTTGATGCTTAGCCCTTTTGTCAGGACATGAACAATAAATGAAGGCTTTAATAACTCCTTGCCTTTTTAAGCAAACAAAAAGTGCTGATGCACGTCCTGCTGGAAAGGAATAATAATAATAATAAAAAGAAAAAAACCTGGGAGTGAAAGGAATGCACAGGGTGAAACCTCTGGCGTTGTGCCCCACTGGGAGACGGAACAACGCCTTTTAAGTGCAGAGGAAGCAAGAACAGAGGGCCTCAGTAGGCTTCACCTATTTAGATTAAGCAACAACGTGCTTTACGTCTCAAAGTGCAACAGTGCAACGCTATCACCAGTAGGAAATGCACTAGTCCCTGCTGTACGCTGCTAAGCCTGTGTACTGGATCTTGAAAACTTTCCTCGAGGAAAGTGTGTAATTTGCAGCTTGCCTGTGGCTGTCTCAACTGGTTTGCAAATTAAAGACTTCAAATGAGAACTAAAACGGGGTCAGAGAGCAAAGACGAGACGATCGAACCTGTTGAAAACAAATGTCCTGTTTAGATGCAGCTTCCATCCATTCCATAAGGCCATCACATTTAAATGATGAGCTCTCAAAGAGCTTTCATACCTAATTCAAAGCTGAAATTTATATATTTATCCGTTTTCAACAGCATCACATATTCAAAATAGAAAAAAATCTGTTTCCTAACCCGGCCTTTATCAAAGCCTGCATGAAATCTCAGAGATGCAGTGTTATTGTTTTGACATTTGACTCAGTTGTCGGCCACATATCAGTTTTATCTTTCAACTACTGAATAAAAGTATCTGGTAACACCTAATCTCTGTAGGAACTTGTATTACCTGGCGCAGCCCTCTTAAATGAGGCAGCAAGTAAAATTCCAGAGACTTCTGAACAGCTGGTGTACCCACCGTCATGGCTTTCCCAGCATGTGTAGCTCTGTCAGCTTCCACAAATACCCTGACACTTGGTGTTCTGATGATAACAGAAGAATGTGTGTTGGCCTTAAGAAAATATGAGAAAAACTGCAGAAAAGTGATAAAAAGCAAGTCCAACCATGTATGGTATAATCTTTGTTTTTGTTTTGTTTTTTTAATCTATCTAGTTCACACAATTCTCCTGTGCAGAGTGATTATGTCTAATGAAAGGTCTGTTTTTTTTAAAATTTTATACCTTTTTATTTAGTCACTGTACAGCCCTTTGGTCCACAGTAGCAGCTTAAAGCGCTTTATCAATAAAGATGGTATAGTATAGTAAAAGATGAACAGAATAAAATTATGAATGAGGTCTGGGAAAGTTAGCTGCCGCTGCAATGAATAAAACATTACTCATGAAAACTCAGACACACTGTTCATAGTTTTACCTGGCCACAAAAGTCATTCACAGGTGTATTAAACACCTCCAAATGGCAGTGTCTTGTGTAATTAATACAACATATAATCCTGAAGGTTGTCCTACAATTTTCAGGGTTTTATTGTTGATTTTCCAGGTAGCTTTGCTTCCCACAAGACTATAAGTCTGTCTGTAACTCACTATAATCTCTTCACAATATGTCAAGGAGGAAAGTCCCAAGCATCCATTGTACTGTATATACAGTACTGTGCAAAGGTCTCATGCACTCCTAGTCTGCTGTTTTATCAAAGTTACAACAGTCATCCATATTTATTTTTCAGTCTCTTTATTCAGATACAAAAAGAAAACACTTTGATAGTATTAGAGGTGCACAGACATTTTTTTTAAATCGATGCGATCCATGATAAAAAAAAACAACATTTCAGACGATCCTATGAAAATATGTACAAAAAATAAAAACACTACAAAATGACTCAACCAGTTAAAGTTCCCCTTTGTCAGAATCAGACAGTCCATACAGGTACCAGTAGGTCCAGACGTTCTGGTACCAGTAGGACCAGACGTTCTGGTACCAGTAGGCCCAGGCGTTCTGGTACCAGTAGGCCCAGGCGTTCTGGTACCAGTAGGCCCAGGCGTTCTGGTACCAGTAGGCCCAGGAGTATTTTGGCAGTCACATAGCTTTTTACGTTTTTGATGACATTTTGACCACTGATGACATTCAAGAACAGGAAAGCCATGTTCAGTCTTGCCAGAAAACATTGATTATGAGCAATGTTAGACAGTGCAGGTGGATAATGACCATGAACATACTGCAAAACCAACTATTGTCATTAGTATTTAAATGAGAACTAAGGCCTGGTTAATCTAAAATCACTTTATATTTGTGTACGTGTTTTACGCCCCCAAAGGAAGTCAGTTTTCCACATTATGAATGTGATTCATGTCCCCACAACACCAGTAATACAAGTACCCCAACAAACGTTTCCACAGGTATGCGACTGACAGGTTTGAGGTGTCTGGACTTGTTTTTTTCTGCTGTCTCATTCTTGTCTTGCTGGAATCCAGTGATCCTTTTTATCCTGTTTTACACTTCTGTTACTTGAAGTAAAATTGTAACACTAGCAGACGTCCACCAACATCTTGCACGAGGTTGCCACAGTTTCTTCAATAATATTAAAAAGCTAAAAAACAAAGTCTTTAAATCACAGAGAAAAGTTGTTTTTGTTTTTAATTAAATTCTTATGGTAGTTAAGTAATTACAGACGTAGCAGAAAAGTGATGGGCATTGCGCTTCATTTGAGTCTTCTATATTCCTTACAATCAGATCATTTAACAAAAAAAAAGAAATTTCCCACTGAATCATCTAGAACTGGAGCTCTGACTGCATATGAGACTCACTTAACTGAAACAGCCGAACGTTTGTGATTCCCAGCTTACAGCAGCTCTGCTGCTTTAGAAAAACGCACCAGATTCCACCTATAAACCTTGAAATTTGAGAAGACTGAAAATGAACACTAAGTTAAATTTGAAACTGGTTTTAACTGGCCTGCAGTTTGATGATCTTGCACTTGCTGAGCCTGATTCTGGCAGTTCAAACCACTGACTATCAGTACGGGCAGTTGCTCACTGCAGATCAGCACGGTCGCTGAACAGATCAGTGAGTGTAGCGAGTCTCTCCTCTTCCTTTACAGGCTCATCAAAGCTCATTAAAACAGCAGGAGTTAGAAGTGTGCATTTATATTTACATGACCATGTACTGATAATCATATTGCACATATTCTCATTTGCAGCTTACACAGGAACAGTTTACTGATCACTTGCTTCAAGACAGGTAAAAGTAAATAAATGCAAGTTTAACGACAAATGGGTTGACAATAATGAGTTCTAGTGGTGGCTGATGCTGGTTCCTAGATATGTCCACAAGTCAGACTGCTAGACTTGGGTTGGCCATACGTCACATGTCTTTAGACTAAAGACCCGGTCGGGACGCACACAGAGGGTTAGAGTAGGTTCCCACAACTCTCAGTATGAGCACTGGGTGCCCTCAGGACTGTGTGCTTTGACTCCCCACTGTGGTGGGGCTCATCTCAGGGGGGGTGAGACTGCCAAATGGGATGAGGTGGAGCGGCTGTGAGTTTGTTGCAGAAACAACAGCCTGCTCCTGAACTACGTCAAAGTCTAAGGAATTAGTCGCTGATTTCAGGAAAGTAAGATCAGACCTTCAGCCCGTAATCATCAGCGGGGACTGTGTGGGTGAGGGTTACAGGACATGTCGCATTTGAATTGCTACCATCAGGTGGGCGGTGCATTAAAACAAAGACGAGAGCAGTTTTTATCCCACAAGTTTGATGTGTAGACTTTCAAAACTACCACTTAATGGTCAAATCAATGTGCTAAACATTCATAGACTTATACTTGTAGCTGTGCAACAAGGGATCTGTGCAATTTGTATTTTAGATCTAGCTGGAAAAAAAAGAAGACTCAGTTGTGAAGGAGTACTTCTTTTGTTGTGTAGAAGTATAAAATAGAAAAATCTGATCACAGTGGGTCTTGGTATTAGGTAACCTCTAACAAGCAACAGCTTACACAGGGGTACATCCTGCACAGGTCACCAGTCCATCGCAGGGCCACGTGCACACAAAGCACCCCAAAGTATACTGTGCTGACAGTCTGCTGAAATACTGCGTCTGTTTTTCACATGCACACACACATATAGGAAGATGAAATACTCCTGTATATGAAATTTTATCTCAAAGAATTCTCTATTTACCTCTCAGGTGATGCGACAGTGACCATCGCCCATAGATGTACACCGAGGGAACGTCTGAAAGAGCTAACGAGCCTGGCTGATATAATTATTGCAGCTGCAGGTAATTACAGCCAGGACAGTTAAGTCCATCCGCTCAATAACAGTTTTATTTGATCCGATTTAACAGCCGAAGGGACATTAGTTGCAAAAAGTGTTTCATTTTTGAAAACTAAATCAGATCAAACAATCAAACAGACAGATGGGTTTGATGAAACAATGAGGTAACTATCTTTTCTTTTTTTTTTTTGCATCACGCATGACGTCTTTAACCGTTATGCTCCCCCACCAGACAACCGAAACTACAAACATGGCTCACTGCCAAACCAGGCCACACCTGTAGCATTCCAAGTTCACCGTACTTTAAAGATTTATCTGCCAGCTCATATGCTGGAGTTTCTGTAGTAGTGAAAGTGACATCCAATCATGCATGAATGTCATAAGCAGTGCAGGGAAGTCTTGACTCATGTGGCATCACGCATCCTCTTTTATTGTATCTTTAATTGTTAACTTTAATTGTTCTACTTTATTCGTCGTTGCAAATGTTGCCTGGCCCAGTAGGAAGTATGTAATATCTGTCTGTCTCTATATCTATCTATCTTTATATCTCTATATCTATTTATCTACAATGTATTTTAATTTGTTAAACAGATTAGCACAGTTGTCAAGAACATTTTTTTTTCTTTTTTCTGTTAAAAACGTCCCAGTAAGGTGAAGGCCTGCCTTCCTTCACAGGACTTTTAGAGTGTTATTCATGCTTTTGTTACATCTTCTTGGGATTATTGTAATTCTTTGTACGTTGGTCTGGATCAGTCATCACTGCGGAGTTTGCAGGCTGTACAAAATGCAGCAGCTCGCCTTCTGACAGGAAGAAAACAGTTTGATCATGTCGCTCCTGTTCTGGCCTCTCCTTCTGTTTCAGGGTCCAGTTCAAACTTTTATTACTTGTTTTTAAATGTCTCAAAGGCTTACTTGTGTGAACTGGTAAAGCTCCTGGATGTTCCCAGATCAAGACTTAAAATCAGAGGAAATCAAGCATTCTCGGTGGCAGCTCCAACACTCTGGAACTGTTTTTACCTTTTAATTATTAAAACTGCTAGTGTGCATGATCATTTAAAGTTCTCCTGAAAACATACTGATTTACGTTGGCTTTTAGTCCCAATTTCATGGTTTCGGGTTTATATTTGTTCCTGTTTTATTTTGAAAGTCTATAACCTTGTGTTTGGTTATAAGTTGGATTTCTCTTGTTTCCATCTGCCCTGATTTTTTGCACCTGTGTCTCGTCAGTCCCGTGTGAGCATGGCCGTTTCTCAACCCAGGTCCGTACTTGCGTTCTTGAGAAGTCTGTACTTGAACGGATGAGTCGGGAGAACGTACTTTGGAGGATGTGAGAACGCATCTCTCTTTCTGCAGTTGAACAGCAGCGTACCTGCGTTCCTGACCTCAGATCTGAGCTAACAGGAATACACGTACTGCACCATAACATCTGCAGTTTAATTGACTATAAAAACAAACACCCTTAACACTGAAATAACTGAGAATGGGCCATTTATTGCTCCCGTTTAAGTCTTTATAATCATTACTTTACACAATGTGTTTTAACTGGTTTTACACCCGTGTATGCCAGCTGTATATAAACTGTATATAAACTGGGGAGAAACATGAAATAATCTGCATTCTGTCAAACAAAAAAACTTTATATTTATTCCTTTCCCATCCTCTTACTTTCCCCTGTCGGCACGAATTGCATTCTGGGATACCTCCACAGGAAGGCATATAGAGAAATGGCCTGTATTAGTGTAGGGAGTTTTGTGTTGTAAGTTTGATGTAGTTTATGCCTAGTGTGTGCAACAGTGAACTTAAACTAAAGTTATTAAATTTAATCAGTTTAAGTTGTAAATGAATATATATGCTCACCAGCTACTTTATTAGGTACACCTGTTCAACTAATTTGTGAATATTACTCACCACCGGTGAGTGTGTATATATAACCTATAATCGTCGATTAAGACAGTGTAATATGATATTTTATACATTGTTCAGTAGAATTGTCCACAAGTGCAATAAATGCATCAGTTTAAACAAACATGGAGCTAATTTTATTTTAGGAGATGTATTTAAGTTATTCCATCTTCTAGAGTACGCTCTAGATTTATGTCAGGCTCCTTTTATAATGTTGGAGCTGGAGAAAAGGGATTTATGCAGGCAGGTACCATAAGATGGAGGAGAATTGATGAAAAGGCCTTACTAGTCCTTACTTGAAGAGATCTTGCTGGAATCATTACGGACGTTTCTGCATATAAACCTGTTGCTCTTCCCAAACTGTGGTTTCAAATCACAACTTTGAACAAAACAGGTGAACAAAAATGATCTGAGGTATCTGGAATGTGAGACCATTCATCAATGTAAAAGACTGTGTGGTAACAGAATACCATGGGGAGTGTCAGGCTGGGCTCATTTCTATTTAGTAGGTTTCTTGTTAATAACTAAAAGTAGCTTTATAAGCTTTTCATGTGTTTTTTCTTTTTGTTTTTAAAGTGAGCAGTTCTGTATATCAAAGTGAACCCCAACCATTCTTAAATGAGTTAGGGATCAGCGTGAATAAATAAAAATTGTGGATGAACACCAATAATATGCTGTTATTTAAACTGTCCTACAACATGACCGTAACCAGATAGTAAGTTATCACATGCCGTGCATGAGCAGTGCCTCACACGGCTCGAGCGCGCCTCCATTGTCGATGGCGCCAACAACGGTCTCTGAGGAATGGCGAATGATCTGCTCTCGTATGACACTGCACTCTCCATCGTGCTTCTCATTCGTTTTCATTTGAACAGTTTTCTGACGGGGAGTTCACGCAGCTATAGTGTCACAAAAAAAGCAGTCTGTTCTTTTTCTGAAAATAACCTTTGATTTAATCATTTAGGTATTCCTGGGCTCATCACCGCTGACATGGTGAAAGACGGAGCAGCAGTCATTGACGTGGGCATAAATCGCATCCAGGACCCGAAAACAGGGAAGATCCGGCTCATCGGTGACGTAGACTTTGAAGGTAGAAAATAAGATTTGACTGCAGATTCCTATGGAGACCAAATTCAAGCCTGGTGTTGGTCTGTTTCATCAGATTCTTCTTTCGAGTTCAGTTATTTCTCATCTATTGAGTGTTAACACCTGTTTTTTGTCTTAGCTTTCCTTGTAAATTACTCATCAGTCAACCTAAAGTCATTATTGTCATTGTAGGAGTGAAAGAAAAGGCGAGTTTCATCACACCTGTTCCTGGAGGTGTTGGACCGATGACAGTCGCCATGCTGATGAAGAACACTGTGACTGCTGCCAGAAATGCGTTGATGCATTAAACAGCACGCAAGCGTTACTTTTAACGACCGCTGATGCACACATTTGTTGAGCAAAACACACACAAATGCAGAAATGTTTGCCAAACATCTAACATACTTTTATTTAAATATTTATGATCTTCAAACCAGTTGATGGGTATGGCATTTATATTGTTACATATTTAACTTATTTAATTCAGATTTCACTATTTAAGAATTTAGACTACTATTTTTTCTACTGATGCTGGTTTGGTTCATTTTAAGCATGATAAGTGGAAAAGAAGTCCTGAGTAATAAAATTAGTGTGTGCCAACACCACAAGTTTTGTTTTTTTTTCCTGATATCCTGAATCAGTGCTAGGAGAAGAAGTTAAAAACAAATTAAAAATCCAATGTCATTGTTGGATCCGACTCGGAGTAAGAGATTCATATTGACATCACTGCATCACTACAGAGGAGTTTTTATTTCTTTGAAAGCTTCTCAGCTGGTGTCAGTTTTGTCTATTGTTACTATGACAGTGACACAATCAGCACAGTTGCAAAATTAAAGAATTTCTAAGGAACATGTCTTTGCTCGCATTGTAGTGGACAAACCAGAAAAAAAATGTTGCTCTACAGCAAAAGTCTGAGCATTTTTCACAGGATTTAAAGGCAGTTAAGACAAAGAGGAATAAAAGACTCTCTAAACTGGGTAAAAACCTAGACTGACTTAGACTTAGACTGAGAAAAGTAAAACATCATTTCAACAGCAAAGCAGAGGACAGGCTCCAGATGAATTGTTTCGTGACATGAAACAGCTATAAGTGTAGTATTATCTTACTAATTTATAGAAAAATCCTGTAATGAATGAAATCGGATATAAACAGCTCCTGCATGTTAAAGACGTACGGAAACTGTAACTGAATGAAAGAAGTAAGTACAGTAAGTTGACGAAAGATGCTGTCTAGTAAAACCTGATTCCCTTCATCGTTTCAGATCCTCTCATGTCTCTGTCTCTCTAGTACCGTCATGTCATCTTCACCTGTTAAACCGAAAAGCAGCTAAAGAGAAATCTGATCAAAACTTGTTGCCTTTAATCACCATACTTTAAAGAAAGACTATTTCACAACAACCTGTAATCATCAGTGAAGCAACCTCTTGATACTAAGAACACACATGAGCTGAACTGAATTTGCCCTCAGGCTCGCGTGGGTTCGTTCAGTGAAGAAACCGTCTAACCGTAGTCACGTGACCCCACCCTCCCACTTTCACCACTATCCATCAGCCCGTAGACTCTGTTTCTGCATGCAGAATAGGGAAGGAAATGATGCAGGTGGATTTTTTTTTTCTTCAAAAACATTTTTCTGGTGTTTGATTGGCTATACAATCATTTTCAATGCTTGGAGATCTGTATATTAGTGCAGCAGGAATCTGAGCTCAGGCAGAAGGCACTGACCTGAAAACACCAACTCGCCAAAAGACAAGATGTTTACGCTAATGCAGACAAACCTGGAGAAGGGTGAGTTTGTACTTTTATTCTGTTGTGTTACTTTCAAACAGCTAAAATGAGAGAAACAGGTTTCTTTTTTTCCATGTTACTAAAATAATAATACATTCAGTGCACATTTATATAAAAAAAAAGAGGATGTTTTCCTGAATGAAATGAGGAAATAGCTGTTTCTTCACAAACAGCCCAACCAGAGCCAGCTAAACCATTTCCACGGTAAAAGTGAATACTCTGCATATTTTCTCAAACGGCTCTTCGTGTTTTCCAGCCCTCGTCTCAGCGGCGACAGTGCTGCTTCTCCTGATTGCACCAGCAGAGTCTGCAGCGCTGAGTGAAGATCTCCAGACTACTGCAGCTCCTCTGGTGCTGAATTCATCTCTGACTACGTGGCCCTTCAACAGTAAGATGCTCAGTTTTGTGTTTGCTTGGAAGCATGCGGCATGTCATTGAGCTGCTTGGAATGTTTTCTCTGCCATAACTGCAATCCTGAGCCCACAAACTCAAAATATTCAAACGCTGTTAACATCTTTGATATGCACATTTTTGAGATCAGTGTCTCTTAGCCTGTAGAGGGCACATAGAAAAATAAAACCTCACTTTTTTTTCTTTCTTTTTTTTCTTCAAATTGATTTACTTCAGAATTGTTGTTCTTTGGGGGTTTTTATGATGCCATTTGCTCTTTCTCTCTGCAGGCACCATGGAGGAGCCTAATGTCCAGGCATTACACCTGCCATGTGGAAGTGAAGATGATAAATACTGTGCAAATGGTGGCCGGTGCATGTACCCACAAGACAGTAACAAGCCTTCCTGCATGTAAGCTTGACGCTGGCTTTACGTACAAAAACACATCTATATAGACAGATTAGTTATCGTCAGTACAATCTTTTCCCTTGCACATGTTGGTTCGTGTTCGTCTTTGGAATGTGCTCACATCTTTCCCCGTCTTGCAGCTGCACGGATTCGTACAGCGGACCCCGCTGCATGGTCCCCAGTGCCCTCATTCACTCTCAGCCCGGCCTGGAGAAGGTGATTGGCATCAGTTTCGGCGTAATCATGCTTGTCTGCATCCTGGCCATTATTATTTTCCGCTGTACCTATAAGAAGTGAGTATCTACAGGTTTTCTGCTGCATGTTTATGAAAATATAGGAGCACTTTGGGAGGGAGGGGGCATAGAAACACATGAGCGAACATCAGATTCCTCAGATTCAACTGACAGCTTATCAGCTTATCAGCTGAAGTGTTCCCATGAATGAACAACTAAACTGTGTTTTTGTCTTTGTTTACAGATGTGTAAAAGAAACACCACTAAAAAAATCCACTATGTCCCAGACTTTGGTGTGACCGCTCCAACTCATCACTCCAGCATTTCATCGTTGCTGTGACTGCGTCAACGGGACTTCCTTTTAGGCTTTAATCCACATAAGAAACATCACCTGCAAAGAAAATTGGTCTTATTTTAAGTTTTCATTTATTTATTTTTTTCCTGTACATGTACACAACCTTTTAAACAAAACAGCTGGTAAAAGACTATAAAAAGAGAAAAAAAAAAGTGGATTATGAGCAACTGTGGCAGCATACTTGGTTCTGTGGTTTATGCATGTTAACAAGTATTGGTCATTTAATACTTTACAGTATTGTTCTTTAAAGAATAAGAGCAAACAATTTCTTCTCTTAATCTTTTAAAGACGAGATACAATGAAACATTGTATTACCTATTTATTGTACTATTGTGATAATTAAATTATTTCATTTCTGTTTATTTAAATTTTTTAATAAAATAATATCCCAAAAGAGAGACATGCGTGTGTTGGTTGAATTCCTTTGTGTGACAATCATATTCTTTCTACATTATTAATGTGATAATATGAAGACAAACTATTAAGTTCTATAAAGGGAGTTGAATGTAATAACCATATTGTGAAACAGAGCCATAGTATTATTTCTTTTTATATATATATATATATATATATATATATATATATATATATATATATATATATATATATATATATACACACGCACCGTGGTTAGCACTGTTGCCTCACTAAGAAGGTTCCTGGTTCAATTCCCGGTCCGGTGGGTCTTTCTGTGTGTTGTTTGTGTGGGTTCCCTCCGGGTACTCCGGCTTCCTCCCACAGTCCAAAAACATGCATGAAGGTTAATTGATCATACTAAATTTCCCGTAGGTGTGAATGTGAGTGTGCATGTTTGTCTGTCTTTCTATGTGGCCCTGCGATGGACTGGGGACCTGTCCAGGTGGACCCCTGCCTTTCACCTACTATGTGTCGGGATAGGCTCCGACAGACCCCCGTGACCCGGAAACGGATTAAGCGGGTGTAGATAATGGATGTATATATATATATATATATATATATATATATATATATATATATACATATATATATGTGTGTGTGTGTGTGTGTGTGTATACATATATGTGTGTGTGTGTGTGTTTCATTTGTATTTATTACTCATTTGAAGAGACTCAATGATTTGCATGCAAACTGCACAAGAGCCTTCTATTAAGTCCAAAAGGCTCCTAAAAATCTGATTAAACAAACTTGTATGACCAGATTTACAGGAGAAAGTGCTGTATGAAATAATAATAATTGATAATTATTGATAATGTCACTGATAATTTTCTTTTAATTTGCAGGAAAACATTCCCGGTCTTCTAAATCGGTATTCATTCTTAAATAACAAATATCATATCCAATATTTATTTATTGCTGGTAATCCCTTTATCTATTTATCACACTGTGGTGGGCAGTGGAAGGAAATCTGATAAAAGGCTGCACCACCAGCAGGATCATGACGCAGAATGAAGACGCTTCTTCCGTATTTTATGGAGCCAGAGCCTGCTGGAGTCCCTGTTGTCAGTTTGGATCTTTGAAGTGCAACTTTATCTAACTTACAGGTCTGTCACCACACTCAGTCCAGACAGCACCGAAACCACTGGTTTCCAGTTTGAGTCTGCATCGCCCGCGTCTCTACCCGATCTTCTCTTGGAGGCTCCTCTGATCCAGATTGGCTCCTCTGCGCTCCCGCCGGAGAACCTCCTGTCTGCGACCTGCCGACTCTGGAATGGAGAACAGCAAACCCACAGTCCCCCTCTCACTTCTCGGTAAAGTTTGTCTTTACAGACGGATATTTACGGAGTAAATATGGGGGGTTTTAGTAAAAATGCGTTAACGGGTGGCTCTGGAAGTGCTAGATTAGGACAAAAGGTGAGGCGTGAGCCACAAATAAAACTCTTACTTTTCTCAGCATTTAAGTTGTTAAGAGCTGCAGTGGATCTGCACATATTTTTAATAAGTAGACCTACTTTTAGGCTTGTCTTAACTGTTCGTACGTGTGCCGTCATAAAGAAAAGAAAGAAGGAAATTAAAAACTGAATGTATTCCTGATTTGTTTCTTTCAGAAGTTAACCTCATACTGGCTACTGCTGAATAATTAAGTTTAAAAAAATACTTAAAATGAATACCAGACTTTCATTCTATATTTTAAAGGTGACATCATTATTCTTTATTTTAACCTCACCAACTGGAGTAATTCTTTGACATTTTTTGATTTTTGAAGTTTGCATTCAAACCTACAAATGTAAAAAGCTCAGGGTAAATTAGTCTGAAAACCCTTCCCACATAGATTAATTATTTTCAGTGTTTATTACTACATTCTTTGTGCATGAGCGTCATACAACTTTATGCCCTACTAGTTAACACTGAAATATTTATTTTGATGTTATATTAATATAGAAGTTACTCCTTAAAAGGAAAATCCTAGTAAATACTAAACCTTTTGTGATAAAAAAAAAAATATCCAGGTTTTATTGTGTAATAAATACTTTTGAAACCTTTTAGAAAGAGTATTATGAATTTCCAGGATTTTCCTGATTCTACACCTTAAAATATCTAACATTTCGAAAAGATTTGTTTTTCCTTTGAGGTAGTAGCTTTTATTTTTTGAGTGTGGTTTGCACTAAAAGCCCAGCAGATCCCGGTGACCATCCCATAGGAATGTGCAGTTATAGATAATGGATGGCTGGATGGATAAATCAATACCTTTTTTTAATGAGATTTGCCATATCAGCATTAATGAGTTAATGATGCTGGACCAGATCTATTTAAAACGTGAACAACGCTTTATCATGTGAAAACATCAGCGGTGTGATTAAATAAGTAATTCTGTTGTCCAGGACAGGAAATAAGCAATGTGGGTGACATCACAGAGGGTTTGTTTCATTGTTTTTTATAGAGACTACATAAAAAAAACAACACATTTGTATATTTAAGTGGGTGGGTTTAGCCGTTTTGAACTGAAATAAAGAAAAATAGTTCAGTGATTCTCAGTCCAGGTTTCAGCTCCATCAGAAGGTCACGTGAGAAACTGAGCCTCACGAGGTCAATGGATTTGCAAATCCTGATGGGATTTTTACATTTTTCTTAGCTTTGTGCATTCACTTACAAACTAAAGCTCAAGAGTCAACTGCGTTAAAGAGACGTTTTTGCAAAGAGTTGTTGGCTTTCGTTTAAAATTAGTTGATTGAACAATGAATAATCAAAACGACAGAACACCTGCTTCATCGCCAGTACGTCAAGCCTCTGTTCACAAACACATAGCAACGAAAATATCCCAGGAGCCTTAACAACAGGAAGGGTGAGATGGACGGGCTTTTACCAGATTCATAACCAGACGTATCTTGTAATGAGGTTCTTGTGTTTTCCTGCCGCGTTTCCTGGAATGTGGGCGTCCTACACTGCAGTGTTTCAGGCTGTACAGGCCGGTACAGGCAAGCGGGCCCGACAACACAAGCCACTCCAGGTCACATCCTACCGCTGGCAGGGACGCAGCCACTCAAATTTGTTTTTTTTCCTATCATTATTGGGTTTTTTTCCCCAGGAAACTAGAGCGATGACACGTTAAAACAAAACTGTAACAAGCATGAATCATTTTGATTGTTTATGTGACGATAGCATGCGTTTATGTAGAAGTTGTTCATACAGGTAAATGACATTGGAGTTTTGAAATTTTGCTTTTATCTTATCAGGCGTCACGCTGATCTGGCTGTGTGTGCTCATCCAAACTGCAGACAGCACCTCTCTAGCTGCAGGTATTCACCCAGTCAGACTCTTATGATGAAACTTTGTGATCCTTGTAGATATGTCATCTCAATTTTTCTGTAAAGTGCCAAGTCATGCTCTTTTGGCACCTAGATGTTAGACTCAAGTATAACCACTCAGAGCGCTGCCCTGACTGTCACCCAAAGGTTAGGCTCCAGTAGACCCCATGATGGATGGATGGATGGATGGATGGATGGATGGATGGATGGATGGATGGATGGATGGATGGATGGATGGATGGATGGATGGATGGATGGAAGGTTTCATACATAAGTGATGAATCTGTTGATTGCATTCATCTTGTATCCTTTACTTCCCTGCCCAGTAGCCACGCTCCTTTTAGATTTCCGGCACCCAAACCTAAATGCTACCTAGACTGGATGGTTTTAAGTTTAACCTGCAGATGTGCTCTAGTTGTATGTGATTGCAGTGTTTTGTAAAGCATGCTTTCGGCTGTTTCAAGACTGTTAAGCTGTCTGGAAGCAGGAAGCATGCTATGATTTCAAAATTCATTGTTCACAGTCTGGCTTGTCCTTGATTCATTTTTCTTGACATGCACTGACAGGTTGAGGGACACTTTAAATTACACAAACTGACCAGACATTAAAAAGACAGCCTGATAGCCACTGTGAGCTCTGTGTCCTTCAGATGGTGAGGTCCTGATGGTGCTGTCAGAGCTGCTGGCATTTGGCCTCTGTATTGGTTGTTGTGTGTGTGTGTTTACGTGTTTCAACATTGTGTAATGATCTAGTCGTTTATAGAGACAGAAACTAATCTAGCACACACCCACTTTATTATAGCTGTGTATAGCCTATATTTTAAAATGATCTTATCTTGATTTCACAGACTGTCTTACTCCATCAGCCTGTATTTAGGTAAATATTTTGTTTAGGACATTGCTTAAACTCTTATTAAAACGTACCTGTATTTGTTTTAAGCCATGGTTTAAGTGGGTGATGTGATATTTTGTGAAGATGCAGTGACTGAAAAACTGCTCAGCTCAGTAAGGTTTACCGTTCGCTCACACAGCAGCATCACAGCATCGCAGCATCGCAGCATCGCAGCATCGCAGCATCGCAGCATCGCAGCATCGCTTCTGCCTTCATCATGCCATAAACAACCAACCAAGTTTCTTCATGCTTGCTACACAAATAAACAACATAATTTAAATGTTTACGTCCATTCACTTTGATAAGCATTTTGAACTAAATATTGAGTTTCGTGCTGAAACGACATCTGAAACGGGATCAGCTGAAGGAGCCAGTAGCCATGACTAATATTGATCAATTTGAGGTGGGCGTGTCCCAGCCGGCTTCCCAGGCTGGCTTTATTTGTCCTCTTGCGCCATGGCGCTGCACAGCAGGAGGCAAGGGCAGATCTACCGTCCCCATGAGTCCACGCTCTTGTTTGTCCCTTAGTTTTATGAATGTTACTTTTAATATTTTCATTTATTATTCCTATTTTGATCATTGTTTTCATTTCTAATCCCCCCTGCAAATCTGAAAGCAGCCAAAAATACAAATAATAATGTCTGGCTTTGTTTGACCAACAATAGAAAATTTAAAAATGCTGACAATGTAGAAAAACACAGAAATGTTTTTGATTTTTTTCTTCAATGTGGCAACCCAATGTTGAGGTTTAAATGGGTTAAAGGTCAATTACCAGCCAATTAACATGCTATCTGAGCAAGGTTTGCTGCATGGAAGATAAAAAAAGAAACAACAACAATAAAAAAAACCCATAAAAAAACCACAAATAGATATCTCTCATAAGACAATCTTGATTCTGATGACCTGGGTTACTGAAACTGCATTTTATTTATGCAAACGTTACACTGAAAAACATCGTTGAAGTGATCATTTACAGCCACAGCATTGGTTTTGTACTCAAGACATAGTTTTTCTCTTCTTTAAAAAAAAAAAATATTGTTATGCATCCCCAGAGAGGACCCACAGACATTCAAGTGAACATTTTTCCGTTGCTGGTTTTCAGGGCAGGGAGAGGAGCGCCATCATGTGTCGAAGCAGTCGATCGAGCCCTGCGAGAGTTCGTTCGACAGCTTCTGCCTGAACGAGGGCCAGTGCATGCTGTTGGCGGAGATGAATGAACACGTCTGCAAGTACGTTCATGCACATTGTTGTACTTTGTTTGCATTGTGTGTGTGTGTGTGTGTGCGTGTGTGTGTGTGTGTGTATTCTGCCTCATCATTATGTGTGGTTATGCATGACTACTACATTTGTATTGTAGGTGTGAACGGGGCTTCTACGGCCCCAGGTGTGCCATGCCGGAGCTTGTTGTTGGTCCAATGGCTGAAGAGCAAGCCATTATGATTACTTTCACTATAGGTCTGCTGATGATAGGTCTGGCTGGTGCTCTGTACTTCTTCTGCAAGTGGTAAGGCTTCCACCTGTGTTGGTGTGTATGCAGATGTAGTAATAACATTTGATGTGATTTAACTATCTTTGAAAGGTTAATGAATGACAATCACTGTTGTGTTCAAGCTGTGTTTTAGTGATTAGTTGGTTATGAAACCATGACTGGATGCCAACTTTGTTGATTTTTAAAAAGCCATTTTAAAAGTAATACCTCTGCACACTACATAGGAGCAATAGATTTTATGTGTTGACAAAAAAGCCACCGACAGCACGATGCTTGTCTTGTCACTTTGTCCCCCTAGAGGTGTATTTGCTGCCACCATGTGGCCAGAGCTGGTATAGCTACATAGAGTGCCTGTAAAGCATTGTTTAAGGCAGAAATTTTGACAAAAATGACATAATGTGTTGTGTTATCTTTGCAGGTATAGGAAAAACAAATACCAACACCAGCAGAAGCAGCAGGGTTACAAGGGAGTCCAGAAGATTTAAAATGATATACGTCACCTGCTGCTGGGGCAGGACTTTCTCTTTTATCTAAATTAAAAAAAAAAAAAAAAAAAGAAAAAGTAGCAACTAAAACCCAACAAAACCTGGGGCCGGTTTACAGCGCTGCTCCTACTTTAGCACTCTACGTCACACAGCTGTTTCGGGCGGGCAGATAGTTACAAAGAGATTAAAACGGTTAACAAAAACAGCTTTTATGTGGCATAACTGTTTTCCAGCTGTACTGGTTCTTTAGTTTCAGATTGAAAGAATGAATAGTGAGACACACAAAAACGGTGTGTGCGGGCGAAACCTCCCTTATGGTGGCGGAAAATTCATAGAAGTGATTATATGTGGGGGGTAAGATGGACTAGTGAATCTGTAGTAACTTGTAGTGATTCATTCTTGCAGATTTTTGGCCTAAATTGTTTAACCTCATGGTTTTTTTTACATGCAAGAAGCCATAACTTTCAAAGAATTTGACTGACAGTCATTTTTACAGTGTTTACTAAAGTTAATAATGCTTCAAATTTTGTTCCCCCAAAATAAACGCTCAGTCTTATTTGACTGAGCTAAAAGACAGATAATATTTTCGCATTTTAGAGGTCCTTAATGAGGTTCAGAAAGGCTCAAATCTGTCTATAATAAAATACATCTAGTCTGCCTTTATTAACTTTATATTTATTGTGGTCTTTTGCCATTTAGGGGTTCAATTATTAGAAATTTTTTTTAGAATTTCTGCCTCTGAAGTAGTAGCGTAGCACAGCAATTCTGTTTTATTACTTGAAATGTTCTATAGTCAAATAATATTTCCAATGCAATAACTTATTTTAAACTATTATTGTATACACTGGAATCTCCTCTGTTTTAGAAACTCTTACAGCTAATTTTAAATAGAAACTGTTTTTTTTTTACACTTGTATGTGACATTGCCTTCAGTCACATATTAAAGGTACAACGGAGAGTCTTCGCATTCTTCTCAAGCTTTCATGCAGCTTTCACATTTGTGCATGAAATTCTTGCAATGGTAGAATTAGCTGTCCTTGTGGAAGGACACATCTCTGACAAAAAAGAAAAACATCAATTAAACGTGTTTCAGATTTGAAGGCTGTGCTCTCTTTATTCATTACACTAACTCTCAGCTTTCTTTCCTTTTTTTTTAAAACTGTATTTTCATATTTGCTCTTGACGTCTGGAGCCAGAATGTGTTTCTTCACTGAAAACATCTGAAATATCAGCATTAATAGGCCATTTCTTCTTCTGCCATCACAAGTCTGCCTGCAGCAGTTTGACCAAAGCATCCCTTTATAAAGTCTCTCATTTTACTGTTATTGTCAAAATAATATAAAGAGCCCTCGCCAAGGCTCCATTAAAACCACAGTGTCCGAGTTGTTGTCCACCTTCAACATCTTCAGTACACAGTCATTATAGCAGAGACTTTTGATCTGCTTTCATCTGCCCAGACGCTGAGATGAGGTCTTTTATCCTCACATGACCACACAATCCATCTATTGTTTCTCAAAATATGTTGTGGATTAGAGACATTTTCAAGTTGTGAACTAATGAAGCTTGTTTTTAGGGAGCCAGCCTCCCCCAATAAGCCCTCAGGTAAACCCCTACAACAATATTAATTGTTTACACCCTTCATAACGCAGATTTCCTTTTTAAACGTTTAGATAACATTGATTATCTAATAACTATATTGCTTGAATGTTTTACTAAAGCGTGATTTAACTTCTTTTTGTTAAGTTTTAGAGATAAAAAGCTCTAATAAAACTACGCTGAATCCCGCAGTCATCGTCTGACCTACTGTAGTGAGTTCTGTCTGGTGTCAAGTGAATCAACAGCAACACGTCACTCCTTGCACACTAACTATTGCTTCACCCAGATTTAGTGAGTTGTGGTTAACTCGTCAGTCTCTTCATTTGATCACATTTTAAGTAGTTTTCATTTATTGTTCTATTTTCTTTTTGTCTAACTGTTAAAAAGCAGGCTTTTTTAAAACGGACTACCATGTGATGATGTTTTAATGTCTCTGTAAAGCACGTTGAATCACCTTGTTGTTGAATTGCGCCAAACAGATAAACTTGCCTGGCCGTTTGTTCTCTATGCTAATGACCAGCAATGATGACACGTAAACATTAACTCACCTGCCCTGTTGAGACATACTTAAAAACACATTAACATGCACTTACACACATTAAGACTCACAAACACACATACTCCGTTGCTCCCGTTTTGCTCTAAATATAAAACACGTGGATAAACATAGCCCAAATTCAGAAAAACTGCCGCTCTAATATCTCTGCTGCGCTCATTCTAACTGTTCTCACCTAATTATTGCATAATTTAAAGCCGCGTGCTCATGCAGTGAGTAATGTTTTTGGTGGAAGGGAAGCACCATTAAGCTGCATCCTTGTACGTCCTTTGACTAAACAAAACCTTCCACATGTGCCACAGACGCACGTGTGGACCAGTTTTTTGGTACTTTTCCATTAAAGAAAGAAAAACACTTGAGACAGACAAAGTATATATATATATATGGAACACCGACTGATCGACCACTTTGGTTTAAATAGTGACAGATGCCGTGATCTGAGACAGATGTTCCTTCCACTTTGAATCTCTTTGGAAGTTTTTTCTGGGCTTCTTAGTTACCATTCGTACAACCCATCTCTTCAATTTGTCATCAGTTATCCTCTTGTGTCCACGTCCAGGGACGTTTGCTGTTTTCTCGTTAAACCTAAAATTCTGAAATAAAGTGTATAACCGTACTCACAGGAACATCAAACTGTTCGGCGATGATCTTCTAGCCTTTACCTTTGACAAGCTTGACGTCAGACTGACTGACTGAATGAAGACCAAAGACACCTGTGGTGCTTATTATTTGTCAAGGCCAGTTTCATTAGTTTTGTTTGTTTGAGTTTAGTTTTTTATATGATCCTATTAAACTGTTTGATTCTGTTAAAAGTTTAAGAAGAATGTCTGATTTTCATTAGTCTGTGTTTGTTAATTATTATTTATTAATACTTTAGTCAGTTTCAAGTTATTTAAATGACCATTGTGGGTTTTTCTTTCCTATTTTAAATTGCCAGAAGTAGCAGTGGTAAATAACGAAGTGTAAGTCTGAAAAATAAAATAAAATAATAATTATGTTAGGAATAAAAAGGAGGAAAATCTGCCACAAGCCTTTTTTTTCCAAACTTTATTTGAGCAGCAGTTTAATAAAACTCAGGGTGCATGTTATACAGGAAAGATCCACCGCAAACACAAAAAGGAAGTAGGACAAATACACGCAGGGAGCATTTATGTGTTCATTCATATGTAACTTCAAATGAGCCACTGTTGAGGCCGGTGTTTCCAACCCTGGTCCCCGGGAACCAATGTCCTGCATGTTTATGATGTTTCCTGCCTTCAACACACCTGATACAAATAACTGTGTCATCAACAGATTTGTGCAGACCTTGATGACAAGCTGATGGTCACTATTAATTAGAATCAGTTGTGCTGATGCAAGAAGACGTCTAAAACATGCAGGACAGAGATCCTGGAGGACCAGGGTTGGACCACTGGTTTAGGCCGATGGTTCTAGTTAGGTAGATTACCATTGAGTCAATCACAGGATGCTTTTGTGTTCAGACTACAGAGAAGAAGTAAGAAGCTCTCAGAAAAGCAACTGTTGCCGTCTGCTGACCATTTCCAAAATATCTGCAGTCCAAGATTTTTAGATGATAATTCAGACAGACAAGACCATAATTGAGATGTTTGGTTCACACCGAACATAGCACATCCACAGTAACACCTCATACCAACTATGGAGCACGATGATGGAAGTGGACCAACATGCCTCGACAGCAGAGGGAGAGACCGATGACACCGCAGAGAAAATGACCACCTCAAGTTGCTACTGTAAGGAAGAAAGTCCATTTTATTTATATAGAACCTTTCACAGACATGAGTCAAAACGTACTTCACAGGGCAGCTACAAGACAGTAAATAGAGTACATTTAAAACATAGGACTACAACTGTAAACAGTAACCCAACAAAACCATGTCAACTAAAAGCCTGCTAAGAAAGAAAAGCATTTAACTGCTTTTTTTAAAAACATCAACAGAGTCTAGGCAGCGACTCGACAGAGGTTGAGTGTTCCACAGCCTGCAAAGGAGGGATCGCCCCACGTCTGGAAACGGGT
The DNA here is from genome assembly GCA_014839995.1 of Xenentodon cancila. Classification (NCBI taxonomy): domain Eukaryota; kingdom Metazoa; phylum Chordata; class Actinopteri; order Beloniformes; family Belonidae; genus Xenentodon; species Xenentodon cancila. The sequence goes on along the minus strand of CM026202.1, from coordinate 13,341,499 downwards.
AACCTCAGACCTGCTGACGTTGGGATGTAAGACCTCAGACCTGCTGACGTTGGGATGTAAGACCTCAGACCTGCTGACGTTGGGATGTAAGGCTGTGTAGTAGATCAGAAATACAAGACAGAGCTTTGATCATTCAAGGCTCTAAAAATAAGGCTCAAAACGCCTTAAGGTTATTCTGCTGTTAAAAAGCCGTTGAATCATCGTATGTATTTAGTTTTCACACACCTCATGTCATCTACGGATGTTAATAGTAACAGAAAAGATGAATTAAAGACTCAGAAATCAACCAGCAAATCAACAAAAGAAAATGAATCAAAGCAGTTTAGATTGGTTGAATAAGTTGATGCCTTTTTTTTTTCTTTTTTTTTTTTTTTTTTTTATAAAAATGATGCGTCATCATCTAAGCCGCAGAACACGCAACCGTGTTGTGACAGTGGTTGTATTTGTGTGTCAGAAAGCCGTCGTCTTCCTGCCGTTGGCTATGCAGCAGTTTGTTTACAGTGGGTGGCTGTTATGGGTGCTCCTCTCCAGGCTTGTGTCAGACTTTCCACGCATTCGTGCCACCTATCCCAAGTGGCATTACACATAATCCAAACAATCTAAATCCATGGCCGTTTAAACAAAACGTGTCAGAGATTTTTGGCTGTTGTTGGGGCTGGGCAACGGCGGGGAGAAGTTCTTGGCATTCCAGGTAGGTTTCCATTGGATTCCTGGGGAGCTCGTGGGATGGGACGTACTCTCTCTGCAGACACAACAACATGAGAGACACACCCATCTGTGCAGCCTCCCCACCCAAGGTGTCCTCTTAGTTACAGAACACTGAAATACAATGAAAACACTATGCATCAGTTTATTGAAAACACACACAACAACACAGGAGGGCAGCCTGCTAACAAAAAACCCACTCATGGAAATCTGGAATAAGGACAGATGGAGGACATTTAGCTACAGATAAAAACAGACAAAATTAAAAAAAAAATATTGTTATCACTTTACCACATGATGTCACATCAGTGTTTTATGGATACCTTCTCACTTTTAGTCCATATCTGGACATGAAACCAATTATCAACTCAGGTTGTAAAACTTTATGTTTCATAGTTTCACTTACACGCAAGTGATCCATAAATTTCTGTTTTACCTGGTGGCAGATTGTCTCACAGCCTGGTGTTATTCCTGTTTTGACATACTTCTCTCCTTTTATTATATTTGTGTCCTTGTAATGTTGATTTTAGCTCATCTAATCTGTTAAAGCAGTGGGGGTGGTCACTGAACCCCACGATGTCTGGTGCAAAAAAAAAAACAGCCACCAAACAGACACAAGCCAGATTTAATTTCCAACAGGCACAAGCCTCCCAAAATGGGATTCTTAAAGAGGAAAGATGTGAGAAGTAGCTTTGAATTTGTCATTTGAACCTTTTTAACCCATTTTAACCCTACTTAAAGTTGTCGTTCAAAATACTTGAGTCAAAACGCTACTAAGAGCTGGTGTAATTCTTCTTTTCACATGACACCAGTCGCTCTCTGTGGACAACCAATCAAACGCAGTTATGGTTTTTATTTCTCTAGTTAACAACTTTGTACCCTGAGTGAAGTGCAGCTATGACTCTTGATAGCACTCAATGTGAAAGTCTATGTGAGTCTTTGCTGTCAAGAGCGCACCTTGTATCACCAAATTTGTGGTTCATATTCATTTCAGTTAAATTTAACTTCTGCCAAAAAAAAAAAAAAAAGAAACGCTAAATTTGGCCAAAGTAGCAAGGAGTAGCGAGTTTCCGGTTGAGAAGTTGTTTTGTGTGTCACTTTTGAACTCAGTTTGTAATTAAAGCCATATTTATGAACTTAGGCAGAGTCGGTGTTGAAGCAATAACAGTTAAAGACACCTTTAATGGAGACGAGAATCAAGTCAGAATACATCAAACTCCTGTTATGTCTCTCTCTTTCTGTATAATTATTCCCGGACATCATATAAGGACAAAAGGTGCAAAATGTGTTGCCCTGGGCGAGTTAATCATTAATCACATCCATGTACTCACTTAAGCACAAGCACGCATGCACACACATATCTTTTGGTGTGTGTGTGACACACACACACGCAGAGTTCAGAGGCAGGCGTTGGTCTATAAAAGCAACACCCAGTGGAGCGCAAAGCACAACTATCAGCAGACAAACACACACCAACACACACATTCAGACATAGTTTAGCGCAGGACAGTCCTACACTAAATACTCTCTTCCTGGGATATGAACCCTCTCGTCCTCATCTGTCTCCTTTGCATCGGTAAGTCTGGACTTGTGCTTGAATTCATGTGTTTAAATCAGTGAACTGGAAAGAGGAGGAGGCGTGAAGCCGGAGAGAAAAATGTGAATCTGCAAGTGCGGACTTGCCATGCCGGAAGAAGAATTTCAGGTATTTTTGTAAAAAGAACAAAAAAAAATGTGTATATCATCCCATTTTGGATTTTTATACCTTGATTGAATGCAGTTCATTATCAGTGTAGTTGTGGATGTGGACAGCTGGTCTCATTATCTGAAGATGAAATGATGAGTCAAAGGCAACTGGGCAAAGATTTATGAGAACCATTTTAATGCAAAAATGTTTAACGTAGGCACCTACGGAGGTATAAATAAAAAAAAAATAGCTATTACAGATTACAGTACTCTGGTGAGAAATGTTGCTTGTATTTAACAACAAACTATGATCTTCTCTCAGCCTGAACCAAGTCATTTCTTGTCTGAGCTTCATCAGTTTGCTGAAACTAACCAATGAGTTAGTCAGAAATATATTAAAAATACAAAATAACACAGGAATAATTGCCCTTTCTGGAGGAGGCAACCTTTGTCATGTGTGTAAGTCCACTTCTACCTCGTTAAACCTTGAAATATGGATTTGAAATTAGCTCCTGAACGAGCACGTGAACACAAAGAAAACTGCTTGATTCCGCTTCGTTCACATCTCCATGAGTATAAAGTGATCCCATTCTTTTTTTGTTTGTTTGTCTGGTCTGTTTTTGCAGCTGTCTGCAGAGCTCAAGGTGCTCAGGAAATTGAAGCCACATACTTTGGTGAACTAACTGGAGTTTCAAGGGGTCCAGCCTCTGGAGACGGACTCCAGGGTTTGCTGACTGAAGATGAGCAGCTGGAAGTAGATGACGAGCTTTCAGGAGGAGACAATGAAAATTTGATCCCTCCTGGTATGAAAACTGGAGAAAAAAAGAGCAAAATAACGAGATTCATTGAATTATTTGCCCGTGTAGTCATTCGTTACCTCCTGAAATCATTTTTTAATTTAATTCCTTTCACAGGGTTTGACCGCAATAGGGATGAGAGGGGGAAGAGGAAAAGCAAAGGCAAGAGGAAGAACAGACAAAAGAGCAAGAACACAACTCCTTTCAACCCTGACCACACGATCTTCACCAGTGGATACACTTCCACTCTCACCACCACTGAGGATCCCTGCACCACCACCCACCTGGGCTACTGCATTCATGGCTACTGCAAGTACATGGAGAGGCTGCAGGAGCCGGTGTGTATGTGAGTACCAACCAGTTTCACCGTGCGCTTCGTCCAGGCATCGGCCTGAAATCTCTTTTCCAAATATTCCACATCTGGTGCCGTCTCACCACTGGTTGACGAGGTTGTGTGTCTCCATGTTGCAGATGTATGAAGGGCTACGATGGAGAGCGCTGTGGGATCCAAACACTGGAGACGTTCATCCCAAATGACCAGAGCTACAACACTGAGCTGGTGCGGACCGTCTTAGTGGTCATCGCTGTGGTCCTGTCAGTTATCAGCTGCTGCGCCATCCTGCTTATGGCCTGTGCTCAGTGAGTCACACAAACGCGCTCACACATGCACATTTGAATGTTAATCCTGCAGCCAGCGTGGTTTGAATTTATGCTGATTTCTGTACAAGCACTATGTTTTCGGTGAAAATCGTTCATTTATTATTTTGCTGATCTTCCTGAATATTATTGATAAGCAGTTTAACGCACATATAAAGTCCAAATGCCACATAAAATAATGTCACCCGACCTAAATATGACATACCACTACTTTGTTTAAGAAATAACCAAAAACTGTTGATAAAATAGGCCAAATGGAGCCAAACGTGAATAACAATGACAGAATTTGCGCAGAAAAACATCACTTTAGTCTTGTTAGCTTTTTCAGCTGCTGGATTTCAGGTAGGATTGTTAATTCAACACTTCACACACCCGGTGACCTGATTATCAGTTTGACCTGGTTTTCTTCTGCTTTTATCCCAGTATCCCCTTTCAAAGCTGGAACTACATTTAAAAGGGCTCTATACAAAAGATGTCCTTACTCTTTGTAACTATGATAGTAAAGATTACTGAGGCAACCATCCACACCCAGGAATCCCAACTTAACACACATTTACAGTCCACACTTCCCGCCTAGAAAGACCTCTTGCACTGACACATCAAAGAGAACATTAACACACCCTATCACACCCACGCTAGATGGCTATTGCTCACGTTTACAGGATGGACTTACATGGCTTGTCGTGAAATCGACAAATGTTTCCATTAATTGTGTCACATCGAGCTATTACTCACATTTATATCCCTGTCTTATGTGACTAACTGTCTGTGTGACAAGTCTTATGGTTTCTTATCAAGATCTGACCAAGTCACAGCTGTTATTTGAAAGCTGGGTAAAAAGTCAGACTCTGAGAAACTGCACAGCAATGCAGTTCTGACTTTACAGCCACAGTTAGATGACGAAACTGAGATAACAAGTACAAGTGTCATTTCAGGTTAGAGTGGAGTGAAATGTAATAAATGGGTATATTTTTCTATGGGCTATAGAGCATCAACACAAATGCTTAGACCTCTTCATTCATGCTTCCGTTAGGGTCAGAGGCACATAACTGTCATGTGATAATCAAAAGGGATAGGCTTGGCTTTGATTCTCACGTTGAATATCTGTTGTAGTTACAGGTCACATAAAAATTTCCTGGCATCCTTCCTTGGAACCGGGTCGGAGCAGGAGAAGCTAAAGAAACCCACAGGCGATGTGGTGTGAGGACATCATGTTTTACGGCGAGGTAAGGGTGAAGCAACTGTACTCTCCGAATGGTCCACGTCAGTCTCAGGAAACAGCAGAAAAACAAAGTTAACAGTGTTTAACATTCGTGTTTTAAAATAAACCTTAAAAAAAAACTTGAGCAAAATTTAATTACTGCTGTAGGCTCTGTGCAGGTTCTCCTTCTCAAAACCTTTTCTCTGGTGAAATGAGTCTGGTACTCCTCCCAAACACAGCAATTTCCATCGGTACAGACAGTACCAAACCAGTTGTAACAGGGTGGTGACGGGTTTTATGTGTAGAGGAATAGAAAAGAGGTGCAGAACAGATAATAACACCTTGGATCAGCGTGTTTCTTACTGCGAAACCTGGGTTCCTACTCCACTCGTTACTGGTTCGGTGGCCACTCTGCCTACGTCTGGAGGCAGTTTCTTCTGCAACTTTTGCTGAATCCAGAAGAACCAGACAGATTCTTGGTATCAAGACTATAAGAACAGGATATCTGTCTGGGCAGGTCTGTGTGGAGTCCTCCGAGTTCTCAGAAATAAACCTTCAGACTTTCATCAGGATGGTGCTGTGTGCCGCGCGTTGAAGCAATACTGTGATGCTGTAAGAATGACATGAACTCATATGTTCTTGTTTTTCTGGTGATGTGATTCTTTCTCTACTCCTGCTTAAGCCCATGTTGTCTCTTCTCACAATAAAGCCAAAGAGGAAGGAGTGGGTTTATAGGAGAACATCCACGTTTGTTGTTGTTTTCGTTGAGCGTGTCGAGTTGCATCATGAAGAGAAATCCCCACTGGATGCATCAGTCTGGATTAAGCAGCGGTGTCACGGCCTGTCCCGTGTCTGCGCTGCATACCAGCATAACGGAAAACCGCACGCTTGAGCGAAACATTCACCAGTGTGACGATTAACTGTAGTGACACACTTACTGCGCGCCTTGTTTACTCACGTTCAACAAATTTATTTTTCTGCCCATCTTCGCCCCTTTAAACTCGAGAGTCACGTGATGTCTGCGGGTTTTTACACTGTGAACAGTTTAATTGGTGCTTTTACAGGAGGATGTAGTTAATAGATATGTTTATTATTTCTACCTGATTGCACTTCCCAAATGTAATACAATCGTAGGAGATGGTTAAAATATTTTTACAATAAAATATGTCAAAATAGAGGTAAAAACCTGAAACGCCTCAGTTTAGGAATAATGATCATAAAGCTTACTTTGTGAGAACAGTCACTGCAAAAAACCATTCAGGCCCATGTACATTATCCATGTACAAGAGCATAATGATTCCGATGAATTCACAGAAATTCACATTTGTCGGCCAATTTATATCTCAGATGGGCCCCACATGCAGATGTTTACTGGGTTCTGAAACTTATAAAGCTCTTTGCATGTATTTTGACTATTTTAAATTCATTAGTTTGCATGTTTACGCCTTAGTAACCTCTGATTTCTCTATTTCCACAGCCTTTTGAACAGTTCAAGGACAACACAGAGGGGTCCGAGGCCCGGCGAGAGCAGTAGACGGCTTCATTAGATGCTGTGTGAAACCTCTTTCCACCACCAGTTAGAATATAATTTATTTAGTGTAATTATTTATTAATGACAACTGTTTTTAGTGTTGTATGTTGGACCACTGTTATGATGTCCTGTATGTGTGAATGCTGAGCATTCAGTCTTTTTCTAGTTCTGTAGATTGGTTTTATTTATTGCACTTCTTTTGTTATAGGTCAGAGAAATGCTCTTTTTCTAACTCTGGAAAAGTGATAGACTTTTATCGCCAATAAAGTGTCTCAGTATTACGTAAATGTACAATTTGTATCTCTGCTTCTGAGTATGTTGTTTACATTCTTATCTCTGGATTCATCTCATACCTCAGCAGAGCTTGCACACAAATATCTCTGTTTACAAGCGCCACTCTGATTCAGCAGACAAAAATAACCACGAGGGATGTTCTCAGAAAACACAAGTTCAGATAGATGTGACAGCAGCACAAAAGCCCGTGAGACCTGAAAGTTGTGTGAGACACGATGGTGTTTACAGATATGTCTGGTGTGTGTTATTTTAGCAAAGTTGGAGTAAATTAACCCTAATGAGACTTGAACTAATGACATGAGCTACTGATATATATTTGACAGAAATTGGCAAAGCAGTTGGGGAAAATAAAAGGGTCAAGGGGACTCAAAAATCTAGAAATAAGATTAAAGTTAAAAATAGCTGATGTGAAAAACATAGTCTTGCAGGGTGAAGCCAGAAGCCTCAGTGATGGTATCTGCGGTGCAAACCGAGAAAAATCCACACAAGCAAAGGATGAGTAAGCATGCTGAATGGTATCCCATTAAGGATTAGAGGAAAATGTTGCTTGACACAGTTCTAGGAATTCTTTGTTAAGATTTCTTTGTTTTTTTTTTCTTCAAATACTGTACATCTGGCCGTTATCTTAAGATGTTTGCAATGTTATCCCAATACTTTCCCATAAGGTGGGGAATCTCTTTAATGTTACAGACAAGCCCAGACCTGCACTATGAGCAGAAAAGAAAAGAAAAGAATAGAAAAGCCTCAGATGTTCATCTGAGGTAGATGGCCATTAAAGATCATCGTGGAGTCTGTCTGATCTTACAGGCACATGCAGATGACACCTGCATGGACAAAATCCACGAAGAATGTGGGATACTGTGGGAAATAATTTACTTGCTTGGCTTCCACCATCAATGCCACCTATATATTTAAATTATATTCTTATAAAATGTGTTTCTTAGTGCTTTATTATAAAATTTTCATCAAAAAGCACTTCTTCTAAAATGCTTTAAAACAAATGCAAGAAAAATATAAAAATATACATATTTCTTATCAGTTTTTTTCATCATATTCAGCTGGGATTGCATCATTGAATTAATTCTGCTTGAAGAGATTTTGTTCAGTTCTGTTTGTTTCATTATCGATTTTTTGCCTTCACTGCTGTCGTTGCTCCGGGGTAAATGCTGGGGTTTTTTTTCCATCACTTTGCAAACATTTTTCTTTACCTCAACCATCTGCCAGAGGGAAACAGTTCACACGGGACCAGGGCGAGATGGACCTTTTACAATACTGTGTGCTCTTCTGAGGCAACAGAAGCTGACCAGCTCGTCCAGGGACGAGAGGAGGTGGTCTACAACCTTCTGGACTCTGGCAAAACGCATATGCAGAACCTTAATAAGTCTGGTATCAAGTGACATTTTAAATTAAGGACACAATTATCTTTTGTATGAGATGCTTTCAGTCAGGAAGTTCAGTAGTTTCTACTCAGTCTTCTTCTTGAGAGCTGTGGTGTTGGCACGCTAGACGAGTTCATCCTTCAGAAACCAGTCAATGCCCAGAGGCTCGAGGTGCATCTTTTTATCCCTCGATGTCCGTAATCAGCTCCTCAGGTCTGGTTGAATTTATTGCCAAATTATGGCCCATGCACCACACTGCCAGCTGCTCTGCCTCACCCTGCTATGCAGGCTTATCACCCTGAGAGCTTCGATAAATCAATCAAGCAAGCTTTTGCAGTAAAATGGAGCACAAGGTGCTTAACGGTAAAAACAAAGTCGCTCCCAAAGATGCACGCCACAGATCTAATTAAGACAATGAAGCTCATCCATCAGCAGGTCAACACACAGAGCTCATTCAGCCAAAAATACAATAAGAAAGTCACATGATATTTAAAAAAAACTATTTTTCTGAGTAAGAAAGCATTTGTATAGTGGGATTCTGCTGAATCAGTTTGTATTACAGAAAATCTTCAACAACATTTAATTTAACTTAAAGTGAATGATGCAGACCCCTCTAGCCTATCTGTTAAAGCTGATAATGAGATTAGTATTAACATCTCAAACTCACCATGAATAATAATCTTCTCAAACTCTTCTCCTCCTTGATGTCTCGAGCTGATATCACATGTTACGAAATTTCCTTTCCTTTGCAGCAGGGCAGAGCGGAGGGTGGGCGGTTGGTATCACATCTGATGTGAATTTGCGCCTTATCAGGCACAGAAAAGCTCTGACTTACTTCCTCAAATGTGCCCATTTCCACCCTCTTACCTTTATAATACCGAGTTTCACTCTGTCTGTGCGCAGCCTTTAGTCACCTGTGAAGGGAACGGCGAGGTGAGGAGGGCAGCGAGGATGCAAGTCCAGCTAAACATTCACTGTGTGTGTGTGTGTGTGTGTGTGTGTGTGTGTGTGTGTGTGTGTGTGTGTGTGTGTGTGTGTGTGTGTGTGTTTGTGAGTGAGAATGTGAACTTGCAATGACCCTCAACTGGAGCTCTTTAAAACATGCCAAAAACATAGGTAAACACTCGTGCATTCACCCATCTCACAAAATACGTTTATGTGGGTGTGGTGAGCTCTGGCAGTTTCGATGTCACTGAGGTGACAAGCTTTTGTGGGTGACCATGGAAACAGAGTAAACACACAGGTATCTGGCTGGTCAGCAATAATTCACCTAGAGCTTCAATAAAGGATAAGCTGGAGTTTCACGGGTGTGGCAGTTTTGATTTTTCTTTTATTTACAAAAAACATTTAAGAAGGGAGCAGTTACCAGGAAAAGATTTCGTTTGTTATTCCTCTTTGATTTCATACACAGACCTCTGTTTCAGAAACAGCAGTTGCCAAGCAGACTCATTTCCTTGCTTGTTACTTTATAGGAACCAAAGTCAGCTGATTTACAGCTCTGGATCGAGAGACTGAAATATGCCATCAAGTGCTGGATGGACATTTCCCTGTAAACTGTTCCAATGCATAAATAATAGGGCAGACTTTAAACTCTGTTACTGTGGAGGTGAAGTTCCCCTTTAAGAAGGTGGAAAGCCTGAATCAGAGGTGGACCACGTTGCAGGAAAAGTTGTTGATCCATTGTTAGAAACAGAAAAGAAACTGTGACAATAATATGTGTCAGTATCAACAAATATTCATCACAAGAACGTCTACTTTACCTTTGGATTCTGAATTTTCTACATTGCTTCTGGGCAGGTAAGATTTTAAATGAATTCTGGTGGCATTTGAAAGTAATATTTAACAGCACATTTAGGTGCTACAAAGCACCCCGATGACAACAGCGATGCATGCAAGAGATGCTCTTGACAAGATGTTCAACAGCGATGGGGGAATATTTGAAAAAGAAACATGCAGACTTTGGACAAATGTCTAACCGGATCCTAGTGTGAGTGGGGGGTCAAAAGAAAGCAAAGACTGTAAGCACAAGACAATACAGCTTTACTTTCAGTTTATGTGAAGGGTTTCTTTATTTTATTCAATCATATTAACTTAGTGCTCATCTAAACAGGTCCAGGTTTCACACTGAGGGAGCAGAAATGGTCATAAAGTGCAAACTGTTGCACTAGACTGTAATATGCCTTTTTTTTCTTTCTTGTTTTTCTTGTTTTTTTTTTGTTTCCTGAGGCCCTTTATCTGAGGTCCTGCAGATTACGCTCAAAGTGTTTTAAGAGTGGCCTTCACGCTGCCGTACACAGTGACAGCAGACTGAGGAAAGCAGATGCCAAAAGGCTGGAAAAACACATCTGCAAGATCAAAGACATCCTCATGGGTTGGTGGTGGAGCTGGTCTCTGATGGCGGTGGATGAGAGGAGGATGCTCTCAAAGCCGCATGTCCAAGCTGGTCCACAGTCTCCCTCCACCAAGATCCGTCTGAGAAGGCTGAGGGTCAGCGTTCCTTTCTGTGTCCATCAAGCTGTACAACTCCTCACTTTGTGTGTCAGACATTAAACAAGCTATCTCTGGACTCATTTTTGTTTATGGCAGTTATCACTTACATGTTTCTTTTTTTTTTTAAGTGTTCTTCTTCTGATTTACATGAGAGTACTGTATGAACCAACACAAATGACGATCTAGAGTCCAGGTTCTCAACAGAACTGTTTGTAAAGGTTACACCTTCACTACATGGTGCTCTACATACAGTAAAGAGCACCATCTAGTGTCACAGTAACAGTCAAGGATGACGTTGAGGAGGCAACTGGCATGAAACCCTGAAACTTAGTAGACTCAAACATCAGCTGACTGTTATCACCAAAACAGCACTGATTGTGTTCTCCAGTTGCAATGTCAAATGTTCTCTTTTTCTTTTTGTTGTATTTATGAACGTGTTTCTCATATTCATTAACAATGTGTGGCGTATAAATTGAATAAAGTCACTGAAGCGATGCTGCATCGTCTGCATATTTCCTTTATGAGCATAACGTGGTCTTTTGTGGTCGCAGCGAAAGCTCAAATCTTTTTTTTCTTTTTTAAATGTTCCTTTCATAATTCAATGTTCTCTATGTTAACAGTAAGGGTCTCTTCCGTGAAGGCAGTTCAAAATATCTTGTTGACGATCTAAGGGAGGAGAAAGCGCTTGTATAAATGCATGTTGTATGACTGCTCCTGAGTCAACTGGGGTTTTTCGATTTAAACGCAGAACTCACTTATGGCTAACAAAAATAAAGGCTTTGTGACTTTCATGTAAATAATAAGAACTTTATAAGCTGCAGCAAGAAGTTATTCACAAAGTGTCGGCTGCAGCCTCAACTTCAATTTTGGTTTCTGCTGCAGGATGTGGTAAATAACTGTTGGGTTGAGTGGTTGGTGTTTTCTCTTAATATCTTTCACATGAAAGAAGTGGATTTTCTTTGAAAAGCCCCTTTTGTCATGTTGTACCTCAAAGTAGAAAAATGAGGCCTCGCCAACTTTAAAATAGACCTCTTGAAAATGACAAAAACGGGTGCCACCTTGGTAAGGAGGAACCGTAAACATAATGCTCGTGTCTAAAGGTTGTGTCTAAAGCAAGTAGTAATTTAAGTTATTTGTGGCTGAAAAGATAAGATAAATAAATAATTGCTTCACAAAAAAATGTGCTTTAGATGCTATGCTTTTTCACACACATGCTTCAAGAGTTTATAGAGAATATTTTATTACACCAGAGGGCAGAAGATTAAACTAAAACAATAAAGACAGGCTTACACAGGATCTCCAATGATATGATTCTCATACTATCTCACCATGAACCATGAAAGTACAGAATTTGCCTTGATTAACTTCTCTTGAATCCTGCACAGGATTTTTCTTTACATTTAACTATGCTCTTTGTTTGTTTAATGGCTTTTTTCATTTGTACTTGTACTTTTTGTAAATTAACTTCTCCTCATTGATATATACAGGTCTGACACGAAACACCAATAAATTAGTTTAAATGCAAATCTTCATAGAAGTCCGTTCTTCTCATAGAAAGGTTATCATCTTTTCACTTATGTGATTTTACTTTTCAAGAAAAAAGTTGAGAACATCAATAAACTATTGAAACTCAAACATCAGTGAATGATCTTTTTTTTAAATTTTATATATATATATATATATATATATATATATATATATATATATATATATATATATATATATATATATATATATATATATATATATATATCCTAAAGTCATTGATAATGATTTTAGAACAGGACAGATAAAAGACAAGACGGTGATGGGAGTTACTCTGAATTATTACATTAACATATCCTGACATTAAAAACTCCCGAGCCAACTAAATGGTCAGTTTGGGAGTTTGGAGTTTGGATTTTGACATTTTTGGAAGACATAGGTATAAACTGCATTGCTGGACATGTTTGTTGAAATCTGATGATCATGGGTGCCTGACTTTGTTTTCATACTTATCAAAGTACTTAGTGACTCTCGCGCTGCACGGCCGCGAGTATTATCACTCCTCCAGAGAAAAAGGTTTAACAATCAAAAAAAAAGCAAATAGGTTCTGGGACAATTGCACCAGGGATCAATATCACAGAGAAGTTGTTTTTTTTTTTGCCTTTTTTGTCATGCATATAGAAATACCTATATTGCAGAATAAAACAAAAGTAGAAGAAAATCAGCAGAAGTGGTTAAAATAGTTAAAACATCCAAGCATTCACAGAGAGCCTTCATCGTACTCAAGACTTTGCCATCGTTTTCCTGATCCATTCGAGTTGTTTTTCTGAGAGAAAAGAGTACACGCCAGGCTTTTCTTTCAATCCACATCCCTTTCCAAAGGAAGTGACTCCAACCAGAACCCCATTGCACAGCAGTGGTCCTCCTGAATCCCCCTGAATTGTTCCAGAAAGAACAAACACATGATGGGGATTTTTAAGCGCTCATTAGTTAAGACAGAGTTGAAAGGCTGTTAGGCCCACTTACCTGACAGGTATCTGCAGCGTTTGTACTCTCCGACCCAGCACATACCATGTTGTTGGTGATGACAGGTGTGAAGTTGTAATATTTCGCCGAGTTGCACTTCACTCTGTCGATCACAGTCACGTTGACGTTCATCAGAACATCCGACATTTTGTTTCCCCCGTTCTTGGTAGTTCCCCATCCAGCCACCAGACAACTAGTGCCAGCTGCTGGGTCTTTGACAGTTTTTGGCAGCTTAAGACTCCTCACCGTCTTGGTTTCCTTCACTTTCTTATTGAGCTGAAATATAAGAAAAAACATTTAAAATTTAAAAACTAAATTCACTGTGCAATGATCATCAAAGTATTTTTTTAAATCACTTTATGCATGTACGATGGTGTGGAAAACTCCTCCAGAATAATAAGAAAAAAATAATCTTGTATATCATTAGATCAGAGGAAAACTCATAGTAATCAGATAAGACGTATTTGATTTAAATAATTTTCCTTCAACTATATATATATATAAAAAAAAAACATCCTAATGATCCTAAAATGTTCCCCAGTCTTCTAAAACATGTTTCCAGCTCAGATCAATGCATGTTGCATTGACATTTGAAGCTGTTACGCCCTCTGACTTCACCTTACCTTGAGCAGCATGAGGTCGTTGACACGGTCAGTTCTATCATAGCAGGGATGAGGAACCGCTTTCTTCACTTTCTGGACCTGGACGTCTTTTTTGTTGTCCTTTTTGTTTATGGAGTGCACCCCCAGCAACACGGTCTTTGTGCTGCAAAAGTAAAAGCACAATGCAATGTTTCTATGCACACGTTTATTCATGATATTCAGCAAAGCAGTTGAATACTACTAATAACCTTAATTAGACTCTAGAATGACCCTTAAGTAAAACTTTCTCTACTAAAGCTTCATCCCAACAATCAGCGGCCATATGCCGCTGTCTATGACACTTAATTGAAATAATTTACAAAGGATCACTATGCGCTATGACGAGTTCAAATTAATGGGACATTTCTTGTGGTTAGATGAATTCAGAAATGAATGTTTCAGGTTCCTACTCGGTACAGTGGGCGGCAGTCAGGACCCACTGGGGATGGATCAATACCCCTCCACAGAACGGGCCGCTGTTCTCCAGCAGGGCCATAAAGGGCAATGAGTGTGCGATGGCTTCTTTCCCATTAATAATTTCAGATCCATGACCTGACACACATACATACACACGAAAAAAATCCCAGAAAATTAATTTACTCAAAGTCACCGATAATAATTCAATAATAGACAATTTAAACAGAGACATAAATAATAATAATAGTACACAGAAAGAAAGCATTACTCACTTGAAGCGATGAGACAGAGAAAGCCACATGAAATTAAAGCGATGAAACCTTTCGGGGGAGACATTTCCTCCTATCTGACTGCAAGCGCATCAAGACACCCCTCTTAATCACGTTATTTATGTTGATCTCAAAGGATGTGGTCTGACAATGGAAATGGCTGAGTCAGCAGATTGGGCAGAAACACCACATAAGAAGTCTATGCTTTCATTCGGTGGTGATGAGATTCACCAACAGCTGTGTGAAGGTTTTTTTCCTTTGAAGTCATGCATCTCTCATCTGATGGTGGGAACAACTAGAAGAAGAAAATGCCGAGAACCCTTTCAGTTTTAGTGTTTAGTGATTCTTGTAATGTTATGGTTCAGAGGGAGGAAAATATTACGACAATAGTGACACACTGATAACTGGCTTGTGTGAACGGTCAATGAATGGATGAAGAATGAAACGATGTTTGCGGAAACATGACATAAAGTCCCTAGTTGGGAGCTATACCGCTCTCATGAGTGATTTTCGCATTTAGCCTCCATTTGGAGTGTGGTTCTGAATAATCCTCAGCCCAGTTTCTTTCCTTTCCTAGTTTTCTTTATCCAAATGAGAATGTTGACACCAATGTGAAGACACAAAATATATGGACAGGTTTTGGGCCCATGTTGACAGTCTCATAAAAGAAACCAAACCCTCACAATATTAAACAGACTACAGTCATGAAGGTTATTTTTCAATGCACATCTCCACGGCAACACCTTAACTTATGTAATGAGTTATGACACTTAAATGACACTTAAATTTCAGACTACAAGAATGTGAGACATGTAGATCAATAGATCAATGATTCTCAACTGGTGGATAGGGACTCAAAAGTGGGTCGTGGACCCGTTTTCAGTTGGCAGAAGGCCTCAGGTGAAGGTAAAGCTCAGTTAAAGCTGCTTATTTTTAAGATCTACCTCTAAATGGTTGTATTTTTGTTTTTATTTCATTTATTTTCCTAGGAAAACACCAGGTGAGTCTGTTAAATATGGCTGTTGTTGAAATGTTTTTATTGTTATGTCAGACTGACGTGTTAAGACGGACAAAGTGACTGAACAGTTTTACTAGCACAGTGCTTTTTTTGTGTTCAACTGGTGTGAACTCAGCTAATCTATATACACTGTTGCCCATAAAGTTGGGAATTCAATTCAATTCAATTCAATTTTATTTATATAGCGTCTATTACAACACAAGTTGTCTCTAGGCGCTTTCCAGAGACCCAGAACATGACCCCCGAGCAATTATTACATAAACAGCGGCAGGTAAAAACTCCCCTAGTGGAAGAAAAACCTTAAGCCAAACAGTGGCAAGGAAAAACTCCCCTTTAAGAGGGAAGAAACCTTGAGCAGGACCTGGCTCATGAGGGGGGACCCTCCTGCCGAAGGCCAGCCGGGTAGAGCAAGAAATAAGAAAGAATAGAGACATAGAGACACCGTCAAAGGTACAAGATAGGATACATTAGTAACTGTCCTTGGTAGTCCAATTAGACTTCTGTGAATATGGGTGATATATAGATAGACGGTGATAGAAGGGGATGAGGACTGCAGGTCGGGGTGTCAGCAAGCATCCAAAAGACATCCACACAGACAGGTGAAGGCAGACACTGGGATGGTCAGAGGTGGAACTGCAGGTCAGCAAGCAGCTCCCGAGGCTCTGGTCCGCAGGACATGCAAAGAAGAGGAAAAGAAGGGCCAGACAAGCACAAAAAACTACCAGAACAGTGGACCACAGTTAAGTTTATGGGATATTGTTAATAAATGAGGGTTGAGGTGAAGAAGAGACAGAGACGGCAAAGAGAAACAGAGAAGGTGAAAGGCACCACTCAGTGGATCATGTTGGTGCCCCCCTGCAGCATAGGCCTATAACAGCATATCTACACCGAAGCTATGTTTAAGATGAGCTGCTCTAATCTGGTCCTGTAACTGCAGCTTTGACTACTGGCCCTGACACATTAAGATACTAAATGTACACTAACTATATGCTTTATTAAACAGAAATGTTTTAAGTTTAGTTTTAAAGGTGGAGGTGGTATCAGCCTCCTTAACCCAAACTGGAAGTTGGTTCCAGAGTGATGGTGCCTGATAACAGAAAGCCCGTCCTCCAAATCTACATTTCGATACTCTAGGAACTACGAGTAAACCTGCACCCTGAGAACGGAGAGCTCTATTAGGAACGTACGGTTCTATAAGGTCTTGCAAATATCGCGGCGCTAGGCCATTTTGGACTTTATATGCCAGTAATAAAATTTTGAATTGGATTCTAAATTTTACAGGGAGCCAATGGAGGGAAGCTAAAACTGGAGAGACGTGGTCTCTCTTGTTGATTCCTGTCAGCACTCGCGCTGCTGCATTTTGGATCAGCTGGAGGCTTTTAAGAGAATTACTTGGACATCCAGCCAACAACACGTTACAGTAATCTAGTCTAGAAGATACGAACGCATGAATTAGTTTTTCGGCATCACTCTGCGAGAGGATGCTCCTGATCTTTGCGATATTACGGAGGTGGAAAAACGCAGTTTTACAAACCTGATTAATATGCTGTTTAAATGACAAATCCTGATCGAATATAACGCCAAGGTTTCGCACAGTTTTACTGGAGGCCATCGCAAGACCATCTAATCCCTTCCTAAGCTGTTTGGGACCACAAACAACAACTTCTGTTTTATCAGAATTTAGTAGCAAAAAATTTCTGGACATCCAGTCCTTGATGTCCTTAAGACACATCTGAAGTTTGTCTAATGGTTCTGTTTCATCTGGCTTCATAGACAGATACAGCTGCGTATCATCAGCATAACAATGAAAATTAATGCCGTGGTTCCGGATAATACTTCCCAAGGGCTGCATGTATAAACTGAACAGGATTGGCCCTAGCACTGAACCCTGCGGGACACCATAGCAGACCCTCGTCTGTACGGAAGAAACCTCATGAACATGAACAAACTGGAATCTATCAGACAGATATGATTTAAACCAATCTAGAGCTGTCCCTTTAATCCCAACAACATACTCTAGCCTCTGCAGTAAAATGCTGTGATCTATAGTATCAAAAGCAGCGCTGAGGTCCAGCAGAACCAGTATGGACACTAACCCATTATCTGAGGCCATAAGAAGGTCATTCGAGACTCGAACCAGTGCTGTTTCTGTGCTATGATGCATTCTGAACCCTGACTGAAAAATTTCAAATAGATCATTTCTATACAAATGCTCACACAGCTGGCTTTCAACTACCCTTTCCAGAATTTTAGAGATAAATGGAAGGTTGGAAATTGGTCTATAGTTAGCTAAAATGTCTGGGTCAAGAGAGGGTTTTTTAAGTAATGGTTTGATTACTGCGACTTTAAAAGCCTGTGGTACATATCCTAAGACTAGGGACAAGTTGATCTGTTTCAGTACCGTCGGTCCAATCAGAGAGAAAACATTTTTGAGTAGTCGAGTAGGGATTGGGTCTAACAGACACGTGGATGATTTAGATCCATTGACGACTGAGGTCAGCTCAGAGAGGTCAACAGGAACAAAACAGTCTAGAGTCAGGTCGGAGCATAAGGGAGTCGCCGAGGTTGAAGAAATTCCCACAGCCACTGCCGGGAGGGCCTGGCCGATTTCCTCTCTAATTCTGACAATTTTATTGCTAAAGAAGCTCATAAAGTCTTCACTACTGAGAGCTGCAGGGATGCACGGCTCAACAGAGTTGTGGCTCTTTGTCAGCCTGGCTACAGTGCTGAACAGAAAACGTGGGTTATTTTTATTATCCTCTATTAACACTGAATAATAGGCTGTTCTAGCTTTGCGAAGCGCTTTTTTATACACTATTAGACTATCTTTCCATGCATAATAAATATCTACAGACCTACTAGAGTACCACTTTCTTTCCATTTTACGCACTTTCTGTTTTAACATACGAATATGTGAGTTAAACCAGGGAGTTAAGCTCCTACGGTTAGAGAACCTCTTTCTCAAAGGAGCAACTACATCTAAAGCTGTATGCAACACATCTGCAGTGCTACCAACAAGGAAATCAACGTCTGCAGAGGTAGAACCGAGGTCACAGCCCTCAACTGCTTCACTATGTTCCTCTGTAAGAAGATGAAGAGCAACAGCCTCCCTAAATTTAGTGATAGCTTTATCGGATAGACACCTGCTAAAGTAATTCCTCCTATTATGCGTAACGTTGACAATGTTGAATTCAAACGTTATTAAATAGTGGTCGGATAGGAGGGAGTTAACATGTGACACTAACAGATTATCAAGTTCTACACCGTAGACGAGGACCAGATCAAGAGTATGATTAAGACAATGCGTTGGTTCGTTAACTTTTTGTAAAATCCCCATCGATTCTAGAAGAGAATCAAAAGCCAACTTAAGATTGTCGTTGTCAACATCCATATGAATGTTAAAGTCGCCCACTATGATGACTTTATCTGTACTGATCAATAAACTAGATAAGAAATCTGAGAACTCAGACAGAAACTCCAGATAAGCTCCAGCAGGAGGCCGGTAAACTACCACCAACAAGACTGGCTTCTCTGATTTCCAGCTCTGCAGTTTTAAACTGAGCGTGAGGCTTTCAAACGTATTATAATCGCATTTAGGTTTGGATTTTATTGTAAGACTGGAGTCGTAGATCGCCGCTACTCCTCCACCTCGACCTGTGATTCGAGGAATATGATAATTAACGTAAGTGGACGGCGTCGATTCATTTAAACTAACAAACTCTTCCTCTTGGAGCCACGTTTCTGTTAGGCAGAAAATGTCACTCCGGGTCTCAGTAATTAGATCGTTTACTAATAGAGACTTGGAGCTTAAAGATCGTATATTTAGTAATCCGCATCTAATTGTTTGGTCCTTAGTTCGCACTAAATGCGTATTTGTTTTTATTTTTACGAGGTTATTTTGGTTAACGCCTCTATTACGTCGCGCTTGGTGAAGATTTGGAGGACGGGGAATCGATACTAAATCTATTTTACTTGGCACCTCGTTAGAATCTCCAATTACATCATTTACTTCTACCTTTTTATTGGCAGGCGATAGTCCTCGAGAAGCAGCAGAGAAGCGTGTAAGACTGCAGCTCTGCACCCCGGCCTGGACCCTGGATTGTCAGGGGGAGGATCTAATAATATCAGCCAGATTTCTAGAGATAAGAGCTGCACCATCCCGGGTGGGATGAATGCCGTCTCTTCTAAGCAGACCAGGCTTTCCCCAAAACGTCTTCCAATTGTCAATAAAGGCCACGTCGTTTTCTGAACACCACCGAGACAACCAGCGACGGAGCACAACCAGCGACGGGAAGCATCCTCTTTTTATTTACAATCGGTTCAAGTTTGTTTCCAGATTTACGGGCAAATGTGCTATTTTTGTTGAACTACTTCTCAGTTGTTGCACCTTTTTAAATGTCATATTTGTGCATGAGAGCACAGTTAATGCTGTATGGTCAAACTGTACCATTGTTTCATTAAATACATTTGAAAACTGAAAAAGTTTCCCTGAGTTGGGTCACAGCACGTCATTAAGGGGTGCTTGTGCATCCCAAAGCCGGACCAGTTGAGAACCAGTTGAGAACCAGTTCAGCAGTTCACACAGATGACCCCGACATACCCGTCCTGTTAATGTTCTTGATCGAGACGTTGAAGCTCAGTGAGCAAAAGTTGTATCTTCATTGGTTCTGATAACAACTGACACTTTAAAATTACAAAGAACATTTTTACCTCTAATATTACATCTTTAAAATACAGAATCTTATACCGTTTTGTTTTTATTTCACCCCACTACTGAACAGAAGGGCGTGGTTTACTAAATGCTGAAGCTTAACACTTAAAGTAATGAGATATTCTACATGAGTAATTGGTGTCTGGCATGACTAAACTGGCAATTCACAAACCAGAACCTGACCTCATTGTGTCTGTAGTTCTTCGACCTGGTCTCACGGCAAAACAAAAAATGTTGAACCTGTTCCGATAGACACAATCTATTTCCAAATCTTTCGGCAATACTTCAGAGGTTTGTGTCTTTAACAAGTTGTGTGTGTTTTTTTCTGAAAGGAGAAGCGCGCCAATAATCCAGGAACAGGATGCCGAAAAGCAGAAAAAATCATTTGTCTGCACATGAATTAACTGATATTGATTTTGATATTGATCTTTGCTTGCCTGTGGCATAAATGAACATTTTCTGCATTCTGACGCTGCTCGAAAGCCTCCTGTTATGTTTGAATACCATACTACTGCAGGGGGATGGCCTGTGGTTTACTGTTAACTTCCTGTGTCATTTCATGGTGTCAAATGACTCATGAAAGGATCAAGGTAAACTGGAACCCATTAAAACTATTTGACAATAAATGTAAACTGAAAAAAAAGAAGAAAAAAAAATGTTGATGACTTGGCATATTGTGCTAGTTAATGATATGGCTGCAAAATAAAAAAACAAAATCAGATCTTTGAGTTCACTATAAGATAAAAATGGTGTTCTCTCTTGATGGAAATATTACAACGGAGCAGAAGTGAAAGATTAATGATTAAACTGTCAAACTTTCATTTTCCTTAAACTGACTCTTTTTTATCAGTTTAAGGAAACTGGATATTGTTCTCCTTTGTTTTATCAGCTTAGGAAAGGTGTGTATAAATTTATATTTGATGTCTATTTGGTTTAAGATAGTTAATGTTTGCTTTTCTTTAAATAAATTGTTTAAATGCTATGTACAATATTGTAAAAAGCATTCACTGTCTTCTCTACAGTTGAGCATTAGTAAATCTAAAATAAACTGGATGTGATTTTTAATCAAATCCCGTTGTTCTGATGTGTCCACTTGACAAATGGGTCGTAAACTAAGAGCTCCAGCGGTGAGACGTCCGCACCCTCATCACTGAAGTTATCTGAAGATGAGGACAGAAGTTTGCACGTCATTAGGAGAGTTTCAGATGTTTTCTAGAGCATCTGTTTCATCACAGGGGAACGGTGACTCACCTTTTTTCAGTATATGATAAAGAATCCACAGTGGAGCAACCAAAATCACGAGTTTAAGCATCTTAACAATGACAATGAGGATTCGATGCACCTTGGAGCCTGTTATGGTGGAAAAAAGACACAAACAAACAGAGAAATGACTTCATCCCGATCTGATTAAGTGTTTTGGAGATGTGCCAGTTCACCTACAATTAACAAAATCACCAAACCTTACCTGTTTTAACTTGCAAAGTCGCTGAATTATTTTGAAGGGTGACATTTTCCCTTATTAAGGAGTTTGGCCGAAAAACAAAAGCAGATATCTTGATGATGTAATCTGTGAGTGGAGTTAGGTTGGAGATGCTGATACTCGTGACTGAAGAGCCAGCGGTGTAGGAGTAAAGCAGCGTCTCACCTTTGTGGGAGCATATTGTCACATTGTAATTGTGCGGCGTCATCAGCATAAATGTGGAGACAGTCCAACTGATATTCACATAATCATCACCTACAGAGTCCATCGTCACTGTCTGTGGGGAAACTGGACCTGTGAGAGACAACAAAGCTGAGAAATCCAATGAACTTCTCTTTTTCAGAGATGACATTAGGGATAGTATCTTTGTAGAGTGTATGATCGGGTTAGAGCAGGATTTTAGTCATCACACCATTGTTAGAAAAATTTAACATTTTATTGATTACCATGCACATGTATTATTAATGATATAAGGATATTATCAGTTTATAACTTTGAAATAACACAATCACTTACCCTGACAGACACTCATTTGAGGCTCATCACAGTATCGAGCCAGCAGCTTCTCATCTTTTTCCAACATAGCCTCCAAACTTGCGCAGTGGCCCCTGTAGTTCCTCCTGTACCAGTGTTCATAGGCCAGTTCCCCCCCGTTGACCCACATCCAGTTGCCGGAGATGCTCTGCCGCTTCAGACCGACCCAATAGGTGCATGTATTTGCGGGAGTTGCATTGAGTAGAGCAAAGTACTGCTCCTCTGAGATCAGAACAGCAAGGTCCACGTAGTGCTTCTGGCAGAAGTCCCGGGCTTTCACCCACGACATGGGGGTTTGAACCAGGAAATACTGCGAGCCAGTCTGGCCAGCTGCTAAGCCATGGCATACCACTAAGATATGGGATACAGCACAGAGATAAATATACAATTCAGGCTTGATTGAGTTGTTTAAGCTTTTTTTCTGCCAAACAGAAGTGTGGGAAGTCCGCAGCTGTATTAACTAAGTGCTGAAGTTTAGCCACGGTTTTTCAACCGACCACAGTACCTGAAACCTGGCTGACCTGATCTGGCTGACGTACCACTAAGAGAAATCAAAACAACTGCAAAGAGGACCTTGCTTATTAGAATGCTGCAAAACATCCATCCATCCATCATTATACCCGCTTTATCCTTTGCAGGGTCACGGGGGTCTGCCGGAGCCTATCCAGGCTCATTACAGGCGAGACGCAGGGGTTCTGTCTATCTATCAATACATGCATGTCCTTCTGCCTTCGAACTACATTAACAGCCACTGTGACTCCAATCACATTAAAGTTCATGTAATTATTTAAAATACTGTCTCAATAATAGCACAAGGAACATCATAATGCATCATATTTTTTTTTTCAACTGTTGCATTCATGTTTTATTAAACTGTTGTTTCCCAAGTTATAGAGTGAATTGTTTCATCCAAATTGAAGAAGTTTAGTAACAGTTACCCAGAACAGCCAGCTGCTGCAGTATCTGCGTCTCACTGGTAAACATAAAGTAAAATCCGTGTTTTCCTGGATGGCGATTGGTTTCCTCTTTTGTCCAACAAACAACCCACCGTATGCTGTGTTGTATTTTCCCAGTTTTATTTATTCATCTGCAAAATGTATCCTGGACACTCCTTTCCTTGTCTTCCAAAAACCTCTTGTGCCTGGGAGGTTCATGATATAACCTCACACTGTAGGATGACGCAAGAAGTGGAGAGAGTGGGAATGTCCAGAGTTGATAGTTTACTTGCATTTTATTAGCTGGGAATAAACACCTGCAGGACGGTGCAGAGCTTTTATAGTTGCTAAAAAAAGTTGTCAGGTAGCTTCTCCCGTCAGTCCATGTTAAGACTCAGCATAATGGTAAAAGCTAGTTTATGAATTAGTGTATTTTATGACTTTGAGAATTTTATGACTTTGAGAATTTGATCCAATTTACGTGAGCCTTTTAGAAAAGCTTTACTGGCAGAGTCAAGCTGACTTTAATCCCTCTTTTACCTGGATGTGACGGAGCGGTGTTAACTAGAATAAGAATAAAGGGTCTGAAAAAGTAAAAAATAAAAAAAGTCTTGTATTACACACACTCCCTGTAAGTGATATCTAGATATACAGCTTTATTTGTACAGTTATAAAATCTTGTTTGGCCAGTTTATCCCATTCCGTGATTCTATGTATCTGACTGTGAAGGGGGATTACTTTATTATTATATTACTTCTGGTCCACAGACTAATCTGTGGACCAGA
The DNA here is from genome assembly GCA_014839995.1 of Xenentodon cancila. Classification (NCBI taxonomy): domain Eukaryota; kingdom Metazoa; phylum Chordata; class Actinopteri; order Beloniformes; family Belonidae; genus Xenentodon; species Xenentodon cancila. The sequence goes on along the minus strand of CM026202.1, from coordinate 13,317,458 downwards.
GATTGCAGGCCTGTCAGGGTTTTCATTCTTCTTCTTTTCATTTTTCATTGAACGTGCACTCAATCATAAGACCTTTCCGTTCTTGCTTTCATTTTTCGTTTATGGGCTTATGCGCATACGGATTGAGAAAATTTACCTGTCCAGAACAGGTTGTACATGTCCATGTTTTAGTGTCGCAAGGATGTCAGTACTTTGAGCTCAGTGCCAAACACCTGCAAGCAAACATGGAAAGGAGGCGCAACGCTTGTGTGTTATTTATTCTTCGTCAAAAGCATTGCAGTTGAGGTTTACACATCTCATATTGCGCTGCTGCTTCTTCACCCCTGTCTCTGTAAATGTGTCACCCATGAGACTTCACATCAGGGGTGGGGGTCTGACTTTCATACTAAAGGAAGCCTTCACCACAGTCCTGAACAAAGTGTTCTCATTTTGTCACATACTTGCTCTACTTTCTGTTGATGTGTATCTCAAGTTATTGTGCTGCAACTACTCAGTCGCTTACATGTACTAGTGTTTGGATGCTTTCCGTTCACTGGTTGAATCTATTAATAGCAAGTGTCAAATAAAAAACTGAACAACAGATCCAACTGACCCATTGCAGAGAGACTGCAGGCTGCAACATCAAATCTGATTTAACATGATCTGCATCACCATCTGCCAGAATAGCTCAGTTTTACAGATTTTATCATTTTTAAGTCACTTAAACCCAGTAAAACATGTCCATTACAAAGAAATTACAAAATGTATTGCTCTTTATTGTGGTTAACTCAGTAGAGCGCGCAGGAAGTGCATAGTCTTTGCACAGAAAGTGTGAACACACTTTCACAAAAGTCAGATAAAAAAAAAAAAACAAACAACCATTGTTCATAACTACAGATCCCAGACGTGGACGCGCTGGTCAGCTCCAGCAGAGAAGATGTGACTGTTGTCGGGGTTTATGGCTAAGTGCAGAACTCGATGAGAGTGACCTGAAAATACGACAAAAATATTATACTTTTAATTTGCAAAATGATCCTTATGAAAATAAAAGAAAAACGGCACCAAGAAAGAGAAGAGCAATTTATTTTACAGAGCATGCAAGAAGGATATTGAAAGAAGACGTGACGAATCGCTCTAAAGAAATCCTGAACATGCTCCAAAGTTCAAGAGATTAGTGTCTGTCCACCATAAGATGTATGATATGATGCAATGGCAAAGTTAAAAATAATGAAAAAATGAAAAAGCCAATGCTTAAAGGAAAACCAGGAATCATCTGATGCTCTTGAAATGTTATTGACATGTAGATATTTCTTTACTCTAAAAAACTCATAATACTGCACTAAACTGGAGGATTTCATGCCAAATATATTAGTTTTGGTTAAATCATAGTTTCACATTCACCAGAACTTAAGGTCATGTATGAGTCAGCCCAAACTGGCTCACAACTCAGTGGGAGATGACAGCATGTGTAGTGATGCAGTACGCGTATTCAAGCGAGGGTGTTGTGAATGTGTTAAACAGAATACTGGTTTTAACGTATTTGACATTTTTTCTAACCTGTGAGCTGGTTGATCCGACTGAGTGAGGGAAACTCCCACGTCCAGGAGGTGACTTGGTGATGAGGAAGACCATGGCCTGTGACAAGATATCTCTTCTTTTCAGCCCATCGAAGAGAGCAAATCTACAGATGGAGTCATTGGGAATACACTATCAAATAATTATAGACAGTAAAAAAAAAAAAAAAAAAAGCCCTCTGATACAAGTCAGAATTTAAGCACCTGTGAATGTGTGTTCACAGACGTCAAACAAGACCCTGAATGTGCGTCCCAGATTCTCAGTTCACCATCTTTCCATCCTCCTCCAGTAGCAATCACCTCTCTCTGCCACGGGCACCACCCTAATGCCTGTGCATAAAATAGCACAGCATAAACACAAGCAAATGCACAATGTGGGATTCACAAGTGTATTTTACTTTTATGAGTGATAGTAGATTAAAGATAAAACATGTTCTATGCTACTCAGTCCTGTAAAAGTTGAGATTAGTCATCCTCAGAAGTCAGAAACCAAACACTTGTTAGTATATGACATGATGCTGATTATGATTATCACCAAACCCATCGTCTGTCTGTGAGAGATTCAGACCTACTGTTGCAAGTCAAATACATGAGAAAAGTCAGATAAACTTTAAGGTCTTTAAGAGAAATCATTTTGTTGGCACTAATGACATAACTGCGAATACTGGCATGCAAACATGCTACATTAAAATTATGTCAAATTTTTATATGTAAAATCAGCATTTTTTTTTCACATTCTTCTAAGATTAATAAAATCTTGTCCAAAGTACAACAGAACACAGTAAAAATGTATGTTTTCTTTGTTTTGTTTAAATCACACCAACGATGTCCAAACCTGTGCCACAAAAGTATTTTGGGTTTCACCATTTGTCTGAATTAAAACAGCTTTAATGTGGCTTTTTTTTTTCTTTAGTGCATAAAAAGACACAAAAGACTACATTTAAAGGTAGGGTAAGCAATTTCTGGACTGTGTATGTAGAGTGTTTTGGTTTTGTTTTTTCCCTAGTATGCTCATCAGATGAACAGGTAGTGGAAGGTGAGGTATATTCACTGAATGTGACAAAAGGTCACAGGAATTGCTTACCTAACCTTTAATTTGTGGTCTCAGTTGAAGGTACCTTAACAGCACTGGGTTGTTCCATGGTCATAACTGGAATATGTGACCTTTCTGACCCTGTGATGCCACTATCCCAGATATGGAGAAGACCCTCTGTAGAGCCGCTGGCCAGCCAGTCTTCTCCAGGTGACCACTGCAGGCTGCAGATCCCCTCCTTCTGGGAGGCAGTGCCTACCACAGTTGTAGGAGCCCGAGGGTCGAGGTGATGGATCTGTCCCAGAGCAGAGCCACTGTGGGATAGTGGACACTGTCAGAGAACCCTTTTTCTTTTTTTTTTATACATATAGTAACTGTTCTAGTTGCCATTGTCCTAAACAAACTTTAAATGATGTTTTAAAGTATCATGCACCAACAAGCACCTGGTGAGTAACTGGTGTTTCCAGGACAGAGCGCCCACTGCAGAGAGATGTGATTGCAGATATCTCGTGTTCTGCTTGTGGTCAACATCCCACAGCTAAATGTGAAAGAGAAACTCTGATGCATCACATACCGTCATCCTGCTGATTCAGATGGGTGTTGCACTTCCCCTCAGAGAGACCACCACAGTTTTTTCGTGAAATGGCTGTCAAACCCTTTTGCCCTCACATCTCCAGAGGACTTACCTGTATGTCCCCGCGCCGGTTTCCAATGCACAGAACTCTGCCGTCTTTGCTCCAGCACAGGCACGAGACGGACAGGGTCTGGCGGTGGGGTCGACTTGCATGTGGATTTGGCTCCAAACGTCCAACCACATCATAAGTTTCTGAGTTCCACAGGTGAACCGAGGAGCCGAGTGCTAATGCAATCATTCCATCGCAACTGCAGTCGAGAACATTTGTGTCTGAAAGGAAAGACGTGGAAGAAGAAAAGAACTAACGAGGCTATTCTGTAGCCAGCGAGCTCTATGCTGACAAAAACAGTTAGTCTTAAATGATTGTATTGGCCTAGATGCTTGTTTTTTTTAACAAAATAACAGTCTTTTCACTTAAAGCAGCAATGTATTAGAGGACCTTCTGTGAATCTTAACAATTATTACAAATTCTTGTTGCGTTTAATATTAATTGTGAACAGAGCTTAATGTAACAATTAAATACGAATATAATCTGTTTTTTTCTTTTGGATGCCCGAAACTGTGTTATTTTAATATCTTTATTGAGAGATCTAAAGTTTCAGTAACTTTTATGAGGTCTCTCTCTCATGTAGTAGGACCTTATTGGGAGGATTGATATCTCTTATTTGGTCCTTCTAAACATCAAGTTTCTCTTTTTTCTTTCATTTTGATGTTGAATTCCTGCTGTGCTACTGCCGTGTCCTCCTTGTTACATCACCCAACATCTCCCGAGTTCCGATGTCATGTTTACACGAATAAAGCAGCTTCTTCTACTTTTCCCTCCATGGTTATATGTAATCCACCTGCCCTGAGAGCCCAAACGGCCTCAAACAAAGACGTTAATGCCACCAGGACGCACAGTTGGCATTAGGTTTCACAATTACCATGCAAAGCCTTTTTGGTTTTTTTTTCAACAAGGTGTTGTACATTTTTGACAACACATTCAGGCTTTCTATGTCATCTCTCTACCAAACATTGTACCAAAGATGACATGGAAAGTCCAACCAATCTTTTGATAACCAAAGAGAACCACGAAGCTTTAGATTTGTTCAGTTTGTGGTTTAACTTTACCATAAAACATGAACAAAACTAGTTGTTGAGTTCTGCAGGTCTTCTGTTGTTGTTGTTGCAGGAGGCCCAGAGAAAATCATATCAGTTTCAATTTTATTTCATTTCTCTGAAGATTCTTCTAGGGACCAAGAAAAATGCTGTGATCGAGCTAAAGATTTCTTGGTTCCACCCACATTTGTTAAAATAAATCTGACTTGGATCTTCTCTTACAGTAGTCATTCAGCAGCGATGGTGCCCCCAATATCATCGTTGACTGCTGACTCACACCAGCTTTGTTCAGAACAGATAAGGGCTGCAAATCATGTCTTCTCGCTTCAGAACCTGCAATGGGAAAATATAAAAACTAAAACTCTCAACACAAGAAAAACCATACTTTTATATGCAATTGCTGCCAATAACCAATAAACACTTGATAAAGTGAATGAATAGTCACTGATCACATTTACTTTCTTTAGGCCTTTGCATACTGGCGTTCTGTGACAGTTACGTAAGGGTTGTACCCCACCAGTTGTACCCTATTGGCCTATTTATACTGGCCCAAGCAAGACAGAAAAAATTTCACAAACTCTGGTCCTTACATACAAAAAAAAACAAACAAACAAACAAAAAACGATGATGTTTGTTTTCACACCCATGACAACTCTGTTTGGGGGGGGGGGGGGGGGGGGGGGGGGGGGGGGGTTGTAGTGAGTCAGGAGAGTTTTTATAAAGCAATAAACTTTTTTTCTAATATGATTGATTGGCAGTCTGCTAAGCTGATAGATAGCTATTATCATATAATTATCCATTATCATCATGCTACCGCATTTAGTGAAGCGATCAGAACATTGTACAATGTTCTGATCGCTTCACTGATCGCTTCAGCGGTTAAAAGTGACAGTAATTTTTCATTTATATAATTGAGTCAACATGTGAAACAGGATATTCTGCTGTAAACGACTGCTGGCAGCTCTTCTGCATTTGTAAACTTCTCACTCGGGAATGGGTGGGGTCCCTTAAATACCCAAGTTGTCTATTCCTTTTTACGCCTTCTTGGAGGAGGTAAAAAACAGAGGGGATCAGATTTTAGACTATTCAGGAAAGTGGCTCTTTAGAGAGAGGCACTGAGTTAAAGAGATAAAACTGAGGGGATTGTATCATCATTGTTAGATATATCATGTCAAGTGTTTTAACAAAAGAGACATTCTTTGGTGACTAAGAAGATCTAACCAATGCTTTCAAAGTGACATGCTGCTCAAACGTCTTATTTTCAGTACTGACCTTATCTGGATCATTACAGGATAAGACAGACGTCTGATCAAGAGTTCATGTAAAAATATACAGAAATATCATTTAACTCAAATCCAAAGTTTTTTCAGCTTAAAAAAAAACTCAGAACTGTTAAACCTTTTACTATTCTTGCGTGACCTCGGGCAGTATAATTACACATGTCATTCAGATGCTGTAACACTCATTCATGTCTTACCAACTTGTACACATCCATCCGCTTGACCTGCTGCTCTCCACACCAGCTGTGCTTTCTGCAAAATATAAATATTCTATGATAGAGTTGATGTTGTTTGTTTTCACTACTCAGCATAGCCACATACATAGCTGCACACACATATACATATACATATATATATATATATATATATATATATATATATATATATATATATATATATATATATATATATAGTTTAATACAGTTCAATCTAATTTCTTCAAATCTTCAAAAATACACCTGTTCTGGGGGCTTGTCTGTGTCTGTCCATCCTCTGGCTCTGGAAACATGCTTTTGTGCTGTGTTCTGTGGTACAACTTCCTCCGTGAAGCCTCCGTCCACTGATGCCACTGAGGTTTCAGGCAAGATAATCAGAATACTTCAAACTGCAAGTAGCAGATGTGAAAAACAACAATAAAACACACACACTACCGCAATGTGGTGAGCCATCTGGACTCAAGTGCTATGAAAAAAAAAGGCATGCAGAAGTGTTATGTGATAAGAAAAGTGTTTTAATCAAGCCCTAAACTGAGATGTATTTCATACCTAAACCATGAACGCGTCACTCTGCAACACTTAGTTGTCTGCAGTGCTAAAACCTGCTGCAGGACACACACAATGCCCTGATGCATACATTAAATAAATAAGCATTGCATTTTTTTAACAAAGTGAAAAGTTGACGATTGTAATAATTAACAAAATGCGTAATAGGCATGTGTTTTGTTGCCTCACTCCTAAGATAATTAAAGATGCCAACATACATCTGAGGACAAACTTCTTTTATGGTGATGAAACACCAAAAATTAAAATAAAATTTGAATTTCAGCAAAGGTTAAAAAATGTAATTTAAAAGTAGGAATTGGGTAATAATTGGATTGCTAATCACAGTTAAGAAGCGGTGATAGTTGCGAATGAACCGGCACATACCGGCAGTATGACATTTCTCTGCTGTGTTGTGATACCTTGAGGGTCTTCCTGTGGAGGTTTATGTGCCGGTTCGTGGCGTCTCGGTGGGGAGTCGAGCTCCAGCCTCCTACAGACGGTATCGACCTCAAAGTTTGGATCACACTGCCACCCAGCGGCCACCAACGTATTCACAGCAGGACTCTCGGTGCTGATCCACCTCCTGAAGCGTTTGTATGGGATTTCGTGGATATTGCAAAGTTTCTGAGAAAATATCAAATAAATACAAATATGTTTCAAAATAATGATCATGTATGTGGATTTCAAACTTTGCTGGAAAAACGACAGAAAAATAGGGCTGTAAAAGAAGCCACATTAAGGAGAGCAGTTCTGGTTTGAACTTTCAAAATAAAAGTTGCATAAAACGTTGACTGGTAGTTTATTAACCGTTTATTAACATCTATGGTTGGACCACATTAAGTCACGCAGGACCCTTATACTAAATTTCTTTTTTAAACAACTAATGTTCAAGGCTTTAAAAATAAGGATCTAATTTTTCCTTCCAACTTCACGTGTTACTATTTTTCCCTAGTAGTAGCTTATATCCTCTAGTTTTCCTCATTTCTTTTCCGTTTGCTTGTTTGCAGGCATCATGGTTGCTTGGTGGTTAATGTTGTCTCACAGCAAGAGGGTCACTGGTTTAATATCCAGCTGAGGCTTCCTGTGTGGCTTTTGTATGTTCTACCTATGCTTGCGTGGGTTTTCACTGGGTTCTCCGGCTTCCTCCCACAGTCCAAAACATGCTTTTCAGGTTAATCGGTGGTTCTAGATTGAACATAGGAGTGAATGTGAGCTTGTGTGATTGTTTGTCTATATCTCTCCCTGTGATGGCCTGGCAACCTGCCCAGGAAGAACCTCTGCCTTCTGCCCAAAGAGAACTGGGATAGGCTTCAGGAGATCCCCGTAACCCTAAATAGGAATAGCAGGTATAAATAGTAAATGGACCACAGGATGGACTTGAACTTGTTCCGGCTGTAAGGAGGATTTTCAGCAGTTACATCCACACTGTTGGTACAACAAAGCTGTTAAATGGTTGCCAGGCAACTCACTCAGTCATTTGTGTTCATTCAGTGATAACTAAGGTATTAAAGGCGGTTGCTACAATGCAGCTTAGAGGTTGCTAAGAGGTTGCTATAACATACAGGGTTTAATGTTAAACGTATGCAGACCTCTCTGAGGATAAGATATCGGATAGATGTGTTACATGTACATTTGGTGCTCTTGTGAGTTTTTGCATTGAATAATTCTATGTTCTCATGGCAATAACTAACCTATTTAATTCTTAATGTCCCTACTACTTTAAAATGCAAAGATATGCCATTTTGTGACACCTGTGGGACAGATGTACCCAAAAGCACAGTAATTATTAATTTTACACTTTATATTTCATTGAATATTGACAAAAATGATGAAACCACATTGGCACAACCGCATTCTTTAAAGGGGCATGTTTTGCTTGTCCGTGTTTTTTTCTGACTTATCTGCAATAATACAATGACGACCAGAGGCTCATCTGAGGTATAAGTATGTTATAGCAGAATTTGTTCACAAAACGTTTATGAAATGGGATTTGCAAAATCTCACAGATTAGGTTGTGAGAACTTTGCAAGATTCCCGGCTCTGTTTCGTGTCAGATAGAGCTGAATGTCCATACAGTGTTGCTGTTGTTTTCCACGAGTGTTTTTCCTTTTAATTATCCGTTTTTGTTAGGTCACTGGAGCCTTTAGGAGTTCATGCTGGATGCAGAGTTACTCTAGTGCAGGGCTCTTCACCTCTGGTCATCTAGGGCCGGTGTCCTGCAGGTTTTAGATGTTTCCCCGTTCAGCACACCCTGATACTGAGTCATTAACAGACTTGTGCAGACCTTGATGACACTGAATCAGAAGTGTTGATGCAAGAATACGCTTAACCATGCAGGGCAGAAGCCCCCCAGGACCGGACTTGAAGAGCGTGAGGTCGCTGAAATTGCATCACGTCTTTTTATAGACTTTTGAATTTATTTTGAAGGCCGTTTGTTTCCCCAACTTAACGTTGTTTTGTTTCCGCCTGGTCCACTCGGGATTCTGGCAGGAGTTCCCACGTCGACCTCGGGTCTTCTCGTTTGTTCTTCCTCCTCCAAAAATGGAGGCACTCGGAGGTTACCCCACCAAGTCCTCCAACCATAAATACAAGAGGTTGCGGGTCTTGTTGAGCATGACAGTGGGTGTGGGGTGTTTGTTCCTCCTCCAGACCCAGCTGGTGAAACCCAGAAAACCAGAGGACTTTTATTCCTTTGAGGTTAAAGACGCCAAAGGGAGGACGGTTTCCCTGGAGAAGTACCGAGGAAAAGTATGTCCACATCATCACCCGCCGTGTCCGCTTCAGGATAAATATGTGCAAAATGCGTACAAGTGCGAACCGAGGACTTGTTCCTTCGCTTAAGCCGCATTTGTTGCAGAGTTTCGTGGTCATTACAGCGCGGGTTTCCCTTCTTTTACAGGCATCGCTAGTTGTAAACGTGGCGAGTCACTGCGAGCACACGGAGACCAACTACAGGTCCCTGCAGGAGCTCCACCGGGAACTGGGCACGTCTCACTTCAACGTCCTCGCCTTCCCCTGCGGACAGTTCGGGGACACGGAGAGAGGACTCGGTCGGGACATCGAGGTGTTCGCCAAAAACACCTACGGCGTCACCTTCCCCTTCTTCAGCAAGATCAAAATAATGGGCTCGGAGGCTGAACCTGCCCTCAAATTCCTCACAGGTTGGTGTCGCCACATTTAAAAACCACCGTGAATTCGGTGCAGCTTCAGATTTTCATCGGATCTCAGCTCCGGTGGTTTTAGATTACCCGAGGAACCTGTACCTGAAGGTAGGCTGATTTTGCAGAAATCTGCAGCATTAGGTCTGCAAAGACAGATTAGACAAGCGATAATGGCACCTGCAGTACAAAAGGGAAACAAAGTCAAAGTTGTCCATGATCTTCAAGTACTTTAGCAGAACTGGATTCAATTTCCTGTCGTGTAAATCACTACATGGGCTTCTGGAACAGTTTTTAAAGTCCTCGGTGAAGCTCATGTTGGATGTGTCCTTCATGCTTAGAGCAGAAGAGTGTTTTGTTATCGTAGTTTCAAAGTCGGCACCTGTGATTTTTACGGGAATGCACGCGACAATGCTGACTTCAAATGTGAAGGTTTGGAAAACGAAGCCAAACCCGGTTCTGAATGTAGAGCAGCATCATGCCGTTGTGGGGTGGTTACAAAGAAAGTTTGCCTACAATGCAGACCTCTCACCCTCTGAAAATGTTTGGTGCATTTCAGATGGCAATGAAGTAAAATGAACAAGTCTGATGCAACAGTGATAAAAATGCCCGATGTTTATTTTAGAGTTAGTTTTGCACCATCATTACCTCTAGAACATCGTCTTTTCTTTCTTTTTCTTCTGTTAAAGATTCTGTGCAGAAAATACCAAAGTGGAACTTTTGGAAGTTCCTGGTGAACCCGGAGGGGAAAGTGATCCGGTTCTGGCGAACGGACGAGCCCATGGAGAGCATCCGGGAAGAGGTCACGTCGTTGGTGCGAGAAATCATTCTAAAGAAACGGGTGGAGCTATGATGGAGTTTACTGGCAGATCCTGGATGTGCTGCCGCGCTCTGTGTTCCTGCGCTTCGACAGCCAGGAGTGACTGAACTGGTACCAGCGAGCGCGGCTGGGACAAGAACCGTGCGGGATTGTCCACTAGTGTCAGCCACAGAGGCGGCGATAGTCGTGTGTTTTTGTGAGGGTCGTCCTGTGGTAAACAATGACAGCTGTGACGAACAGTCCTTCCAGTGACCACTGCTGCAACTGAAGGATTGAGTATTTAAAAACGTTGGCTTTTTACAAATGTTCTTTTCCCCTATATTATGTTCTGTCCACTTTATCTTTCTACGTTTTTTGCATTGACTTTTACATCAAGTTTACATTAAAATCTCTTTCTTATGATGAAATGAATCACTTTTTCCTATTTTTGTTGATATAAGCCGAGCAAATTCTGATACTTCTGCCCAAGAATAAAATGAATTTGATCTCACTAAGGATCTATAGATGAAATTACTTACTACTTTTAAATAATCTAGTCAGTCAGAAAATGCCATTTTCACACAGATGAACTGTATTCACGTTTGAAACTATTCATCGTCCATATAGCACACTTTTTAGCAGCTGTTCGTGTGTATTCCTTGGACATAGTTGAGTCAGAACATTAAAAAAAGGGTGAATGTATACAAAAACATACCAGTTTTGATGCACAACACCAGCTCTGAATCCCATGCTGCTTGAAAGAAGCTGTAGACACGCCGATGATGAGTTAAATGGACAGTTGGAGGGCAGCAGCAGGTAAGCTGGCACCTTGCAAGACAACCAGCTAACAAAACACTGCCTTCCAATCACCCAACATGTCCCCTGTAACATCTGCAGAAAAAAGGTCTGAACTTCAAGGATGGTAAAGTGGGCACTTTCTGCTTCAAAGTTGACTGACGCATCTAAAAACAAGATAATCGGAGTCAAATGTGATTGTCCAGGTGGCAGAGCAGTGTGAGCTGGCATCAGACACGTCAGCTAACATTACACTGCCTCCCAAACGGTCACAAACCGGAGACCTCCGACAACAAATCTTTTGTTTTTCGTTTCCCCGCTGGTTGACTTTGCATTCAAAGGTGAAACTGAAGTGACCCTGTCTGAGGTCTGCTGGTGGCGAGGAGCGGCTGGCAGCAACCAGCCTTGCACTGCCACGCCGTCACCACCACATCACAGCCCCTGGAGCTCCATCACACTTTAACATCATGCAGATGTTTCCTCACTCTTATCTTCCTCTTCATCATCAGAACAAACATGTAAAACGCTCAGCTCATCTTTGCTCTCTATTCTGTTTTTAAATAATCTACAAGCTAGATGATGAGTATTTATCACTAACGTGATTAAATGTGGTAGTCTAATTGTTGTTTTTATCGGACTGATACGACCTAAGTTGGATGAAACGGGAGCAGTTCTGTGTTTGGAGAGTGCGGTTACCTGGGTGCAGCATCAACAGCAGATTCAAACGCATAACATATTTTATTCCAGAGTATTTTGGACATTTGAATGCTATTTCATAATTCACTCACCCGTTTATTGGAATCGCCGTTTCGCATCTTCTCGTGCTTTAGGTAAACGACGGTTTTCCTCGTCTCTTGAGCCTGTTTGAGTGGATTGTGTCAGCCTCCCCCGCCTGGTGCACCTGCAGCCGACTCTCCTGCTCGGACCCTTAAATATAGTTGTGCAGGGCGGACAGGGGAGCGGGAAAAGCCGTCCTCCCCTCTGCGATTGGCGCTCAGGTTCACTTTTTAATCTAACAAACGGAAAAAATTTACATAAAGTTGCTCAGGGATATTTAGGCGTCCTGGTTTCCACTGGAAACATATAAGTAAATAAAAGAAAAGTAAACAATGAAAATGGGTAAATAATCATAAAAAAATCCATACAAGATAATATGATTGAATTAGCAAAAAAATAAATAAATAAATGAAATCTAAGTTAAACAGCCTATCACCTACAGGCTTGACATTAAAAATACTTTTTTGTTTGCTTCTTCTTCTTTTTATACTTTCTTTTTCCACTAATCTTTGGCACAATAAAGTAGAATAGATATAAAGGGCTGTCCGTACTTTTTTGGTGGGACATATTTGTTTAAAATCCAAAAGATGACATTGGTCTGGTGCACCACGTGACAGCTCCCAATAGCTGTGATTTTGTGCTGCATAGTACACACACACACACACACACACACACAGTTTGGTCTCGAGCTGCTGTCGCGCTAAACGGTCTGAAAGGCGCGAGCGCGCGCACGTCCCCAGTCCTGACACCTCCATCTGTGTGCACGCCACCAGCCCGCAGGTGCAACACCCGCTGAACACAGCCGGGCTGCTGTAGAGCCCCGCACAGAAAAGAAAGACAATTTAGTCTTTAATTTGTCTGCATACGTAGGCCAGTTCTCTCTGAGATGAGAACTTTAGTTTTGGGTCTTGTTATATCTGATTTCTCTGAAATTGAGTTTCCTCGATATCCTTATCTTTTATGATATGTGTGTATCTGTAAGTTACTTCAGACAGTTTTCAGTGTTTCAAAATGCGCAGCATGTCAAGAAAACGGCTCAAATAAAAAGCTTTACATTCTGTTTGTCATACTTGCCGCGTTCTCGCACGCTTTTGTACACCACTTCTCACCACAAGCCCCCACCAGGTTTGGCTTTGGTTTCCTAAGAAACCCATTGTGTCTGTTCTCGCCTCTCACTCTCCCGCATCGACCCCCGCAGTTTGGCGGTAGCTGAACCGGTCAAATGTGTCTCAGTAGCTCAAATCAAATGTGTCTGTCAGATTTCTGCTGCGCAGTTACATTTGATTTCCAGGAAAAGTGTCTGATTTGGCTCACTGGTGCAGAGAAAACGTAACTTTGAAGTTTGGGCTGTCAATGAAGGGGCTGATTGACAATCCCTGATTTATTAATTTGTTTAAATTAAATGCCTATGTTTGTATTCGAACTTTAATATGATTTTATTATATAAATAACAAGTTACAGTATGTAACAGATAAGAAAAGGCACCTATCTGCAGCTTTTAGGTGGTATAAAGTGAGGTGATTCAAGCCTACAAAATTTCCTTGAATACTTTCTCTAAAATAAATAAATTAATGAAAGATGGCATTTCCAACAAAAAATATCAAACTTTTGCACTTGCAAAAGTGAAACTGTTTCATATCTAAGTTATCTTGAATAATGAAAATGACTTTGATTTAGTTTTGAAGTTGTTTGTTTATTTTTTAAGTTTTGAAGTTAAGCTTGCGGCGGGATGTGACTGGGGATCATCTGCTGGGCGGGTTGTCAGTGGTTCAGTTCCTGCTCTTAGAGTCGGTGTGTCCTTGGCCAAGAAGCTGAGCCCCATGTTTGGATGTGTTCATCGGTCTGTGATCGTGGGTCTGTCTGTGTGTGTGTGTGCAGAAATGCACTGCTTAGACTTAGAAATAAAGATGCTACATTGCTTGATTGTGCAAAGTGAGAGCATGAAAATAGCTCGTGGATAGCACTGAACGTCCTCAAAAAGTAGTCACAGGCTAGAAAAAAAATAAAAAAATAAACACAGTTCACTTAAGATTCTACTCTAAAACCCATGCAACTAGCTCATTAATTGTTAGAGTTAACTCAATGATGTAATTTTCCTAATAAAGATAGGACTCAGTCTCACTGTCAGAGTCTTTAACTCTGCAAGTTACATCATGAAGTTCTTATCGGCAGTAGAGTCAATGGTGTAAGCTGCCTCAGCCGAAGGTGAACTGGAGCCTTTACTGCACAGACCCAAAGTTGACATTTTATTTAATAAGTCATGTAACATGGATAAAGAAAGTCTGTTCAAATTTCCAAAATGAAGGAGGTTAGCTGCGTCGTACCAGGACCCATTGGTCGCTTTCAGACCCTCAGATAAAGACAAAAGCGAAGGAAGTCCTTGCTTCTTCAATTTGTTTCACTGTTTAAACAGCGAAATCCATATCAGCTACTTACCATTTGTCTAATTGTGCACTTTTATGTCTTAAACATCTTCAAGAAAATATTCAACACTTTTTAACCTTGAAAGAGACTTTTATTTCCAGACTTTTAAAATACACGTTTAGCAAGCCATAACAAATATGTAGTGAGATGAAAAAAAATATGTAAAAATGCTGAGGGGTGTAAACAGAAACACAATGTAAACAACAGTGGCAGCAGTATTACCTCCTTACCTGAGGAGGACATAATTTAATGTACAGAAATCAATTACAATGACAGAATACATTGTAATGCATAAACAGTTGCTGTCTACACCTCTATAACCGGAGCTGCTCCACTAATAATCTCTGATTTTAGCTGTGGTTGGGTAACCAGCGAAAGCGGTATCCGCCTTGCTGAGTTTGTGAGGTAAATACATGTCCATGAGGAAAGACCTGAGTCCTTATGGTGCCGTGTTCTCTAATAGATGTTCTAAAGGTTGAGACACTGTCTCCGGCATCAGATCCATCAACGCGAGCTCTCCTGTCACTCAGTGTAGACATCTGAAGGCCTGAGAATGCACCGTACATGCGTATCGTCTCCGTTTCCCGATGTTGTCCTAATCCTTTGGCGTTGCTGAGCAGGACAGCATTACAGCGGGTGCTGATGTCCTTCAGCATGTCCTCCACTGAGTCAGAGGACTCTGTTTCATGTCCTTCATCCAGTCGCTGCCTCTTACAGGGACCCAGTGGGCCATTATCAGCTGACTGCATCACTGGTTCTCCTGCATGTGTGCCTCTGACTGTCATCAGTTTCTAGAGGAAAATGGTCAAAGCCCAAAAATTAATTTTCATAGATAACAATGCATACATTTAAGACATTGTAATGAGGATGGATGTGTGCATCTTGTGTCTCTCATGTACTCACTTCAAGCGCTGAGGCCAGGTGCTTCGCTCGGCTGGCCAGCTGCCTGAGGGGAAGGTTCCTCTCCTCCAGGGAGTCAAGCTCTTCCTGGTGTCTGTGAGGAGTCTTGTGGAGCTGCAGACACAAAATGTAAAATCAATTCAGTTATGCACACAGGTTTAAGAAATATTCCTTTTACCTCGTCTGGCCACTTTGTTTAAATCTGCAAGACTAAAGGATATTCATATGTGGCCCCAACTACGATTGGCAAATCATTCTTGGTGAAGTTTGACATTTTTATCATACTGATCACAACAAAATGCAGGTGTTTTGTGATATTCAGACACTCTATTTTTCAAACCTTACCAGATTAAAGAACTAGATACAATAAAATAAAAAAACTACTGGTGTATTTTGTGTTATTCTGTCAAGATAAAAGATAATTCAGCAGCACTGATAAATCTAATTTTAAGGTTTTACCTGTTTGTTGGTGGCACCGGAGTAACCCAATGCCCTCTCATGATACTCTGCCATGCTCCTCCAAAGTTCTCCCTCATGTACTTGAAGGCTGTAGGTCTCTGTGGATGAATGAACCAGACTTTCCTCTGGAGCAAAGTCCCCCTGGGGGGAGAGGGGAGGAATGACACATCCCTGAAACGGCACCAGTTCTGCTGGAGACAGGCTGCTCTCAAGTGTGGTAGCAGACTCTGACAAGGGAGACAGTCATATCAGTCTCAGATCTCCATAGTTACGTGTGATTATCAATCCTCACAATGTGGTCATATAAATATTTGCAGTCCTTAAGGCTAGTTATCTCACCTGACATGAAATCCAGCACATAATCTCCAAAGGTACCTGGGTCAGATTCATTCTGTGAATAAATGAAACCAGGAATTAACACTTTTTTGAAATTATTATTTTTGAACAATTGGTCCTTAAAGAAACCATGACACTTGAATTTAAAACATGTGCCTTGTTAACAAATATATGGCATTGTGATTTTATGGAATGTTCCGTTGCGTAATATAAGCACTGCCATCCATGGTTTTAGGAACAATAATGAAAAATTATTTTAAAATTCTTAATAGATGAATGAATGAATGAATGAATGAATGAATGAATGAATAGTCATTTTAACAGCCTTTTCCTCACCTGAGAGTCCAGCGAGTCTCTCTCCTGCGTCACCGCAGAGGTGCAGTCTTCTAAATCGTCCCATGCAATTGTTGAAAATGCTGTAACACAAAATAGTGTGAAAGGACGCAAACGTAGGTGTATGAAGGTCAGTGATGATGTGAGAGACGCGCACAGCCGGATAGGACACCTTGATCAATGACGCTGGGGAGCTCGACGTACACAGTGACCGGACTGCTGCTTCTTGGCACCAAGATTTTATCCTGTATTACACCGTGTTGTTAGACTTTTCGACTATAAGTTTGTGCAAGACCGTGAAGAAAATGATTCGTTTCGCTTACAGCTGCTTTCCTCCCGCGCTGCCCCATTTGGTTGAGGAAAATACCATCAAACGCTCGTCTGTCTCCTTGCGTCTCCATCGGATCTGTCTGCAGAACTGAAGAGACATGATTTAACTCATAACTGATATAGTCGGCATTCTCCCGGTTTGTGTTTCTCTGTGCCGCGGTTTCATACTTTCGACCCAATCAAATGCACTTATTTGGTCTCCAGGGAGTGACAGCGTCCTCGGAGATTAAAATTGTGCAGAGCGGTTTTTGGTCTAAAGTGGGGAAAGAGGTGCCGCGCATAACGGCGCCATAACAGCAGCAGGTGCAGTGTGCTGCAGGCTTGCCCTCCCTCCGTCTGTGACCATGTCCCAGCAGGATGCTTCACAGGTTTTTACAGTCAGGCACATGTTAAAACGCACACGCGCGCACACACACATACGCAACAAACAAACAAACAAACAAACAAAAAGAACAATAGTTGTTTATTTTAAACTTAATTGCAAGATGAACATAGAGGATAAAGGTTATCCAAATGGATGGATACAAGTGGACACATTCTTTTATTTTAATCACTACAGCTGCATTTGTTTGCATTTTACTGATCTATAGATTATTTGTGCCCAATCAGTCCGTGCGTAATTTCTATTCAGCTGTAGGCTACGTAAAAGTGCTTAAACCAGACAAAATCCTGTTTAAAAAAATAAATACAATTAAAGAAACAATTAAACTCAATTACGAGGATTTTAGGCATCTTTGTCGGACTTTGATGGCGATAATGTTGCCCTAATGATAAATGAGAAACTACTTGTAACAGGGAATAATCGCAGAGGAAACTAGTGATTCCTGCAGCTTTTGTTATTAAAATATTAGTATGGCAACATTTTCATGTATGGTTTAAATATTAAAAAAACCCCAACTAAAAATAGTTCGAAACGTAGACCTGCTGACAAGTGCACTGAAATTAAAGCTTGGCTTAGACATAGTCTTGTTTATTTACCCTGTTAAGAGCCTTTTTGTAGAATGATATAAATATTTATTCATCGAACCAAGACATCTTGAAAATTTGAGGGCGATCCAAATGTTATGTTGTCATAAACAACAGACAAAGTTTTAGTTAAAGCTTCATATTTCACACCAATTTAGAAACCAGCACAAATTCACTTCATGATAATAATTTATTTCAAAATAACAATAAATTGATTACAGTTGGGTTTCAGATCTTTCACTGTGTTACAAAGTGTGGAAACTTCCAGCAAATACAAACACATCCATGAAATGATGTCATGGCCCACAAAAGTTATAGTATTAACATACCTTCTACAGACAATAAAATTAAATAAATGAATAAAATACAATGATATTAAACTTCCAAAAGGGTTGCAAACATCTGTATAAGCCTGTATAAACGCTAACCTCTTAACATCACCTAAATCTCCTCTGTAAATGTAACACACGAGGATCTGATGTATTTCTAATAGTGATGCAGTTGGAGTTACATGGAAGACATCAGTGTCAGTGTCTCCTGGTTTAGTGACACCAGCAGCTTCAGTTTGTCTTTGCATTCCTGCAGCAGACTGCAGTTGAAGTCGTTCCCCTCACCTACAGACAGGAAGCGATAATTTGCTGCACAGGAGTCATCCACTGAACACTCAGCGTTCTCAGAAGATTTGACAGAAATGGATAGTGTGCAAAGGTCATCTCTGAAACTCTCACACTGGTTTCCTGGGGAATGCATGTTTGTGTCTTCAGCATCTTCAGTTTTCAGTAATTCACTGGCTAGTCTTAATGCACAGTTAGCAGTCAGAGACGGTGGGTATTTATTGAAAGCATAATCAGCGAGAGTCAACTCACACACTTTTTGTGCAAGGTTGCTACACTGCCTGGTCCGTGACATGCCTGGTTTCACTGTTAGAAACATTTCACTACTGTTGTTCTCAGTCACCGGCTGGGCATTTTCAACGCAGTTGGTGAAATAGTCCAGGAAAAAGGCCAGGGTGGGTGCAGCAAGGCGGAAGTTAAGACGGAGGAGGATGAGACACTCCAGGTTGCAGAGCTGCTCCTTAGTGAAAGCGTCACAGCACAATGACAGGAGGTGGCTGACTGAAGGGGAGCACACCTCCACCTGCATGGAGAAAAAGGATGCTGAATGGAATGAAAAGAATGTACTCATTTGCATATTATTCCCAAAGACAGACCTGTTTACTAGCGAGGAGAAGTGCAGTGACACCCAGGAGCTGGAAGCAGTCAGCAGCAACAGGAGTGGATGCCAGAAATCTGTCCATGATGTTCACCGTCAAACAGCAGCACTCAAAGGACAGATGGAAATGTTTGTGTACAGGGATGAGCCAGCTGACCAGCGTACATCGAGCCTCTGCAGTCACCTGCGGGTGAAACACAGATGTACAGCAGTAGAGTACATCTACACTGCAGTCACAGGTGTTTATCCCATCAGTCATGAAACATTTGTTTCTTTTATCGCAAATTGAACTAAACATGCCAATGTCTAGATGTAACACAGTCTGAAATTACTACATAAAAACAAAGATTTTCAGATGGCAAACATATTGTGAATGATGTGCCTTATTGCTTACTTGTGGCTGGCGTGTCAGACTGTGACAAGGATGAAACTGCGCCTCTTTTACTTTCTGGATCCTGAAACCAACGTCTCCGTACTGAAGGTACCAGGTGGACAGCCGTCCTGCAGGCTCCGTTTCGTTTGATTCAAGGTGGGACACGTCTGTTCCAGAGTGAAAGGTGTTAGGAGAGGACGCCAACTCTTCCTCGAAGCCAGAGTCACTTAAAGTAGATTTAAGTTTCTGTTTCCTGTACTGCCGCTGCCTGGACGGTGTGGCAGCTTCGGTAGAAAGAGACGCAACTCTCATCCGTGCCTTTATGTATAAACTTTCAGAACCACATTCGGCTTTCACAAATGATACCATCTCCGCTGGTGTGTTACCAAATCTTTCCCCTGCATGTGTCTTGCCTCGCTAAACAATGTTGGATGGACGTTGAATGAAGGGGGGCGTTCTGCCGGCCGACGTCACTTTTCCCGGGGTCTTCCCCGCTCGTTCGGCTCACCTTTTCCCGTTGCTCCGAGCAACCCAAGCTAAACTCATTAATAATATTCCATGTAGGAATTAATTACTAAACCTTGTACCATATGGCTATAGTTACATGATTGTGAATCAATTTGATGAGACAAAAAAACTAAACAAAAAGGGATTACAAAACAAATAACTGGGTCTCTAGAAATTAATTTGAAGCGTTCTTTTAAGAAATAAAAAATGTTTCAAAACTTTCAAATAAAATAAAAAAGAAGAGAAATAACAAAAATACATGAGTGATTTAAACGTTTAATAAAACACAGGGTTCCTGGCTTTAGTTTATATTACTTTCATAATATGTCCTTAAAAAGCAAAACAAAAAAAAAAGAAAAAAAAACTCAGTTGGGCGGGACTTTGGCTGTGACGTTGACAAACAGACAGGCTGTACGTCACCTTTCAAACTGGACGACTGATCATGCAAAGTCAGACCTGAACAAATCTCCAGTCATGTCCTTTATACAGCCACAAAGGGTATTTTAACGATTTTGTTTCCAGTTATTGCAAACCTTTGACTCGTGATTAACTAGTCCACGGGGGCGTGCTCTACCAGTTTACAAAGAAAAACAAAACGTGGAGGCAGCAGTAGCTTTAGCTTAGTAGCTTGTTTTGAACGCTAGCTAGCAGGCTAAACGTTAGTAGCTAACCTTAGCATTTTCGTAACTTTGTGGCAGCAAAGACCACCGTTAAACAACCTGGTGACTAACGCTGACTTGTTGGGGGTGTATTGTCTACGTCCGTGATAATATTGTACAACGTGGGCTCGACGAAGAAGCAACAATGGAGCGAAATCAGGCTGCAGACGCCTGTGAGCTAGCTTATGCTAACAGCAGTGCATGTTAAACCAGGTAGACGATGACGTCACCGTTAGTCACCGACTCGATTGGATGTTAATGTGAAAGTTGTGTATTAATAGTTGTCATGAGGTTACATTAGTGATAGGAGATAGTTGATATTCTTATGCGGTCGTTATTTTATTTATTTTTATTTTTTTTTTACATGGAGCTGTCAGCCTTTATAGACAGTAAAAGTCTGTTATCAATTAACCTGGGGATAGATCATGTTACGTGGAGGTTAAAATACCAAACACATCAGCAAATACTTGTCTGCTCAGCATAGCACGTGCTTGGTTTAACTATGTATTTCTTCATCAAGGAAATGACCCTGAATTAAATGAAAAGCAGTGAATTACTTCAGGGTTTGCAACTGGTTTAAGTTTGAATAATAATGCACATTTACAAAACAGATATGCATGAAATGAAAGCAGTCAGACAAATGTTTCATTCTGGGATTGGAATAAGAACAACAAACTAAATAACATTTCTGAAACAAACACATAAAAGTAATTTTAAAACAATGCAATAATATAAAAAAGTAAAATCATTTTAATGGAAGGCTGTCATTTAAGAAATTTGCAAAATGAAAGTGTTAGTTGTCTGTCTTTCTTTTGTAAAATATCATCTAACATATTTTTGTGTGTATTTTGTTTCCCCCAGGGCCCCCGTACAGTGGACTAAGTCCATATTAACTGGACACTTCATCCTGCTGTTTTAGCTAAACTAAACCATGGAAAACTCTGGCAGGCCTTACAGGTCTAAGCAAGCCAGCTGGGAGAGGGGAGGACCAGCAGCAGCAGACAAGGAAGAAAGATGGAAAATGCATGACCAGGTTCGAGGACCGAACCTGAGATCAGAGGGAGGTCAGCAGGGGAAGAAGAACCAGGTTGGACCCTACAGGGCAAGCCCCAAAAAAGGAGGACTGGGACCCCTGAGCTACTCTCCTGTTGGAATCAGAGGTGGTCACAGCCCCTCCCAAAGGGACAATTTCCGGTGGTTCTCATGTCCTGATAGCAGTGTTGAGAGTCAAGAGGATTACTGGAGGGAGTTCCCGAAAGAGCAGCACTGGAGGAGTGCCCAGGCAGACGGTCAAAAGGACGACAGAGAGCATGGTAGGAGGGATTCCACAGATGCCGGTGCTCCCAAATCTGGTGAGTTTTGGGAAAACTGGCTCTAGGACATGAGTGGGATAGTTTTAGAAATATCCCCACCCAGTGAAAGAGGAAAAAAATATTTTTAAGTAGTATGTGTGCAACAAAAAAACCTTTTTTAACCTGCTTTTATTGAACAGTTTGTTTCTGTATACAACCAAAAGCCTGATAGATCAGACCCAGCAATTGCTTATTGTCACTTGTTGTCACCTGTGCACATAGTTGTTTAGTGCTGCGACCAATCAAAGCAACAAACAAGGTGATGAAAACAAGTCAACAGGAGGATGTGTTGTGTTTAAGAGTTTGATGGAGCAAGAGAGATGGCAGTGTAAGAAAACCTAAATCCAATGATTGATGCCGTTTTTGTAAGTAGGATTCAAGAATAACAGGTGCGCTCAAAGACTCAGCCGATATCTTTCACGTCAGCACAGCTGGTTACAGCTAACGTTAGACAGTTTATTTTAGTTTATTATTGGAGCAAGTTTACCAGATGCCTCTCGTCATTCTTAAAGGAGATGGGTCTCATCCACAATCCCTAAGAGTTTGTCATGGAAGACCTTTTGTGGCCAACGTGTGTCACCATTTTGTTTGCAAGAGCCAGGATTCAGGACCGCTGAACATCAGCTGGCCAACTTGCAAGACCGAAAGTCCAAATATGTTCACCTCTTTCACTCGGTCCTCCATCGGGGCAATCACCTTGGACACAACAACCACCAGTGAAGCAGTAAATTAACATTTTGCTGTAGCTTTATGGCAAAACAGCAAATGCATCTACCTTGCGTAGGAATGATTTGAGTACAACAACTTTTAACTGCCAATGCCAAAGCTGCTTTTCCTCAGCTGCAGCCATCTACACTGTTTACCATCTAGATTATGTTGCCGCTCTGTCGTCATCGTGTTAAGCCCACACAGAATCTCTCTATCGCTCTACGTGGATAGACTGATTTAATTGGCTCCCCATGAATTTTGGGCATAGCTGGGAATTCTGTGAAATGGCCTGTCATGTATAGTACCGCCCCAGAAATATTTGGTTGCAGGGGTCAGCAGTTCTCTTGGTAGGATTACATTTTCTGTTGTGCATTTACAGCTACTTTTTCTTTTCTGTCATTTTCAAGCCACACAGATAAAATGTTTTTTCAGTAAAAATAACTCTTGTTCAACATTTATCCAGCTCAGTCAAGATCTGCTGCGCCTCAGTTGTCATGCATGAGGTGCATGAAGGAGGTAAACAAAAGGAAGTTCAGCATTACAGCACTGCACAAAATAACCAGAACCCCCAACTGGCTGTGTAATTACAGGGTGATGCTACCACAACAACACACATGCATAAATGCCAGCTGTGACATAATTGGTAGTTGTACCAAATCTGTGTAGTTGTAATGCAGAAACATAAATCAACCTTAGGAGTAACTTGCCTCATTGTTGGACATATGCAGTCAAGTCAAGACATATTTAGACAGTGTTGGAGTTTTTATGGTCTTGCCTTTATGCACCAGCACAGTGGATTTCACATTAAAGAATAAAAATATGATCAAAGTAGCTTTCAGCTTGAAGTGTTTTCGAACACATATGGCATTTACTGGCACCTCAATTTTCATTGCCTCAAAAGTATTTGGACAAATTGACATATTTTTGTAATGCTAACCATAGTTTTGATACTGAACATTCTGTAGCCAATGAACATTTTCAAATTTTGTTTCCTCTTTAGAGTAGCTTTCCCAGGTCATTACTGCAGTTACCTTTAGTTGTCATTTGTGTCTGAGCCTTTCGGCCAACACTTTTGTCTTCAGCCAAGAAGCATGTGCTGCTGAAGTTAGATCAATAATCTGACTTGACCATTGAGGAATATTTCATTTATTTGGCTTCAAAAAGTCTTGAGTTGCTTTTGCAAACTCAACTCAAACTTTCATTTGGCAACACCAAAGATTTTTGCTCTTTCATAGATTTATGTTCTTTTTTTCAGCTTAATGGTAGTCTCCTTCACTTTGCATTGCACTCGCATTGAGATCTTGCATTTCCTATTGTTGTTCAGTGGTTGCTCTGGTCGACCTACTGCCAAAGGCCAACTCAAAACTAAATATCAACTCCTGACTTTATCTGGTTGATTTGTAACAGGGGATGGACCACACCTGATCAATTAACTTATTTTCACTCAATCGTCCAAATACCGTTTTAGCCCTTTAAAAGCTTAGATGGCTATAATTCCTAAATTGAAAATGCCATATTTTTGCGAAGCCTCTTGAAGTCGAATGCTTACACCTTTGTCACCTTTTGATTTCTTTATTTGAAACTTATTGTGGTTATCTATAAAGGCAAAAATCTTAAAAACTCATTATTCAAGAAATTTCGTACCTTTCTGTACGTATTATTGATCAGTCACACAGTCATATCTTCTGTTTTGAAGGAAGAAGACGGAGAAACAGAAATAAGAAAAAAGCCTTTGCTGAAGACAGCAGAGGCCTCATGACTGAAGAGTCCACATTCTCAGCCAAAGAGTTGCGCAGCCTCCGGCAAGCAGAGAGGCGACTTAAGAAGGATGAGATCTACTGCCTGAAGAAGGTACTTGCTCTTAAGTATTTTTTTAAATTATTATTATTTATTTTTTTAGATAGCCATGTCTTGCAAATTCTTTATCCCATGTATATGAATTTAAAACACCTGTAAAAGAATAATTTTGCTTCTGACATGTGTGCTTTCCTTTTTTAAAACTGATTCAGAAGTCCCACAGCAACCCTGGTGCACTTTACACCTGTGCTCTGTGTGATATTCTGCTGGAATCTGTTTCTGATGCTTACAGGCATATCAGAGACAAACGGCACAAGAAAAGGGCCCGGGTGAGAAATGGCTTTGAAATCTTTATTTCATTTAAATTTATTACTGTGGCCATTTTTGGATATAAAGTGCAATTTTGTTTTGCCCATATGTGACTCATATCTGATTTTTTTTTTTTTTTTTTTTTTTTTTTTTTTCCAATGACAGTCTGAATGGCGCAAATCCGATTATTTTATTTATTTTTTTGTTTTTTCTTTCTCAAATCTGACCCAAGCCACTTTCAAAAGTGGTCCTATATCTGTGTTTTGACGTCACATACCCCTGTACAGACGTAACAGCCACTGCTACTGCCCACGTTAACATTTGTGCTCTCCTTTTTCTCAATCTTGTTCTTTCCTTCATCAGTTGGGCATAATTCTGTTGCTTCCAACTGTGCAAGTACTTCTAAATTGCTAGACAAAGACGTGAGGCATCTATATTTACTTCTGTAAACACCACACTCTATGTGACTTTGTGTTTTACTCACACTTAAGTGTGATGATGGTCACATTAAAATAACAATAAAGTGAACGACTGCGCAGAAAAATCGGATTTGGTAAAAAAAAAATTGGATTTGAGCATTAAGACCTGTAACGTAAATGTAGCTTTAGGCTGTCTTTGTGCTGCGTTACTGTGTTTTTGGTTTTGAGCCTGAAATAACAACATATTTGCTGTTATGTTGTGTTCACAGGAGAGACAAGAACAGATGATGCTGACTGAGATTTTGCCTCCCAGTCCAGAGCAGATCAATGCAGTGAGTGCAGCACTAGAGGCTGTTTTCCAGGAACATGGGATGAATGACCAGGATGTAGAGAGGAGACGATGTGTTGTCTTCATCATGCAAGACCTCCTTTTGTCCGTCCTGCCTGGTAAGACACCTGACGATAAAACATTCATTTGCCAAATGTCTTACCTTTTTGCCACAAACAGAGAGTTGTCTCAAATGCTTTAGATGAGCTCACCATTTATCGGCCTATCCATGTTCATCATATTCTTTTTTTAACCTCTCATTTGTAGAGATCAAGCTCAGGCTATATGGATCCTCTTGCACTAAGTTTGGATTTAAGGATTCTGATGTCAACATTGACATTCAGTATCCACCTCACGTGAGTAGCTAATTGTGAGTTTGATAGCTAGAATACATTTTTATTATACAAGGAAAATGCATTGAAATTAGGACTTCTCTACACACCTTCCAAGAGAATAATTGTAACAAATAATTTCCATTAAAAATGGTTATACATCAGGACAGGAATGCAAAGTGATGACAGTGTTGATATTAAAATATGTTGTGCCTTTAGGTTTTTCATGTGATTGTTCTGTGGACGTTGTGCTTGTAGAAGTCACCCCATTCATGTCTTTTTTATGCTGTATTTATGTTGTATAAAGGTTTTGAAATGGAATGTATTCACAGATGCATCAGCCAGATGTCTTGTTGATGGTTAAGGAGAGCCTTTCCGAGAGCCGTAAGTCACGTCTCTTTCATCAAACTCAGATTTTTTTTTCCAAAAACTAAAGTCACTCTAGAATAAAGCTAGTGATTTAATAGTATGGTAGTAATAGTAATAGAGAGTTATTGAACGTTTAGTTGACACGTCTTTTACTGTCCTCAGCTCTCTTCATTAATTTGGAAGCTGATTTCCATGCCAGGGTGCCAGTGGTCATTTGCAAAGAGAAGAAGAGGTCAGTACCATATAAAGGAATATTTGTATGTCAGATTTGTTGATCATAGTCAAGGATTTTGTGTAGCTTTGAAGACATGGCCTTTCAAATGATCAGACTGACCATTATTTAACACAAACATTTAGCTTAGTTTTAACTTTCTTTTTTTTTCCATTGCATTCACTCAGAGTATAAAAACAGTTGTTCCTATCAGTTTTTTAGAACCCCTTTTGGTAGTTTCCCTGTTTTTGTTCCTTTTTTACAGGAATTATTGTGGATTTTCTTAGGAAGTTGCTTTCATGTGACAAAGTGCTTATTGCGTTTAAGGTTCAAATAAACTAATAAATAATACTTCCTGTGTTTCACAGTCTTAGAGTCTTAAATTCAGATTTAGGTTTGGACTTTGGCTTGGTCACTCCAGAACACTTTCATGCTTTAAACCAATGAAATGATTGTCTAGGAGTTTGCATAGGGACATGGTGATGCTGAAAAATGATCGTCCTTCCAAATTTATAGTCCTCATTCCACTTCAGGGTCATTGGGGGCCAGAATATAAAGTGAGCTAAAAATGAGCCTTTATCTCACTCATAGTTATCTGGAAAACTAAAACAGGTTTTCCTAAGGAATTTGCTTTCATATACTGCTATCCATCATTCCTGTAGTACTGACCAAATTCCCAGATGCTGCCAGTGGGAAAAATAAAGTCTGGTTTTGTAGATGGTAGGGCTTCAAGTTGTCTCATGAATACCAATATCTACTAAGAACTTTGCCCCAGGATTTCCTCTCATCACTTGTTGCTTCTCTGCTGATACTCACGTTCTGTTCCCGGAGGTTTGGTGGGCTGGATTTTCTTTATATACTTGTTTAGGTGCCATCATTTTTAGCAGTTGAGTAAATGCTGCACATTTTAATGGTGTCTCTCTCGCTCTCTCTACACACAAACACACACACACATATATATGTATATATATATATATATATATATATATAGTATATATATATATATATATATATATATATATATATATATATATATATATATATATATATATATATATATATATATATGTATATATATATATATGTATATATATATATGTATATGTATATATATATATATGTATATATATATATATGTATATGTATATATATATATATGTATATATATATATATGTATATGTATATATATATATGTATATGTATATATATATATATATATATATATATATATATATATATATATATATATATATATATATATATATATATATATATATATACAAACAAAACAAACTTGTTCAGCTTACTGTACATCACCTCATTGAAAAACACACTTTAAATGATATCATAAAAGTATGATTTATCTCAACAGTGGCCTGATCTGCAAAGTCAGTGCAGGGAATGAAAATGCTTTCCAGACCACCTGCTACCTGTCTGCTCTTGTCAGTCAAGAACGTCTCCTCCTCCCACTGGTTTTAGGGCTGAGACATTGGGCTCGGGTATATTTCTATTTCGATTTTGACCTGTCTTTCACAAATAATTGGCCAACTATCTTTCCAAAACTCACATATCTTAACTCCTTTTGACGTTGTCATAGATCTGTGACATCGACCGTGCTGAGGAAGGAGGCCTCCCACCATACGTCTTCGCCCTCATGGTTATCTTCTACCTGCAGAAGCGCAAAGAGCCTCTCTTGCCCACTTACCTGAACCAGGAGGTGGTTTTAATGTCACAAAAAAAATTAACCAGTAATAGTTGAGCTGTTTGTATTTTTTTTCACTGAAAACTAACGTAAGCATCTGGTTGTCTTTAGATTAAGATGTTTTCGCTCAGCAGGCTATCAGACTTCAGTCTCACACATGCAGAAGATGGATACTTCCACTGGTCCTACAACCAAACCTCCAAAGAGCCGTCACAGCCAGCAGAGGGCGCCTGCATAAAGGGGAAGGTAAAACAAACCTGTTTATCAATAGAAGAATGAATAGCGTTCATTCTTGAAGATTTGGGAGTTTAATAAAATATTTTTTTTGTAGCCTTTAAGCTAGATAAGCTTTTTGTAAGTTAAATAATTTTTTTCCATCTCAGTATGACCAGACCTGCAGAAACCAAGAATCCCCTGCTACTAGAGATATGTCAAAGCAAGCTATTTTACTTTTTAAGAGTTAATATATTATTGATGTTTCATCAAAACATTGTGTTGACATGCATTTAGGTTGAACCAAAAACAATTAGATTAAAAAAACTATGATACACTTGTGTGTTTTCTTTTGCCGCGCAGGTGCCGCTGGGTTTTCAGAGACCCCATCTATCTGTGGAAGTCGGGCTCCTCTGGATCGAAATGCTGCGCTTCTACTCGCTGGAGTTCATCATGGCTGAGAACGTGATCAGCGTGCGCACTGCTGTTGTCCTGTCCCGTGAGATGAAAGACTGGCCAAAAAAACGCATCGCTGTTGAGGGTGAGAAGCTTTTTCAATTGAATTATGCTCATTTGTAAAAATCACTGAATGCACTCATGTCTTGATTCTTTTTGTGAAAGAAAAGATTCTCGGTGAATGTTTGTTTTTACCGTCTGCTTCTTTGTTAGTTTTAACTTATTTTGCCTTGGCATTTGGTGGTATTAGAAAGCTCAGAGAAAGCAAATAATCGACACATTTTATATTTCTGCTGAAATCAAGTAGATGTTTAATTACTCATTCATGGATTAATGCTAACAAGTGGTTTCTGTTCTCAGACCCATTATCTGTGAAGAGAAATGTGGCCCGCACTGTGAACAGCCAGCAAATGTATGATTACATCCTCCACTGCCTCAAAACCACGTACAAGTACTTTGCACTTCCACTCAATTTCTCAGCTGCTAATCACAAAAGACAGGCCAGACAGGGGCCTACTCAAGGCCCAGTCCCAAAGCATTTTAATGACGATCTGGGCTTGTCGGGGTTCAAGGAGCTCACTCTTCACACAAGTCAACCCTACGCTGCACAGAATGGTCCAGAGGACTCTGACTGCATTATTGAGGAAGAGGAAGAAGTTGAAGAATGCAGTGACTCTGATGAAGAGAGGGAGAAGGAAAAAGTAGATCTGGGCAAAAGCAGTCTCTCAGAGGACGAAGAGGATGAGGAAGAGCAGGACGAGGATGTAAATATCGACCTGGACACATGTGACCGACCTCACTTGGACAGCTTCACCACCGAAGATGAAGACATTTTCCAAGTAGATGAGATTTCTGGGGAGGAGCTTTTGTCCGATGAGGAGGGTCCAGATTTGGACACACCTGGTTCAATGGACGAGGAAGAGGAAGAAGAGCTGGATCCTCTCCCTGTCAGGATTTCACCTCCGCCTCCAGAGAATGCAACAAAAGAGGAAAGTCCAGAATGTAAAATTCAAAAACAAAGCAAATTGGGCTACGAGTTCACAAGACAAGCTTTCACCAGAGGAAAGGTGTGTTCTACTTCATGTTTGTTTTCATTTGACCGACAGTAGTCATGGTTATCAGCAGGGAACATCTTGAGTAGTGGCAAGTAAGCTTGTGTTCATTATCTGAATTAAATACTTTTCAATCTTTCTCAGTCACACATGGTCGTGTGCAGCTTGTGCAAGCGTGATGGACATCTGAAGAAAGACTGCCCGGAAGATTTCAAGAAAGTGGAGCTGTATCCGTTGCCTCCAATAACACCGGAGTTTCTCAGTGTCCTTGACAAAGTCTGTGAGCAGTGCTACGGTAAGTACTAAGTGACTAATCTGGTCAGAGTTTACATTTGATGTGAGAAATTTCTTTTTTTTTTTTTTTTTTTTTTTTTTAACCAAGGGTGTTTTGTATGTGTGGGTGTGTGCAAGTGTGCTACCTTCACCAGCCCTCATAACAGTCAAACTATATTTTTATTGATCCCTGGAGAAATCAAACAAGATAAAAGTAAAGGGAGAGTCAGAAAGAGGGATATAAATATTCTGCAGAGGAGGGCTAGAGTCACCGGGTGTGGAGGGTGAGGAGAGAGAGAGCAGGAGAGAGAGACGAGACAGTGGTGGTGCAGTCTGGTGTCTGTGTTGTAATATGCATCAAGAAGAGTTTATAATGTGTTGTTTAAAGAGTAAAAAGTGGACACAAGACAATCAGGTGTTATAAGCAAAAAAGAAAACAGAGAAAAGGGGGGAGGAGCTTTCTATTTACAATCACATCATTTGAGCGTTTGGGGGGGGTTGGAGGCAGTATTGAAAAGTCATATATATATAATAGGCATAGAAGTATTTAAATAGTCATACATGTCCACATATATCAAAATAAAGTTATAAACATAGAAGATAGATAAATAATCCATACACACACACACACACACACACACACACACACACACACACACACACATATTCATACAATCAATGAAAATAAACCGTGGATTAATGTGTGGACATCTAAGAGTTTTGCTATGCATAGGTTGTAAAATACATATGCACATGTACATGATTATACATACATACAAATATACATTGATACATGCTGTACAGGTGTGCCTAATTGAAGTACACACATATATATATATATATATATATATACACATACATACACACATACATACCTATATATATACATATATATATATATATATACATATATATATATATATACACATACACACATAAGTATCTATTCATATGATATACATACACATACCTTTAAATCATTGCATATAGTATATCAGTATATGCATACACTTTGCATGTTCATGTCACAATACATTTCCCCGTAATCATTTACTTACACTCATGCAACTCATATTCATACATACATACATACATACATATATACACACACCCATGCATATCATCCATATAAGTATATACATCCACTTGCATGTATCCACATACACCTAAATAGATACATGCACATAGGGATACACACACACAAATACCTAAACATGTACACCCACGCACACACACACACACACACACATATACACACACACACACACACACACAGGTGCGTGCGTGCATGCATGCACACACACACACACACACACACACACACACACACACACACACACACACACACACACACACACACACACACACACACACACACACACAGCTATTCATACATACATACATACCACATACATTCACGCATATACACAACCACACTCACGTATATAACTACACACACACACGCACGCACACATACACACACACAGCTATTCATACGTACATACATACATACATATCACATACGTTTGCACACATATGCACAAACATACTCACGTATATAACTACACACACATATATACACACCAATACATACACATACACACACGCACACACATACACACACACACCCATACACATACACATATAAAACATGCATCTATGTATATAAACTCACTTATTTGCACATAAATACATACAAGAATATAATAATAATAATAATACATTTATTAATTACAAAACTAATAATATTAAGTCATTTAAACACTTCCTCCTTTAACTAGTTATTCTTACCATTCCGTTGTTGGTTCCTATCGTCATCGGTCAGCGCCCCAACCCTCCCCCCAGCCCTGGGCCACCCCAGCCCCCCACGGCAGCGGCCGCAGCCAGCAGGAGGGGAGGGAGGAATCCGAGGCCGCCGATCCCACACCCTCCCTTAGTACAGACCATTACCAGCTGGAGACCCAGCAGGCTCAAGGAAACAAAGCCGCGATATGCCCCCAGATCCCCCGACCCCCAAACATATCGAGCCCCGCACGGGCAAGAAACAGTGTCGCCGGTGGCCCGCCAATGCATCGGCCCCCGCCACGCGCCCCGGCGACGCGACAGCGACACCGAACTCCAGTAGCCACGGTGCCGGACAGGCAAAGAGGGTGGGGCAGGCGGAAGGCGGGAGGGAAGAGGGACAGAGGAGCCAGAGCAGCGCGACCAGCCCAGGGGGGGCCGGGACCGCCACCACCCACCGGCCGCAGATACACATGGCCGGGAGCGGAGGCAGCAGGGCGGGGATACAGCCGACACCCGGAGGCGGCGCAGGAACCAGGAGAAGGAGCCCGCCGACACACCGCAACACACCCAGACAGTAACCGGCGCCTCACCTTCCCCGCCAGAGGTCCCCCCCCAGAGGCCGGCCCCGGCACCAGACCCACCAACCAAGGTGCAACCCAGACCCGCCGGGGCCCCAGAAATCCCAATCGCAGGACCAGATCCGGAAGGCAAGAGCGCGGACCAGGCAGCCAGGCACCCAGAGACCCACCGGGACCGCCCGGCACGTGACCCCCGAAAAGCCCCGCACGACCCCCCCCACCCCACCCCACCCCACCTGGACTTCTCCCCTCCCATTTTTTTTTTCTTTTTTTTTTTCCTTTTTTTTTTTTTTTTTTTTTTTTTTTCCCCTCCCCTATTTTTAATTTATTTATTTATTTATTTATTTATTTATTTATTTTTTTATTTTTTTTTTTTTTTCCAATTACAATAGTATATTTTCTAATATGATTGTGTTCGGGTGCATTAAAAACAGAAACTGGCATCTGCAGGGTGGGCACCCCCGATGTGAGAAATTTCAAGCATTTGCTAACAGTTAATAGGTTTTACAACCAAAATGCTGAATTTTTTTTTTTTTTTAAATGCAAATAAATAAACGGGACGGCACTTTATTGCTTTTAGGTGGTTTGTACATGGGCTTCATGCTCAAATTTACTGATGCAAGTCTGATTTAACAAGCTCATAATTGTTCATTGTGTGATTAGGTACTGAATAACAACATATTTTAAACTTTTGTTGTTGTTTTTTAGCCGACTTTGCTCCAGATGACATGGAAGTGGATGTAAGAGAGCACATCCTTCAACACTTGGAGACCTTCATCAGACGACAGTTTCCTGGTGAAGTAACTACTTTGTACAGTACTGCACATAGAAGTTGGACCACATATACCATAGTTAGGCTTTAATTGATTTTATTTATTTTTTTATTTATTTCCAAACACAGGGGCTCGGCTACAACTGTTTGGCTCATCCAAAAATGGTTTTGGCTTCAGACAGAGTGACCTAGACATCTGTATGGTTTTAGAGGGTCAAGAAACCATTGATGCAAGTTTCTATTCATGTTTTATAATCCCATCAGATATATTCCTGTTTAGCAATGTCTTTTTTTGTAATTGTAGTTTTGTAACCTTTTTAATTTGTTTACATAATAAAATTTCATTTGGTTTTTGGAAAACAGCAGAAGATAAATGTGCAGACATTGATCATAGTTCTTACGTTTTTGTGCAAATGCATGGACAATGCAGAGTCTTCTCTTCTTTAGTTACCTTAATTTTGAATTCTTACTATTTTTTTTCATCTCAACAGGATACTGAATGCATCAATATTATTGAAAGCCTCGCAAAATTGCTAAAGAAAAACTCAGGTACTGACAATTTTTCAATCTTTGTTTTGAAATATATCAGGTTGATGTTTTGCTTTGAGGCAAGGTAATAATCAATCAGGTAGGTAATTTGTGCTAAATTAAAAAACTGGAGCGTAAATATTATTTCTCATCAGGCTTGAAGAACATCCTGCCCATCACTACAGCTAAAGTACCCATCGTTAAGTTCTACCACATTCGTACCGGCTTGGAGGGAGACATCAGCCTCTACAACACGCTGGTAGGACTCTTGTTTCCTTCCTCCCTTTATCATGTACATGTTATCCTGCTTAAATGGAACTAATAAGAGTCGGACCAAAGACACACTTTTGAAGTTGGTTTTATGACAGATATTGTCATGGTTGAAGGAAACTATTTTCTCTCCAGGCCCTGCATAACACAAACCTGCTGGCTTCATATGCTGCCATTGACAGGAGGGTGAAGATTCTCTGTTATGTCATGAAGGTTTTTGCCAAGGTGAATATTCTTACATACTTGCAGACAACCAGTCCTTGTAAATTAGCCGTGCAGTTTGTCATTTAGTGAACTTGTATCGCACGTCCATTTTTTTCGCCTCTTGTTGCAGATGTGCGACATTGGGGATGCTTCACGTGGCAGCCTCTCATCCTACGCCTACACCCTCATGGTGCTGTTTTTTCTTCAGCAGAGGAACCCACCAGTTATCCCTGTCCTGCAAGAGGTACAGAAGCCTTTTGTAAAAGGTTCAAATGTACTTTTTATCACTGTCATTCATTTGGGACATTAAAGTAATGTATTATGGAAAAAAATAGTTTAATCCTCAGTGTAGAAAACATTTTTCTACACATCTTTGTGCATAAGTCTGATGATCTTATCTTATTTGGTGAGTCATTCAAATTTGCAGGTTTGTTAAATGTTACAAACCCCAATCAGAGTAGAATTATCCAGCCTCCCCATATTTGTCTTCATCCATATTCACATCTGCTTTTTCTGTCGAGTGGAAAGCACAAAGCTGTGACAAAAAAATCAAAAGATGCCTTCCAAAAAGTCCAATGCCCCACTCCGCTCGTACATTCAGCTGCTATAAACAGAGGCGTGAAGTCGTGGTTTAAAACGGAGCGGATGTGGTCAGGACACCACACGGATGCATCTGTCGTGTCACAGATATAACATAAATACTACAAATCTAAGCTTGTAAGTGTCTTAACTGAATGGTTTGTTGCAGATCTATGTTGGAAAGAAGAAACCAGAAGTTCTAGTTGATGGCTGGAACGTGTACTTCTTTGACGATTTAAAAAACCTTGTGAGTACGCTGTGCTCCTTCACAACTCTAAGGCATTGTTTTGAAAAATGTCTGCTAGGTGTGTCACCACCTTCCTTTTCCACTTGCAGCCAAGTCACTGGCCACCATATGGGAAGAACACTGAGACCGTGGGGGAGCTGTGGCTTGGCCTCCTTCGCTTCTACACTGAGGATTTCGACTTCAAAGAGCATGTAGTGTGTATCCGACATTACGCCCGCCTCACCACCTTTAACAAGCAGTGGACGTCCAAATACATTGTCATTGAAGGTGAGCTTGCATGACACATTTTTTTAAAGAAGAGAAAGTAAGAGGAAGCCTTAATTATATTTGGTATTGCAAAAATATTTTAGGTGATTACTATCATGCATATCATCATAAATAACTATTATATGATCTAGCTTTCTTTATTTTTTTCTATTCACAACACAGATCCATTTGACCTGAATCATAATTTAGGTGCTGGCCTGTCCAGGAAAAGTAGGACCTTTACTGTTTTTTCTCAATTTTTCTGTGTGCTGTCATTCTATTGTTTTTCAAAAAATGTATTTACAATGTTTTTCTGTCATCTCACGTGACTCTTCTGTAATTAAAACAGTGACAAACTTCATCATGAAGGCCTTGATTAATGGCAGAACAGTGTTTGGCACGCCCATCAAAGCTTTACCTCCAGGTTATCCCAGTTATGTGGTTAGTATTTTGTTTCTAAACACCCTGTTTTCTTATGCTGCTGTTAGTAAATGGGCATTGACGTTGTCTCCATCTGTCACAGGAGTATTTCTTTGATCCAGAAGTTCTCACTGAGGGGGAAGTGGCTCCCAATGATCGCTGCTGCCGAATCTGTGGCAAGATCGGCCACTTCATGAAAGACTGCCCCATGCGCAAAAAGTGTGTATGACCAAAATACATTCATGTGTGTTTCTCGTATGACCGACGGGCATGTCAAGTGACAGTCTGTTCGTTTTCTTGCAGGGCCAGGAACAGAAGGGATTCTGAGAGAATGCAGGATAACCCACGAGACAAAAGAGATGCCACAGAGGAAGCTAGGGATCAAGTCAGACACAAAAATGAACACTGGAGGAAGAGAGATGCACTGGAGATGCGCTGCTGCTACCTCTGTGGATCAAGTGCCCACATTAAGAAGGACTGTCAGCTATACAGAAGCCCTGGAGGTTTGCACAAAGCTTCTTTGTTTTAGTCTTCCAAAATATATTTCTCTTAACTTCTATAAAAGATGCATATCTAGATAAGAAACTGCACTTCCTAATAAACGTGAATATAAAGAAAGATGAATTTTCTTGATTTGTCATTGATAGGAAATGCAAGGGTGGATAGCTTTTCTTCCTCCCCTTCCGCCCACCTGAAGAATTTGAGAGAAAAAGAGAAACAGGTACGTTTTCAGTGACCAAATTAGACTCTTAAAAAAATGGATCCTAATTATTTATTTATTTACTTATTTATTGATGTATTTGTTTACATTGTTTACATTTCTAAATGTCATTTTTACTTTCTTTAGGGTTCACCAATACAAGAAGAGAGGAAGAGGAGAAGGCAACAAAATGTGATATTAGGTCCTCAAGCAGGTATTTAGATTTATTTTATTTCTTTAATTTCAAGAAGTCTCATCACTTAGATTCATAGTATCGTATAGATCAGTCGGTGTTTCTCAGTTCCAGTCCTCAAGTACCGCTGCGCTGCGTGTTTTAGGCGTTTTAGACACACCTGATAGAAATGAATGGATCACCTCTTCCTGGGCATCAAGGTCTCACACAAGTCTGTCAATGACCTCTTAATCAGAGCTACTGGAGCAGGGAAATGTACGATGATTATCATATTTGTACATAATTTTGAGAAGTGTGTGATCATTTCACAATCCCTTGCAAAACGAGTTAGTCTGATTTGGAATCAGGTTTAGCACTCATTTGTTCGTAATTGATCTGATGTTGTGTCACTTTTTATTTATTTAATCCTCACTTTCTCGCTCACGCAGACACGTCTCCTTAGCCCCACGCCATCAGCAAACTCATTTCTCATTCACTGTTGTTGTAGCGTACAATAAATTTATCTGAAATGCGATAGTTTCAGGCTCTCTGCGATAATTTGGTTTTCGGTATCTGGCAACACTGGTGGTAGGTAGGGACTGGAACTGAGAAACGCAGATACAATTTAATACATAGTTTATTTATTTGTTTTAGTTAAATATATGTAATATCTACCGTTAATCTAAACTTAGTGCCCTTGTATCTTTTGCTTTGCTTGCTTTGCTTTGCTTTACCTTTTATCTTCCATACAAAAGAAGGGACGGGCACACAACCTCTATCCTGTTTTGACAACTTCTTTGAATCAGAAATATGCCTAAAATTGAAAGATGAATGCTTCATCTCAATTGGTCTCCGTGGAAAGTAGTTTGCATTTCCTTCATGTATTCTAGGTATATTATTTTATTTAGGCTCAATTAGTTTCTCTTCGGGGATTAATTAAGTATTTTCAATTGAATTGAATTAGTGGGGATCAAGTGGCAATGTTGCTTTTGTGCATCATGTTAAAGCTCGCTGATATACTTTTTCTAATCTGTGGCATTTGGTTTTATCCATTGTTCTCTTTAAAGTCAAAACAATGTGATGTACTCATAATTTTTTTTTTTAAATCTTTTACTAATAAAGCAAAAAAAAAAAAAACACACTTTCAGTTTATCAGGTTGTGGCATTCTGTCCTGTTTGTGTGTGTATGTGTTACAAACCACTGTAAAATATATATATATAATATTGTGTGTGTGTGTGTGTGTGTGTGTGTGTGTGTGTGTGTGTTGGTGTGTAAACACATAAACATTTGCTCACATGTACTTTCTTGTGTGTCTCAGGTAGTTTAGCCTGCCGAAATATGGGTCGGTCTGGTCACAGGAAGAGCCCAGTGGAATGAGAAGTAGCAGTGGGATACGCAGACAGCGAGATTCTTCTCTTAAACATGCAGACAACGTCCCAAAGTCCTGAAAACCATCAATCTGAGTGGTACTGTTGGGCCAATTGGAGCCTATTAAAAGCCAAAGCCTGGACAACTTGACTTGAAGCCAAATAGGGCCTTTTTATGTGTGTGGTGTACCCCCACTCCCAGAGCTCTCCTCCTCAGAGGAACTTTTTAAAGCTTTCATTTTAACAAGTATTTGTTATGCATGCATCTGATGTCTCAGTTTCCTTATGCTGCCACCCAGCAAGAAAAACAACAAAAACCATAAGTCATAGCAAATTCCAATGAGAGAAAGTGGAAAGAAAACAAAAACTCATTGAGTGAAGAAGTTTGATATTTGATGGTAACACTTTCTGACTAAAAAAGCACCACAGTCAGTAATGACGAAGTGTTTCTAAACACTGCGGCAGCAAATAAACGTGGAGAAGGGTAAGTATGTTGTCTGATGCTTAGTCATGTAATCAAGATTAAGGCCATGTTAAGCAAAACCAAAAATCAGTAAATTTACTTCTTCATTATTTTCAAAATGCTGTTGTTTCTTGGGAGTTAACAAAAATACAGTGGTTTGTTTGAATGGCAGTGTGCCTTTTGTTGTAACAAGGATCTCTTTTTTTGTGAATTTTATTTTTAAAGACTTTTTTTAATTTGGCCTCTGCACGTACACACATCAGACCATCTCCCTTTCATTCTTAAAAAGATTGTGTATATTTGGTAGAAAATGTGACCTAATCCCCCCCCCACCCCCACTACAGTGATGATTATTTTATTCTCAAACTGTTGGTCCAATCACTGTTTCGTTGCTACACACTGTCTCTCAGCTGTTTGCAAGTGTGAACACTAGGACAGAACAGTGCTCTTTCTTTTGACTTTATATCCGTCTCCACACGTGCTCTGTTGCATTGTAATGACAGTGCAGATGATGTGTGGTTAAAAAAAAAAAAGTCATGCTTGCACTATGTGGTTTTTTTTTTGTTTTTGTTTTTTTAAACATCTTCTGGTCCAGCTGATGGCCTATACTGCTGCAAACACAGCACTCACTTATAAACCCATAAATTTCCTCTTTTTATTGCAACAATGCCACAGTTTGGTAGCTGCTGTGTGAAGGTCTATATCCTTGGATTGTGTTGCTGCTTGTCATGTCTCAATGACCTGCTTTTCATTAAACTTTAAATGTGGATTGTCTGCATTTGTTTTTGCTAATATCTCAGAATTTTATTAAAAAAATGTATTGATGGCATTGTAAACAAGGATTCTCATTTTACAATGCATTCATTTTAATGCCATCCTTATGTTTCTTTTGATGAACTCTAAACAACAACAAAAAAAAAACTTTTCATTTGTATTGCGTTATCGTGATTCTGCCAGGAGAGGTTTGCTTGCAATCCAATTTGTCTCAAGAAAATATAAATAAACTGAATTTCAGTCCTACTGCAGAGTGTTTACTTCATGTAAAAATGTATACAGTATTATTATTGTATAATCAGCTGTTTAGAAATTGTCCCTCACTGTTAATGTATTTTTGGCACAAGCCTTGCGGATTAAATATCCAATACAGACACGGATAGCCAATTATGATAATGCAACAAGGGGTGCATAAACTTTTTGTGCAGCGCTGTATATAAGCCTACAGAATCACTATATTATAACAAACAATTCTGAGCTTGAACCATAGATAGTAAATCTTCTGTTTATTATATTAGGAATAAATTTCAGTAAATTGTGTTTACGACAACAAATGTAATGTGGAATTTAAAAATTGGAGTCTGGGTGTTGTTTTGATGCATTTCCTTGTGAGTTGTTTTTTTTTGTTTTGGTCTCTTATTTTTTAACCGGCAGCACGGTGGCCTAGTGGTTAGTGCTGTTGCCTCACAGCAACAGGATCCCTGGTTCCTGGTGTGGAGTTTGCATGTTCTCCTCGTGCTTGCGTGGGTTCCCTGCGGGTGCTCCAGCTTCCTCACACAGTCCACAAAAGTGCATGTTAGGTTGATTGATTATTCTAAATTGCCTGTAGGTGTGAATGTGGATGGTTAGGCCCTGTGATGGACTGGCGACCTGTCCAGGGTGTACCCATACCTCTCGCCTCTAATGAGTTGGGATAGGCTCCGGCAGACCCCCGTGACCTTGCAAAGGATACAGCGGGTATGTTGCTTAGTTCAGTCCAAGTAAGTCTAAAATTTAACTCATTTGTCATTATGGATGAATAAGTAGGCACTCTTTAAGTTATTTGCGTATTTTCTTATAAATATTTTATCACCATATTTTCAGTAACAAATTGATTTTATGGACAAAATACTCATTATGACAGCTTTTCTTTTAAGAAAAGTGCACAACTATGATTTTGTGTCACATATAAATGTGAACTTTATTATATTTTCATTCTTTACCTAGACATTATGTAGACATCCAGAAACTATCATCTATAATGACATTCTCTTATGAGAGAAGGGTCAAAATGAATTAGACATTAAAAAAAATTAAATTACAATAGAATTATACTAGTTTTATTGTTGTTTTGGGGAGTTTTTTGGTTCTTGCTTTTTCACTGTTTCTAGGGGCGGGGCGGGGCTGAGAGAGGAAATGGGTCACAATGGGGTCCTCGACGGGTCGGGAACACGAAGTTCTTGTCAAATTTTTAAATGAAAAGGTCGTAGGTTTACCCTCATTTTTAGCTGTCGTCAAAGTAATAATAATGATAAGACGGGTGGCAGCAATGGCTGAAGTGACACTAATCCCCACGAGTATTAAAACGCTAATAACGATGCACATGTAACGTGCAGCGGATGATACGCTACGTGAGGGGATGTCACAAACACGTTACATAACGGACGGTTATGTACATCGGCCGCGAGAGTCCATTGGCTATTACGACTGTCCTTCACTGTGTCAACCAATCTTTGGCCGGCGTTCTTCTTGGGGGCGTCGCCCAACATTTTTTTACACGCTTGCGCAAGCCTGTGTTGTGATTTTAACAGTTATCAACATGTCTGCCTCCATGGTGCGAGCGACCGTCCGAGCGGTCAGTAAAAGAAAGATTTTACCCGCAAGAGCTGCCCTGACACTGGTACGTTCAACGCGCTGGTGCACGACTCGTGTACGGCGCGGTTT
The DNA here is from genome assembly GCA_014839995.1 of Xenentodon cancila. Taxonomy (NCBI): domain Eukaryota; kingdom Metazoa; phylum Chordata; class Actinopteri; order Beloniformes; family Belonidae; genus Xenentodon; species Xenentodon cancila. Next base: position 13,276,520 of record CM026202.1, on the reverse strand, counting down.
GCCGTTGTTCCAGAAAGTGCCACTCACACCAGCGGCCGGTTTTTGGTGGGAGTTGTGTAAATTGGCTACGCTAGCCGCCTGTGTCTTGGACGTTGGCGGTTACGGAGACTTTTCCGACTTTTTATCAGCGGTTTTGTTATTTTTTTCACGTCCGGATGATGGTTTAACTCGAGTAACTTTGCTGATATACTTCTGTGGATTAAAAGCTTCGTCTTAACACGATGCTGGAAGATTACCGTCAAGAATGCAAAGCTAACTAAGCTGTCGGTTGGTAAAGCGCCGTCTGCATCGGAGTTAACCATTTTAAGAAAAAAAAATATATATATATACATACTAGAATATATGTATGTCCAATTTAAAAACCGTAACGTACTGGATAATCACTCAAGTGTCCACTTAAGTAAGAATATTTCCTCTGGAAGGTTCTTTGGGTTTAAACGCAGGACACTAAGAGACGTTGAGAACTCCGGTGTCTTTTCTTGTTATTTAAAGAAACTGTACCGGAATCCGGAAACAAACAAAAAAAAACAACTTCCTTTTGACTTTTTCCCGACTCTACTCAAAATGTCATGAAGTTCGGTTCTTTTGTTTTGTCATAACTTTGCTGAGAAAAGCCATCTAAGGGCCCTGAGAACATGCAACATGCCACTGTAAACAAACCTCCCTTCGGGGACTAATCTCAATATTGGAGTCCAGCAAGCTGCAGAAACTGTAGATTTTCTTCAAAATCCTAGTTAAAAAATTTTGTTTTGCTTCTTAAGAAATCAGAAAAAATTCATTGGCTTTCACCAGTGCGGTGTATAACCCGTGCTTCATCATTTGGCCTATACATTTAAAAATAATTGGCTTTACTTCACTATCTTGGGAACTGATGGTGATTTTTAAATGAGTGACAAATAATATAAATACATTTTGACTTTTTGCATTTAATGTGCGCTATGTCCCCAATACCTTGAATTAATGGAGTTGGTATAGAAAATGAATTAATTAATGCAGTGCAATGCTGCGAGACTACATTTAGTTGCATTCCTGTTGTTTCTGTTTGTTTTTTAACATTAATTTAATTTGGCAGTAGAAAACCTAATAAATCCATAAAATGAACAATTAAATTAAGTTATATTCAAATCTTCACATTGTACCAGCAATTAATTATCAAATTTGTAACTATTTATTAACTAGCTGCTTTAGAGAAGAAAATAAGCCAACATCAGTTACTCGAAAACTGTGTGATAATGTATCAGAAACGGACTCAAAAGTACGTCAGTCGTGGTTTGTCTTGGGTGGGTTTGACATGGTCAATATCAGCTGATGAGCTTGGCTAACAGTGCTGCAGTGAGATAATGTGTTAGTGTGTTGGCTTGAGTTGATAAAAGCTGTTTAGAGGACATGACAGAACACAGAGATGACTGTAGATGTGACGTTATAAAGGCTCTCCTGCAAATTATTTTCCTTGACTGTCAGGGACAATAGTAATGTTTATAACGACACATTAGATATTATAACGTTCTAATAAAGAGATGATTAATAATGTGGTGATGGTTTATCATTAATATGTAAAATAAGATGAAATGCATAATAATTCAAAGTCTAATGCCAAATACATGTCCTTTTCAGAATACAGCTGTGAAAGAAACACTAGGGTCTGGCAGCTTTTGGATGTACTGTACATTTGTATTCAGCAGACCAAACAAATTAAAACCCATAAATTGTGATTAAGGATTCGCACCTTCTGGATAATGTAGTTCACCTCATGTTCTCAAATGCCTCCATGTGAGAGCCTAAACTTTGGGATCTGTATGTTCTGCACCTAGACATTGCATCTTTGCAGCTTTGGGCTCTAGTGTCAGACAAGTAGAAGTCTAGGGTTTTACTCTGAAATACGTTTGTCCAAAACAAAATAAAAAATTCAATTAAATTCAAATCAAATTTTAATCAAAACACCCTAAGGAAAATATACCAGTGTACACACCAACACCTTTCTCTCAATTTAAATTATTTTTTTTTTTGAGTGTTCAGAGGGGTCACGGCTTTACCAAAGTAAAATTGCTTCCATATGAATCTAGTATATAATGGTGCTGTGAGAAATAATGTTTCACTGTGTCTTTTCTTTAGACTCCAGCAGCTGTGAATAAGATCAGATTGTTGTTGCAGGACAAACCAGAATATGTGAGTATTTAATAAGACCATTATTTAGTAAAATATTTTATTATCAAGCAGGCAGTAGTTCTGTACTGTACTTTTTTAAGTTTTACATTTTCAGTAAGTTGGTAAAAAGTAAATTTTTGGAAATGTACATCAGTTAATCTTTTTTTTTTTTTTACAGTGGTCTGTACTTAAACACAAAAAGGCAAACAAAGTCATGTATTTGCAGAAGCCTGTTTCCTGCTTAGAGGATGCCACTTTTGCTTTAGGCAACACATTTCTAAAAATAAACTTAAAAAAAAAAGTGGAAACTCACGTTGAGTCGACTAGTAGGAGCTAACGATGACATCAGCAAATTGGTTATTGGATTGTTGCGTAAAATGTCAATGTGTTCAAGAAGACAAGGAGATGTGAGCCTCCACACAGCCTTAACATTTCTGGCTGTAATAAAAAATAAAATAAACTGGTAATATCACCAGACACATTTCAGTGTGTCTATATCCCTCTTGTAGGAGATCTGTATCCTATTAACGTAATGTTTTGCATAAACAGATATTTGGAAAATATACATTGAGGAGTGTAATTATAGTCACAGAAATGTGTAACTGAAATTATGTCCATTTTTTTGTTGGTGTCCTTTTTGACATGTTACACCTGTACTTTCCTTTGTCTTTCTTGTACTTTGTGTGTTGTAAAAAATGTAGAAAATGTGGACGTTGATGTGTGTTTTGTTTATCATTAGATTGGTTTAAAGGTTGGAGTGAGAACACGTGGCTGTAATGGACTGACTTACACACTGGACTACACGAAGGACAAGGACAAATCAGATGAAGAAGTACTGCAGGATGGTAAGTGTCTTTCTTTACTGTGCATGATTTTAGCTTTTCAAAGCTTAGTAACGGTCCGATACTTCTGCAGTTAATTCATGGCATTATGACAACTTATTTGGGGTTTGAATCAGGGCAAACATGGAACCAGGGTAATATTCATAAGGGAAAATATTTCCACAATAAAGGTTATACAGTTGCAAGAGGAAAACAAAAAATGTGTGAAAGAGCCAGATCACATAAGGTTGGATCAGTCTCTTTGCACTAGAGATTCTTCTGGTAAACAGACGAGGCCCCACATACAAGTTATAGAGCATAATAACAGAATTTGGCTTTTGTGTGTTACCGCCCAACATGTACTGGAATTTTCTTACCAATTGAAATGTTTTCTTCTGAATAACTGAAAAAGAGCAAGGGTTTGCATGATGAAGAACATGAAGACATGCTGACGGTGTCTTTCTTTACTTGGGTAGTAGCTGCATTAATGATAACGATCGAGCGAAGCAGTGTTAGTATCCATGATTAACTTGTTTTCTACCTCTGACTGCGTCTGTCAGCACGTAAAGGTGTTGCACCAGATGACGAATGTAAACATGGTTCAAGATCCGTTTTTTTCTTTTGTTTGTTGTTGTTTTTTGTCATAGGGAGAGCAATAAATAAATGTGAGGATTAGGTAAATGAAGAAGAGGCTAAGCGTATTCTTCCTGCTGTAGTTGAGGTTGGGGAGGAAAACATTGGTAACTGGGCTTGTAAATGTCACTGAAACTGTTTAAGGCAGAGGTGAATTAGTGGTATTTGAGTAAGTGTATCCGTTTGGCATACGAATCAGTTTCTGCCTTCAGTCATCTTCATCCCCAGCTGTGTTGTACAGTCTTGAGCGCAAGTAAAAAGAAAAATACAATAAAACGTAGTTCAAGCTGTTAAAAATGTTCTTGGAAAACGTACTCATACATTTACTATGAAATATTGGGCATTAAAAAAAACATTAACTGGATTTTGAAGTTGTGGAATAGTCTTGTTTTTTTTAACTTTCCTTTAAATCTTACAAGGTAAACGAGCACAAAGCTTTTGTGCTTCCTCTAGTCTCTGTTTTGAGATGAGCAGTTTCCTCTGCTGAGATATCTGTTGTTGTTGCAAATCAGGCAAAGTTCAAGGAGTTCGCATGGCCTCCAAGCCATAAGAAGAAAGACGCCCTCTCTTTTCCTTCATATTTTCCAAAAGTACTTTTTTGCTTGTTTTGGACTTTCATCTCAAATCTAACTTACTCCAGTACTGTTAAATAGTAAAGAAACGATGAAAACACAGAAGTTAACTTGTTAAAGCACGAGCCATCTGTCTTTTCTCGTATTCTTGTGATGGAGGATGCTTAAATTGGGCATATACATATGTTTTCAGGGATTTAATTGTATTAAAAGTCATTGGACTCTACGATGCATGTCATCAAATATACAGCGTTGAAGCACTGATGTTGTGGTTAAAGCCTATGAGTAGTTATTTCCCTTCTGTGACCTTTCTTTTTTTTTCTCCCCCAGGTGTGAGAGTGTTCATAGAGAAGAAAGCTCAGCTAACCCTTCTGGGAACTGAGATGGACTTTGTGGAGTCAAAGCTGTCCAGTGAATTTGTCTTTAACAATCCCAACATCAAGGGCACATGTGGCTGTGGCGAAAGCTTTAACATGTGAGTGTCGTGGAGCGTCTGTTCTCCCACACCCTCCCTGCTTCAAAACCCCGTCTCATCCATAAAGACTGAGAGACTGTTGACGAGGAAGCCGGACGTGAGGAAATCTTTGACTTATAAACATCCTTGAGTTCCTGCCAATGCTCTTCCTGCAGACCACTCCAATAGAAGTACTAGTGTAACCTAAGTAGGCATTTGCTTTGAGGAAGAGCTCAATGCACCCTGTAGTCAAAATCATCTTGCCTGTAATAAATAGGTTCTTATTCATCTGATGTTAACTCCACTTTCACTTCTCTGTTCTGCATTTAGAAAACCAGAGGACCTCTGAACCATTTTTTTTTTTTTTTTTAATTCAAAGAGTGGTTTCTGTGTTACATATAAACGCACATTCTTTTCCAGGTATTCAGTCGAATCTCACCTTGTATTAAACGCGGGAAAACATGAAAAAGCATGGCTCAAGAATGTGCGCACTAAAGCTGAGGGATTGTTGGGTAAAGCTGAGAGGGTGTGGCATGACAGCAGGAAGGGTCCTGCTTCCATGTTTGAATCTATCCACCAAAGTCCTGAAGTTGAGGCAAAACCAGCATGACCTGTTTGATAAACGCACGTCTAACCGCGTGTTCATCATCCGGTGTCATGTAACCAGGGGTTGGCCAAAACAAAACGAGGAGGAGTTTGAGTTTGAGTGTCTTGAAACCGTTTTATCAGTTTGTAAAGTTAGAAATTATATATTTATCTCTGTGTAAATATAAAAAACAAATGTAAATTCCTTGAATAACACATACGCACAAAAAAGCAACGCACAAAACATGTATTGCTACATGTACACAAGGTTTCTAGTGGTTTAATTTTTGCTCAATCAATGCCAGGACTTTGTGTTTGCATAGACTGTGTGCTCTTAATATTTGCAGCCTGTGCAATAAGTCTGTGTACATATGAAATAATAAATAGTTAAACTGAGTAATGAGTCTGCTGTTTTGTGTTCTTTGGTCGCCTTTGAGACAAGTTGTCATCGAGGTGGCTGTTTGTCAGTTATGATCATGTGGGATACGCTGATAAATCATCTCAATTAACCTCATAATCTCAATTTTTCCTCTTACTGGAATTAATACTTTACTAAAATTCTGAAAGTCTATAAACAATTTTGTCCTGACAGTTGTGATGCTGTTTTCATGCTGTAAAGGTTGTTACTGTCAAGTGGTCATGGAGTGTATTTGTTATGAATATTGGAAATAATATGCAGTTTATGGCAGCTATGAAACTGATGGATCAGAGACAGCTGGGATATACGCAGGACTCCCATGAACAGGAATGATGTATGGATGATAAATGTTAACTATGACATACTAGTTATTACAAGTGTGACAGTCTTTAAAATTGTGTTGGTTTACTTTGTTTTTGACCACTTAATTGCAGCATGTAAAGTCATCATTCAATTATTATAAAATAGCCCTTTTGCAATTATGGCAAACATGTTGAATCATTCTGCGAGCACAAAGACCATGTTGGGATTTTTGGAGTATGCATTTCTTCCTCCTCCCTCCCTTTCGGGCAGAAGGAGAGCATCAACCCACCTCCATATCAGTCTGTCGTGGAGTCACCAAACTTTAAGTCTGAATCCAGTGTCATGTTGAATCCCAGTGACCTAGCTGTCAGATTTGTAACACATGCAGTCTTAAATTTAAATTCAAAAATACTTTATTAGTCCCTGAAGGGAAGTTATTTCAGTTATCAGTTTTCTTCAGAGATTCATTGTACAGGGTTGTAGCTGTGGGTTTGCTGATCACTTTTTACCACAACGTGAGAAATTGGTAAAAAAGCAAAGCAGTCAAACCCAGAAACATTTTTTCTTGGCATTTTAGTGTCATTAGTTTGTTCTTATACATGAGGCGCGCATGGCATGAATTAATGACATGATGATGACATGAAAGTGATTCTGCACCACCCCCATAATTAAAGCAATAAAAAAATACTTCTACTTTCTATTAATTCTGGAAATTAATATAACAGTTTAAAAAAATATAATTACTCAATGTGTTTACAGAGATACAAAAATAAAAATGAGAAAATAGTTAAAGACAGTATTGAGAGTATTTTGAATTTCAATATGCAATAAACACTTCAAATAATATATTATATATTTTTTTCATGTCAGGCATTAAGTGGTTCATTGCTGTAAAATTAATATAATTTATTTATATTTTGTTTTTGCAGCAATGACAATAAAAAAATAATTTAAATTAGTTTGGTTGCAAGGATTAAGTAAAAAAAAAAACAACCAAAAAAACAAAGCAAACACAACAAACATATTTGCACTCGAACATTTCATTCTCTAAATGCATCTCGTTATGAGATTGGCAGGATTTGCCACTTGCTACTTGGCAGGCGAGGCCACAAAACCTTCACTGACAGCTTTAAGAGCTGTTTGTTGGAAGTGGCAGGAGGTCAGACTGTGATGTCTCTGTGACCCACAGCTGCCTCCTCATACTTTCCTTTCCATCTTCATTAAATGTACGAGTTATTATGAGTCTCCTTATTTTGCAGAGAGTTGACTTTCGCTGTGCTTTGCTCAACCATGTTAATATGTAGTTTCTGGACTCACTAAACAAAGCACATTGGACAGATTCATACTCGTCTTACTGCCATGCCTGAAGCTGAACATGTGTTTATTAGTGACATTAGGATGGGGTGGATTAAGTTCTTTTATAGACTTGACTCGGCTTCATTTAAGCTTGAGCTGCAGTCTGAGTTGTACCGGTGAACAAAATTTACCATTAATTCAAATCCAGGTGCAGTCATTTCACTGGTGCTCTCAGCCCTGGTTAATTACAGGTAATAACTGATCTTTTGTTTGAAGCTCAACCTAACCCACCGCCTCTCCCACCCCTGTTCCCGCCCCAACACTTTTGGTGGTCTGTAACAGTGCTTTCATCTCAGACCTGTGGAGAGCTTGTCAACAGCCCATCACAGACCAAACCTCAGTGTAAAAAGCGGAGAGGAACACAGAAGAAGAGGACAAGGAGCAACACAGGTAAGAGATGCTCATCATGCAGAAAAAGCAGGTTCACATTTAAATAATCTCAAGACAAATATATATTCTGGATTTAAATACACTGGTTTGTATTAATAATTCTGTTTCTTGTTTTACTTTAGCATGGGTCTGTTGATGAACGTGACCGTCACACGTGTCCAGTGATATTTTTGGCTGTTATTTGTTAAGGATGGTTGCAGAATCAGCAGCCTATCACGGTCCAAACTGCGGGTCCGTATGCAACGACTCTGCAGCTCTGGAGAACCAAGGGCCGCCACTGCTGGTCGACGCCTGGTTGGTCCCCACTTTCTTCGCCTTCATCATGCTGGTTGGTCTGATTGGAAACTCTCTGGTCATCCATGTGGTCACCAAGCACCAGCAGATGAAGACTGTCACTAACTTCTACATAGGTAACATTTCTGAAGAGCAGCTGGTTCTTTAAGATGTCCTGTGTCCATGCATGCAGTTTCTTTGCTTGTGTTGGTCCAAATGCATTTTTTCTTTTTATGGGAATCTGTATCAGTTTTAAAGTTGAACTATTTATTATTATTAGTCACAACTAACAACATATTAAGGGATTTCGTTTATTTTTGTTTTCGATAATTTTCTAATATCATGATGCTGCTGGTGCACGAAGAATCAGCAAATCCCATAAAAATGACATGACAGTAATAAAGATGTCATAAACACACAACTGCACAAGTGCTAACGTCTGTTGGTTCTGCTGGATTCGTCTCATGTTAAGGAGGTTTAAGTTTAGTTCGTTTGTTTTTCTTTTTTAGTAAACCTGGCTACAACCGACATCCTGTTTCTAGTTTGCTGCGTGCCCTTCACTGCCACACTGTACCCACTACCCAGCTGGATCTTTGGGGAGTTTATGTGTCGTCTGGTGAACTATCTTCAACAAGTAAGTCACACACACACATGCATATGAAAAAAAAACTATGTTATTTGCTCATTTATTATTAGATAGAAAAACATATTTGAGCCCATCAACAAGGAGTTTAACGATAGAAGACATAGTCAAAATACCATCCTTCTTGAATCCCTTTATCCTGTCCAGATGTCATCAGGTGGGAGGCAGGGTACATCCTGTACAAGTCACAAGGTCATCACAGAGTTACACAAAGAGAAAAAAATCAGTCGGTTTAGAATCTCCGGGCAGCTTAAAACAAATGTTTATTGGAGTGTGGACAGAACAAACTGAGCGTTCTGTGAAAACCAGAACAAAGACCCAACTGGGTACGTTGCACAAAGATCTGAGGACCATATCAAGATTGATGTACAAGATCAGATATGCAGGCCCACGTGCATAAATGACGAAATCACCCTTTAAAGGTCAATTAAACAGGCCAAAGTAAAGAAAAAAATCTGCACAATCCAAAATGCACAAGAATATAATCATGGCGAATATGTCGAATGTTATTCATGCAGTGAAAGTGTAATAAACCTCTCGCACGTGTATGTCTTTTAGGTGACTGCGCAGGCGACCTGTATCACTCTGTCTGCGATGAGTGTGGACCGATGCTACGTGACCGTCTATCCTCTGCAGTCGCTCCGGCACCGAACCCCACGCATGGCTCTGGCCGTGTCTGTGTCTATCTGGATAGGTGGGACACTAATACACCACACACATGTGCTAATTGTTTATGTTCCTGCCCATTTCTTAGATCCTAATTAGACTGATTTCTTACAGTAAACAAAGTTTTAGTGACATGATGGAACATGGATGAATCAGCAGCCATTGAAATGTCAGCCTTAAAGCCACTCTAAGTAGTAATACCACTTTTAAACACATGGGGGCATATAGATCAGCTGCTTTGACAAAAGAGCCACTAACAATACTGTCCTAATGAGTGGGGATGGTCCAGTGAGTCTTTCGATGACACGTTATGCACTAGAGGTGCATTTTGATGTGTCTTGCATCAGGAACTGGCACACAATCGTTTTTGTGATATGCTGCATTTGGTCAGAGGTAGTGTTGCCATCAAGTGTCACCAAATCCCAGAAGAAAAAGCAAAGCTATGCACAAAATAAAAACAAAAACAAAACAAAAACCCTATGAGTATAAACAGAAAGTAGTTAATGAATGACATGCTGTGTGTCTCTCGTACCCCGTCCGCTCCAGGCTCGTTGCTTCTGTCCATCCCTGTGGCCGTGTACCAGCGTCTGGAGGAAGGATACTGGTTTGGCCCTCAGACGTACTGCAGTGAGGTCTTCCCCACTGTCTACCTCCAGAGAGCCTTCATCATTTACAGCTTCGTAGCCGTGTACCTCCTACCCCTGGTTACCATCATTGCCTGTTACACCTTCATGCTCAAGCGCATGGGCCGACCCACTGTGAATCCCATCGACAGTAGCTACCAAGTATGCACCGAGTCCCAAACAGGATTCTGATCAGTTCCTAGGTTTGACTAGGTCATCTTTTGTCCAGTTCCAGGTTCAGGCAGAGCGAGCTGCAGTGGTGCGAGCGCGGGTCTCCCGCATGGTGAAGGTGATGGTGGCTCTGTTCCTCATTTGCTGGGGGCCCATCCAGGTCTGCATCCTGCTGCAAGCTTTTGGTCTCCGCAGTTACATTCTCTATAAGGTGACCTTTTCCATGTAATAGTATTACTTTTACTTCATTTGCAGTTATTACAACCAACAATAAGCAACTTGACAAACATGGTCAATGGAGTTAAAGTCATTGACCTCTTTTACATTTGTAATATTTGTCATTATTTGTTTAACGCTGAAAAAAAGGTCAAAACACTCTCTTGCTTTATCATTATGGTTTAATCTGCACACATCTTTACAAATGACAATTAAAAAAAACTAACTATTGACCAAAACTGCTTTATATAGTGTCTGATGCGCTACTGCAGCTCCTTGGTGACAGAAACAGATGCTCATGACTTTTAAATGTGTTTTACTTTTGCATTGGCAGCTGAAGATTTGGGGTCACTGCATGTCCTACTCCAACTCCTCCATTAACCCGCTCATTTACGCTTTCATGGGCAGTAACTTCAGAAAGGCCTTCAAACATGCCTTCCCTGCTTTTTCTCTGTGGAGCAAGAGGGGCAGAGTCAGGGTGGGAAATATGGATGCTGAAGAAGCGGGAGAGATGGATCGCCACACATCCAGAGGAGAGGCCGAGATGCACTTTCTTTCATCTGCCTCCTAAAGGCCACGCTGGCCGTTCAGACGCTGCACTCATTTTTTATTTATTCTTTGTCCAGGAGAGTAGAGCAATCTGGCCATAGTGTAGAAACACACACGCACAATAAAATACACGGTATAATGGTGACCTGCACGTGATTCATCCTGGTGGACTGAATATGGAAAGTAAGCGGCAGTCAAGTATGTGCAAGCGTCGGGATGCAAACAAACACACAGTCAGAGTTCTGTCATGTGATCATTTAAAAAGGTCTTATTTACTTCTCATGACCTTCACGAGCTGCTTTAATGCATTTATCTTTGTCATGTTTTTCTGGTTTGGGTGGAGTGATGGAGTCTGAGGCTCAGGTTTTATTGGTCTCACCGGTCACTGATGAAAACCGTACGGGACAACAGCCGGAACTGTTATTGACCGTGTCTCCCGTGGTTCCAATATGACTTAAATACTCCTCAGATTTTGTTTGGCTTGTTGTGTGAATGTTTTTTTAAAGGTTAAGTCACCTTTATCTTCTCTCTTTACCCTGTGATTGCCAATTTCCAGTGTTCCCACTCCCTTTCTTAACTGCTGTGTTAAACTTGAGACGGTAAAAGGAGCATCATTTTTCACAGCGTGGTTCCAGATAGTAACAGCTGTCTCCACGTGATTAAAAGTGTTGTTCAGCTATAAGGCCAGCGTGTACTGTTCCTCGTCATTTCTCTCTGGTTTGGATGTTTAGGTACATATTGCTCTGTACATTGGGGGCGGGGCATATACTACGCTGTCATAAAGCCATTTAAAGATACATCTTAAAACAGGCTTGTTCAGCTTGAGATCTGCTTCGTCACGCAGGTAATCTTTACTTTCAGTTGAGCTACTTGTGCCTCTACAGGAGAGTAAGGACTAGAATAACAACACTCATTTATTGGTGATTGCACTCATGTGACATTGCAAAACTGCAGCCAAAGGCCCTTGCTGCTGAATATTAACTAAACTGCTTGAAATAAATCTAGCTGACAATGAAACGCCACGAAGCAAACACGTGAAGATGATATATTGGAGTTTTCCCAGCTCTTCATCCAGAGCAGGCCTTCATCCCATCAGTTCAGAGGATGTATTTGGCATTAAGTTTATTCGTATACACAGGCAGCTCTTCATGAAACACGTTTTAATAATACTAGTGGACAGAGTTGACTATGATATACAACTTTAAGATTAAACTTCTTGAGGCATGCTCTCATTTTTTTTGTGGCATACCAATAAATCATAAATATAAATAAAGCAGCATCATGGGGCCAAGAATTAAACAACAAGATCCACAATAACCATCTTATGTAAACATCTATTTATAACTTCACGTAATGTGTCAGGTGTCTGCAAAAATCCTTGCAAAACATGAGATATTATTTATTTATTTATCATTGACTGCAATATCCCTAAATTAAAAATCCCTACTTACTACAAAGATTTGAGCACCCCCTCAGTCAAAACAATTTTACTGTTAGAAAGTAAAAGAAGATGGAAAAAAAAAACCTGCCACACTGTAAGCAAGAATAATGTGATATTTGATGTCCATCTGTTTACTTTGTACATACTTAGGATGATTTAAAAAATTAAATAATTTAAAGTTTGGGTACCCCAGTGGATTTGAGCTAATTTTTTACCAGATTTTGGAGATCGGTCAGCAACTATGGCAAATCCAAATCAAAAATGTTCAGGAAGATTTATCTGACGCCAACCATTTCACTTGTGCATTGACACTCATGCGGACAGTAAATGTTTCAGTTTTCAGATATTTCAGCAGATATGGGGATATATATAATCTATGTGTGTGGCAGGAGTTACTTAGGTAACTATAACTCTGTGAGCCTCTGCAGGGAACAAAACCAAACATCTGTTGCTCTGCACAATATTTTAACTATCCTCTCCATATCAAAATGAAAAATATAAAATATTACAATGATTTCCCCCCAATATTTTGTTATGTAAGTGTAAAGTACAAGTGTGAGTCTTATATAGCAGCTTTAATTTCACCAACTCTGGATATTGTCTTAACGTTGTATAAACGTCTGATTACGTTTGATTGGTAGAGGAAGGCTCACTTTTGCCTCCTACTCTTTCAGGAAAAGAATTCAGGAAAGTGACCTTGTAATTGACCTTGTTATTGAACTATTACTGTAGCCAGAAAAACCTGTTTTTTTAACCTCTTGAGACATACAGCTTTCAAACGAAACAAAGATTAACTGTGGCTCTAACCCTTACCTGACTGGAAAGTTTGTAGTCAGATCAAGAGTAGTTTGTTAGATTTTAACAGAAGTCAGTGAAATCTGCAGTCTTATGAAAAACTGAAAAACAAAGACACTGAGCCCGTAAATCCAAAAGTATTTGAAGTTTCTTTTATCTATGCCAACGTAACTGGTTGCTTTGACCCATTCAGAAATTGTTTTAAAACAACGTTACAGTTCTTGCTTCAACATGTGTCAAATATTCACATCCTTTGTATGCTGTCTTTCAAAAACCCAGAACAAAAAGATTTATTTACTTATTTTTTGTGTAATCCCTATTCGTAACCCATTTTTTGAGTGGAGTGCACAAGTGTACGAGGGTGCGCGAACGCAGCACGTTATTCAAGCATCGGCGGAGACCAGTGAGAGCGGCGAGGCTCCGGTGGAAATTCACCAAAACCACAGTGCAGCACGAAGCTTCGTCCTCTATCTGCACACTGGATCCCATTTCACACCATGGAGCAGAAACAAACCATCAACTTTGGCGCTGGACCCGCAAAACTCCCCCAGTCTGTAAGTGTGGATATGCAGTTTCTGTGTGTGTGTGTCGATAAATCCGAGGAAAAGCTGCAAGAAGAAGAGGACACTTAAAACTTGCTTCCATGCCAAATGGCACTTTTAATTTAATGATGCAGCAGGTTGTTCTTTTTATTTATTTGTATTTGCTGATGCACCAGTCACCGCTGTTTTTGACGTATTCATGTTTAACCTGGAAATCCGCCGTCGAGGCTCGGGACGCGCACATTCACTGTGAGATGTGTGGTTCTTCCCTCGAGCATCGTCAGTTAGTGTGCACGAATGTGTGAAAACTGTCGGTGCGAACGAGGTTGGTTTGGCATTTGGCCGCAGTTGTGACAGGCTGGAAAGTGCTCGTTGAGTTGCATCAGCCTCCTTGCTCCTTTGTGCTGGGTCTGCCGCAGCAGATGCAGCCTCTAGATGGCAGAAATCTCGGCACCCACTCATCAAATTTCACTTTTTTTTTTCCACTTTCACAAAAGGATGAAAACGACTCTTTGCAGTCGATTAAAGTGTGAACAACCAAGCAGGGTGACTGTAGCTTGTGCCAGATGTGTTTCCTCTTTAGGATGCTTTGTGCACCACATGTCGCTGCAGCTCAGTTTTCATACAGGAAACTCACAACAGGAACCTGTTGACTTTGAGTTAATTGCGTGTGAGGGTGATGTAAGAAGCCACCATCAGTGTAGTTAACCTGCTCACCATAGAAACGGGAAATGCGCTCACTCCTCTGTACAGGTTGATGAAGCTGCGGTCCTGCTGGAATCATTTGATCGGATGGGTCCAGATCACCTAAACTAGCATTTATATGTGGGCTGTACAAGTTAAGTTGTGTCCCAGCCTGTGTTCTACCATGTGGACACCAGTGGGATCTACCTGATTTATGGGTGTGGTCCAAATGGTTAATTGGGTCACAAGTGACCCAATTAACAGACAACTCATGCTGGAAGGGGACATGGAGACGACCAAATATCATCTCCTGGTTGTTGCATATCCAATCAGCACCAACAGCGGCAAAGAATAAAAAAAACTAAAGTTGTGACTCGTTTTTTTGCAACTCATTAATTGCAGGAAAATCATAGTATACCTGAATTTAACCAATATAACAAACCCTGTTCTCCTGTTGTATCCCAATAAGAGTCAAATACCACAGACGGCGACTGAATGCATCCTCTCTTTAGTTTGGATCTAAATCTGACTCTAAATTGTTGTCAAAAACGTATTTTTCATTGTTGTGATGATGCAGGTGCTGCTTCAAGCGCAGAAGGAACTCGTCGACTACAGCGGCCTTGGCATCAGTGTTCTTGGTGAGGATGACGACTGACTGCCACATGACTTTCATGATGCTTGCTTCTTCGCTCTCGGGAATCTCTCTTGTGCGTGTTAGTGAAAGTGAGATTAAATAGATTTTTTTCTTTTCTCCCCCATCCTGTTAAAACCAGAGATGAGTCACAGATCACCAGACTTCAAGAAAATCCTCAACAAGACAGAGACTCTCTTGCGGGAGTTGCTGTAAGTGACATCGTAGACAGGTTATAGTTGAGGCTACATGCTGGATCACTAACTTCGTGTTAGTGATTAAATACTTTTGTATCACCAGTGGAGTCTTGCAAGTGCTATACATAGATTACTCTGCACGTATCCTTTGTCTCCACAGAAATATCCCAGACAACTACAAGGTACTGTTTCTGCAGGGCGGTGGGTCTGGACAGTTCAGCGCTGTTCCCCTCAACCTGATCGGCCTCAAAGAGGACAAGTCTGCCGACTACCTGGTGACCGGCACGTGGTCGGCCAAAGCGGCCAAGGAAGCAGAGAAATATGGCAAAGTCAACGTTGTCCACCCAAAGCTGGATAGTTACACGAGTAAGTGCGCAGAGGAGCATGTCTTAATGTTAGTTTACGATCACAGAGGCAGAATTAGAAGTTATTAGCACCACTTACAAACTAGTCTCAGCTCTTTGGAGTTGGCCAGTGTCATTCAGGACAGTCCTGCAGAACCTGGCACCAGATCCAGGCTGTTGCATAATAAACAATAGAGCAGCCCACCAGTGAATGACTGGTATGCCAGCGGTCTTTTCCACATGGTTGAGTCTGATTGGGGCTTTCACAGGGGCTTTTCTGCAGTGGTGCTTGTGGACGTTAGTAAAGTCTGCTGGATTATCTACGTCTCAGCGTAAACATGGCCTCAGCTGTCCTCAGGTGTCACGCAAATCCTGAACAAATGAGAGAAAGCTGTGTTACAGCCTAAGTTATAAAATTTAACTTCTGTCTAATTTCAATTTCTTCCATCGAAAGAACCCTGAACAACAGCGACGTTGACCATTGCCAGTGAATATTACTTACTCTGTATGTGTGTCTTTTATAATTGTGAGTTTGGTATTTTTTTTTAAAGCTTTCTTCTTGTTCCCTTCAGAAATTCCCGACTCCAGCAGCTGGACCCTGAACCCCTCAGCCTCCTATGTGTACTACTGCTGCAACGAGACGGTCCACGGAGTGGAATACAACTTTGCACCCGAGACGAACGGGGTGGTGCTCGTCAGTGACATGTCCTCCAACTTCCTGTCCCGGCCCGTGGATGTGTCGAAGGTAACAAAGAAACAAGCACTTCTGCTTCTTTGGCTTATTTCTTATTGATCAAATCAACAGCTGTGAAGATATCGTGCCATGCTTTGGGCTTGTTCTCTGTCGTTGTGTAGTTTGGGCTCATTTTTGCTGGAGCTCAGAAGAACGTGGGTTGTGCCGGAGTGACTGTGGTCATTGTGCGAGAGGACTTGCTTGGCCACGCGCTGAAGGAGTGTCCCATCGTCCTGGACTACAAGGTCCAGGCTCAAATGAACTCCCTCTACAACACGCCGCCGTGCTTCAGGTACAAATCAAGTAGATAAAATATTTATGGCTAAAAGTCAGTATGTACAACTGTTTATGGACTCCTGTATTTTCTTGAATTATCTTTCTTTTTAAAAAAAAATTGGACTAAAGTTTGCAGACAAAGACTTATTTGTGGTCTTTCTAAGAGCTGGACAGAGACAAAGTGCTTCTTTTTCCCACCCTTTGGTATATGCACTTTGTACGTGACCGTTTTCGTTCGCTTTGTCGGGTTCAGCATCTACATCATGACCCTGGTTCTGGAGTGGATCAAGAATAATGGTGGAAGTGCTGCCATGGAGAGGCTCAACAAGCAGAAGTCCTCCATGATCTATGACATCATTGATGCCTCTAACGGTTTCTATGTGTAAGTATCAAAACATTTCGTGCTGAAGTGAGAATTTTGAAAGTGGCGCATCTGTGAATCGTCGGCCTCTGTTAAACCCTCATCATAAAAATGTCAGTCTATCTGCTCACTGACGCTGAAATAGATGAGTTAAATCCAAGAGTGAACCATACAAGGCAGGCTGTTTTCTGTCAACCCCCAAATTTTATGCACATGCACTTCCGATGTAAGTTAAAGCGACTGTTCCCTCATCAGGCACTGGCCATTATCACACGAGTACCAAACTAGTGAAATTTATATTTGATTCAAATTAGTACATGACTCTGAGTTCAGGGTCGTTAACATTTTTTAAACATTCTCCACAAAAAACAGATTACCTACAAAACTGCTGTTTTAATTGTTTGACCAGATATGTGATATCTCTAATTAAAACAAACAAAAACGCTGGAAGCCCCATGTCTGGCAATACTTCTCCTGGTCACGTGGGGGCAGGAACTTAAATTCAACACGATAAGATTGATTAAAACTTGATATGCTGTGGTTGAGAATCAAATAAAGAAGATATTGAAATATTAGTCATTGCACATTAGACTATAATCTTTACACTTCCGTTACGTTGATGAGGAAATATAATTGTTGTTCTCTCTTTAATTTAATTTTTTTTAATGTAACTAAATGTAATACTCTCCAGAAGCGTTTGAATAACGAAGAATGAATTGATTCCCACCAGATGATAAAACTAAAAGTCATTTCCTCCGAGCAGATTCAGTGTTTTTAACAATGACTGTGATTGTGAAGTTGTGAAAGGTTAAAATGAGAACTGTTGATAATGTTCAGGTCCCCCGTTGACACGGCTTGTCGAAGTCGGATGAATGTGCCTTTTCGTGTGGGGAAGAAAGGAGGAGACGAGGCCTTGGAAAAGAAGTTTCTAGATGGTGCATCCAAATGTAGAATGATATCACTGAAAGGGCACTGGTTAGTTTTCACAAACATACACTCCATGTTATTATCTGTTTTATTTCATGGGTAGAAAATAGATCACTGGATTCTGATTTACTGTATATTCCCTTTTAAATTCCCGTTGATGCCAGCTACTGGCTGCAGGGAGAATCGTTTCTGTTCAGGTGCAGATCTCAAACATGCTGGTTTGTCTCCCCCTGCAGGTCAGTTGGGGGAATCCGCGCGTCCTTGTACAACGCGTTAACGCTGGAGGACACTGAAGCCCTCGCTGACTACATGAAAGAGTTCCTCAAAGAGCACCAGTGAAACCCAGCTGCACTTAAAGCTGCATGCTGTCGCACAGTGGCACTTCCTTATTTTAGTATAGTTTCAAAAACTAAACTAAAAAAGACCCTTTGGTTTACGAGAGACTCATCTTAGATGTGTAAAGTGCACCTTTTGGTATTTGCCTTTTTTCCTTCTACTCGTTCACTGTTACAAATAAGCTTTAAAAAAAGAAAAAAAAAGCTGTTGCTAGTGACGTCTCAGTTACAAGTTTATATAGAATTACTTTTTAAACTAGTTTAACTAACATTGCTTTGATGTACAAACTTCTTGTTGCTTGTAATTCCAATAAATGTAACTTGAAGACACTTTTCATTTTATTGTTTGGACCTTTACTGACTGTGGGCCGTGTTTTTTAGTTTTATCTTTTATTGAGAGTCAATGTCTGAAGTTGTGATGGATCTCATGCTTTGAGGATTTTCATTTGATTTATTTTAAGAGTTGCAATAACTAAACCTGTCATGATTCAGTTTTGGTTTATTTTTCCAGATGTTGGTTCAGGCTTTTTGCTTTGCTGACAATATTGTTCCTTCATTGAAACATAAAGGACCATATTTGACTAAAATGGTGCACAAACACTATAAACGTACATCGACTGTGTGTGCTGAAATGATAAATATCTGTCTTTGACCCCCAGTGGCTTAAATAAGGGTTGTCTTGATGAACTGTTGTCACAGCAGAATTGTAATCTTTAAAAAAACAACAACAAACATTTCACTATTAATACATGTCCACTTGTGAGCAGAGCTAGTCTTTTGCCTGAAGTTAAGCAGTTAATTAAAATAATATTTAAGCAGCAGGATGAGTTAATCTTGGATGTTCAGAGGCAGTTCCCTGCTGGACGTGATCGTCAGCACACAGAAGCAGTGTTTGACCCTCACGTTTTACCTCCCTAAAGGAGAGCTGTTCATCCTTTCACCACCTACTATGATAGTAAAGTGGAGCAGTGGAGTTAAAGGTGAGGAGGGGCGTTTGAAAGCTGCCTATGTGATGGTACAGGCGTTTCAGTTGTTCATTATCGTTGACTGTATGACGATAACTGGAAAAACCCGTCTATACCGTCCCCCACTGATTTCTGAAGAGGGGTTTGTCCTTGACTTACAGACCCAGTAAATACTGGAGAGATAAAGTTTCTTTCTCTGGCGACCTGGGCTTCCCTGCTTCTGCTGTCCTCGCCACCTGAACTCAGATAAGTGGTAGTTTATGGATGGAGGCTGCCTTTTTTGTCATGACCAGCGATAGGCTGGAAACCATCTCACAAAGTTAAAAAAAGAAAAACAAAACTATTTTTATTTAGAAATGAAAAGCAACATTAATTCAACTGCATTTACCTGTTTTCCAAGTCCTTTTTTGTCTTTTATTGTGGTAAACGGTGCCAACCTTACCGGGCCTGTCTATGTATGTATGTGTTTATGTACACGGAAGCCTTTTAAAACAATAGTACAACAACCCATAAACGTCTCAACCACTAATTTCGTCTTGCTGCTGGCAAAAAAGCAGCCTGCTGTTTTTGCAGCGTTTAACCTCTAGGTGGAAGTGTCCATCAAGAATCAACAGACACCCCACAAGACGGGAGTCTGTCTCCTTTAACGCAAAGCTTGTTGTTGCCCATCACCACCATTCATTATTAAATAAACTAAACATTTGAAACATCTATTTTCTTACTACTCCATTGAGAAAAAAAGAAATTTGTTGCGCTCTTTTTGCTCTCCTGTCTGCATGCCGACTCGACACTCACGTACACACGCAGCGTTCGGGAAGTTTCCTCTGATAAGGTCAACTCCTCACCACAGGATAAATGTACTCAGCTGATGAGAGGCACCAGGATTCCCTACGAAAACATGCTCTTTGCTTCAGAATAACTGTGGAAAAAAAGCCCAAAAAACAAAAACACGGCCATTGCGTTTCCCCATCTCTTGATCCTTTCAGTGCTGAAAATGCATCAATTTTGGACACAGAAAGAGCATGCTGTTTACCATAATTTTTGTGAAGTACATGATATAACGTCAGGTGCTGAATATTCCAGTGGATAAACAAGAAATATTCCTATCTAAAAGTCTATCTACTCTGATGCAGAATAATTTGAAAGGTTTGTTGGCACATATGACATTAATGAAATAGGAAACCCTTTTTTTATTTTGGGTTTTTCCTGCAATATTTTATCCGAAACTGGAGCCTCTTTCAGTATGCAAACACATTTAATTCATATTTCACACCAAGATAAGTGTGCAAAAGCTTTAGACAGTAATCCAAAATGCAGCACAAACTAGGATGATGGTCTGTCTCATAAACACTTTAGACTTCCTAAACTCAAAAATACTTTATTAATCCCCAAAGGGAAATTAATAATCGTAAAAGATCGTGTATATTTAATTTAACCTGTTTCTGTTCCTACAGTTGATATGAAGCTTTTCAGTAAATAAAAACTACTTGTGCAGTTACTATTTTGAACATCCTTTCTACTTTATTGCACAATTCTTGACCTTTGAAACAAATCCAGACAGTTGAGGTTCATGAAATGTAGCTCCCTGAAAGTGAGTTACTTTCATTTTGAAATGTAATGAAGTGCAAGGTAAAGTTGATGCAGTAGTTATTATTTTATATAATTTCCCAAAGGATTTTTTTTCCCTCTCCCCCACCAAAAAGTAATTTTGGCTGTTAGCAAATATTAATGCCAAAAGCAGAGTGGAAAGTCTAAATCCTGGTGTTGACTGTAGATCTCCAGGGAGGGAGATGTTGGACCGGCTGTGAAGATTTGTGTGCCGAAAGGCAGAAATGCTCCAATATTGCTCAATGTAGGATGTTTCAGTCTAATACGTAGCAGTCTCACCATTTTTCCAGAGATTTAGTTTATGGTTATCTCCAGCAGTGGCTTCGGAAGCCTCAGTTAGTCATCTTTGAGCGTCTTTCCCCCTCAGTAGCCGTGTCTTCGCTATACTAAAGGCCGCTGGCATATTCAGCAACTGCAGCACAACAGATGGCACTCCCATTATAGCTGATTTCCAGTGCGCTCTGTTCCAGCAGTAATTTTAACTGACATTTTCAGGTACAATTCACAGCCAACATGCCTAGAAATAAAGGAAAAGGTGAGAAGCCCAATACGGAAGATCTGAGAAAAAAAAACCCCAAAAAACAAACTGCAATCATGTTGTAGGAATCTTTGGATTTTGAAGGAAGGTTTAAAGGCTAAAGCCATAAAGGATACTCAAATCACCGATCAAAGGGAACAATGGGGTTCTGTGGTAAATGCTAATGTGAGCATACTGGAAAATCAAAATAGTTTCTGTAGTTTAGGAAACAGGTTTGAAGAATAAAGCTAGAATGGCTGCGTGTTAATTTTGAGCTGGGATAAGCATCTTGGTGTATCGTTCTCAGTTACACTTTAGTGTGATTGAAGCTAATGGGAACGTGCCTTTTTTAAATAAGTCACAAAATACGTACAATGTTCCACATATTTAAGCGTAGTAGTTTAAAAATCAGTGGCACTATACGCTATCTGCAGCTCGTGCATCTCAAGATTTGTGTATATGCAGCTTTCACATGAAATTACAGTTCGCGTCAACATACCTGCATCAACCTTTCAGGGTCACCAGAGGTCGGGAGTCTCCCCGGCGTTGTTTCCTCCGCGGGGCTACGTGGACACAAATGAGACAAAACAACTGAGCACGTTTAGACTTATGTCGCTTTCCATTTGAACTCAGAAGTTGGAACCGCTGAGTTCCAAGTGGGAAAATTCAACTGGAACGCCACATGAAGATTTAATTTCGACTTTGAAAGTCAGAGAAACCTCACCTGCTGACTTCATAATCTACTGTGGCTACTCCTTCACGACAACAGAGTTAACGCCGAGCGCCTGCCGTTCATAACCTCTCTGTATTATTTTACCCACGTTTGGTTCTTAGTATTTTATTATTGCTATCAATGGCTCGCAGCAGAAACAGCAAGTTCAACATTTGGAAAAGTTAATTTTTCATCTTTGCAACTAGAACGTGGTGAGTTCAAGTGTGACGTAAATCTATGGTTTGAATTCTGACTTTCGAAGTAAATTGAACTCACCATTTCTCTAACAAAAACGAGGTGGAATGATAAAATCACTCACTTAGTTAAAACACTTAACTTTACGTGTTTTAACTGTGATTATGCCTTAACATTTCACTGCAGGGACATAATGTGTAAACGCTCTCTCTATACATACAGCACAAATAAAAATATTGAACTTGAGAATCGTTTTGTTTCTATGCCTATCATGGGTTAGGCATAAAAACATTCAGTCATTAGAAACTGGTCAAGTTTAAGTACCTGGATAGTTTACTAAAACCAACAGAGGATAAAAAGATAAATCTGTGACTAGATGGCCCGGCCAACTAAATCCCAGACCCAAATCATCTTCAAAGGTTCAGTCATATCCTGCTAACAAATCTAACAAACCATACAACTGCCTCAGTGGGGGGAAAAAAGCAAAAGACAAAAGAAAAATAAACTATCTTCTGCGGTGTGTTGCAAGAGCTGCTAGAGGGCAAATTGATCAATAGCAACTATTAATTGGAACAAGCATGTCAACATATTGGCAAGCACTCGACTGTGTAGGACAAACCTCCAGTCAGAGAAATTAGGACTGAAAAATATGACGGGAGAAATACAATCTTTACAAAAAGGCCCTTTTTTTTTTTAGAACAAATGTTAAGCCAACTGCTTAAGGAAAAGTAGTAATAAAATCCAGTTCCAAACCTTCAAACGTGGTGTCATAAGTCCAAGAGATGATCTTGGCAGATGCTGAACAGAGCTCAGCCTTACACATACTTCATAAGCATTGAAATAAACAGGCAACTAAAAACAGAAGGAGCATACAGATGAAATCAAAGTCCCATGTTATTGTATCTTATCATTGTCTTTATTTTATTTGATCCTTTTCTGTTTTTATTCATGTGTCTGTGGAGACATATGTACAAGCTAAATAAGTGAGTTTGCCTCTGAGTTTGAGCTTTTTTCTCGCTTTCTACTTCACATTTCCTGGTGTAGACCCTCAGTCATCCAGCTCGCGGTAATCCTCAAAGGCTTCAATCGAGACAACTTGACTTCCTTTTCTTGGTTCTTGTAGATGTTTTACCTTCCATCCACAACAGACGTCCCAAACTGCAGGATACGGGTATGGCTCATTGATTTGTTTAGGGCTGCCCTGTGTAGCTTTAAACAGTTAAATGATCACACGGGGGCAGCACATCACTAGAAAGTTCACGTGTCAGCCACGGGTGCAGGATACAATAAAGTGCACCTCTGTTCGAACAATGTGGTATTACGAGACATGCTGGCCTATTAGTTTGCCCTCCTGTGATCCGAACTGATACCGATCAAATAGTCTTGTCATTAATTTTCTCGATTTTATCATCATATGTAATTGTCCACTTCCTTCTGTGCGCTGATGTTAGTAACATGGACCTAGTTCATTCCTGTTGATTTTGTATTTCAGTTAAAAAGATGACAGTAAATTAAGCAGCATTTTACATTTCTTTTATTTACCATTTTAGCTGAGTTTCCCACAGCCAACAAAAAAATTTGCAATTATGCAAATTAATGCAATTAATATGAAATAAAGCTGCATATAAAAAGAAATACAACAAATAAAATGAACAGGTTTTAAACATGTTATTTATTATAATTGAGTGAAGTTATCTTTGGGAATGAGATTTACACCTCACATCATGTAATAAATTGTATAATTTTAATGTGTCAATGTACCAATCTGCTTTTCTGTCTCTTATCAGTTAAACTGTGTCAACTTCTTCAGATTCAAATGTTAACTGAGATGCCTTTTGGATTTGAACAAAATATCCAACCTCTGAATAATTTTCCTAAAAAATAATGTCTCGGTTTCCCTGCTGCAGGTTTGCCTCAAAGCAGAAAAAAAGAAAGTGAAAGATAAGAAGTGCCAGGCGGGCTTTGAAATGAGAGCAGAGTTAAAGCAGGGATAGGAGGTTGTGACAGGATTGTGTGGTGATTCTCGTCCCGTCAAGCCCGTTAATTTCAAGGTAATGCCACCGGCAGGCTGCGGTAAGACGGTGATAATGAAAAACACCGGGGAAGACAATATCAAATGGCTCCTCTACATCCTACAGCGGAGATTAGTCGGTGCAAAAGTAGGGTGGCAGAGGCAGAGGAAGCAGAGGCAGGCTTTAGTGCTGCTGATTGAGTCTCATGTCAAGAGCTCCATGCATGTACCAGGAAAAGTTACTGTGACTGACACACACACACACACACACACACACACACACACACACACACACACACACACACACACACACACACACACACACACACACACACACACAGCTATTTTCTATAGATACTGTCTACATTTATGCTGTCTGCTGTGAAAGTGACATCACTTTATTCTGAATGTATTATTGAGTTAAACTTGATTCTTTTTCTTCAGTACTTTTTGATGTGCATCACCAAACAGTTTTGGAAAAGAAGAAACAAACAAAAAAGGGTGGTGGTGGGGGGGACCTTGCTGTTCTGCATCAACACAGGACAAGTTTGTCCGTTCAGTTTTGATGGCTGCAAATGAAATATTCAGAGTTTATGAATGTATTACTGCATGATATTTACAGAGCTTCTTTAGTATCCTTAATCAAACAGCATTGATGAGTAAAAATGTATGTCCTATTTTTTTGTTTTGTTTTTTAATTTATAAACATTCCATGTAGGAGTAGAAATGAGAATGTTTTTTTTTAAATTTGCCTTTCATGTTGTTTACTTGGTTAGGTTTAGGCATTAAAAATGACCTCAGCAGCGTTAGTAAAATAACTTGGTCTGCATCACATAATCCCCCTGCACGACATGGTGCAGGAACAAAAGAAACCTCCAATTGAAACTGGTTAGTTTGAAGATGTGCCCGATGATTTTCTTGCTTTTGCAGAAATATATTGTATAAAATGTTAATTCTAAAGATAAAAAAAAAAATCTGGTCTTAACCAGGTTAACCAGCACATAAAATTTAGCCAGTAAAATTCCACATGAGCCACAGCTCAATATATTACAATATAGACATTATTTATCCAACAAAAATAAGTTTAACATGAAGGCTATGAGCAAAAAACGAAATACAGTCCCATTGATTCCAAATGGATAAAGAGAGTAAATAATTGATCAACTGAACACAAATAATCCTGATTCATTGGTCATCATAAAACTTGACAGCTTTCATTAAAGCAGTTTGCCTGTCTGGAGCATTCAGGTGTGCGTTAACACAACGCCAAGGGGAAAAGATATCAGCAATGAGTTTGAAGAAATGTTGTTTCCCTTTAGTCTAAAATAGATTACAGGAGCAAATTATTTGGAGTCTATCACTCTTAGCCAAGAGTATTCACACGTGGAAAACATTTATGACGGCTGACAGCTGGAGATATTTGTTCATAATGAAGACTGTGGTGTTTTTTTAAAAACCCCAACACAGCATGTCTGCCGACTCAAACACGTTGGTGGGAGATGGAATATTTGTTCTTACAGCAACAGGACCTGAGCACCTCTGAGTATTAGTCAGTCTTTCTGACAACATCATCATGCAACAACACAATAATCCAAACTACACAATGAAATCTACAACATCTTTAAAAAACAAAGCATAAAGAATTAAGATGTTGCAATGACCCAAACTCATTCAGCTTTAAATGTCTGTGTAGACCTTCCAGTTCCAGTTCTTGAGACTTTTTATCAGTCCAAAGAACTTGTTAGAAAACTAGAGAGGATCCATTTCACCCTTTACCCCTCATTTATGGACCGCTCTCCCTCTTTCTATTCACGCCTGACCCATAATAGACTCTTTTATTTAAAAAAGCTGTGGACATTTTTATTTGAACAAGCTTTTAGTTGACTGGACAACTTGACTAGGTTATTTTAGCAGGGTTTTTTTGTATATTTATTTCATCGTTGACCAATTTTACTCCATATTTTATTGTAACAAACTTTGTAATTGTTTTCTGTCAAAATTGCTGTAGAAATAAAGTTATGAGAGCTGTACATTAAAAATGCATGCAAAGCTCAATGACATAAAGTCATTAAAAAGTGGGCAAAAATTCCTTCACAATTTTAACCGATCGCATGATATAAGAAAACATCTCAAGTTATTACTGCTAATGGTGGTTTTAAAGAACATTAAATCATGGGGTGTACTTAGTTGGGTTTTTTTTTGACGTAGTGAAGACGATTTTTTTAATAATTATTATAAACGTTTTGTTATAAAACCTTAGAGCTGAAAGAAGGTTGACATTTTCTTGTTTTTCCTTTGACTCTAGGTTATTGATTACGTTTCAATCTGTTCCTTGACTGAGTGTGAGACCAAGTCGAGTGTTGAGTTGGCTTCACCACTACAGCTCATTTTTGTCTCAATTAGTCACGATAATGACGAGTCAAAAGCAGTCATGCGTTTGGACAGACTTGGAAACCTGAAAACCTGATGAAAGCTGACAGAGATGTAATTTGTGATGTTAAATACCAAGCTGGCCACGGCAGCAAGGCTGCCGGTATCTTTGCCCTCACTCCTCACCCACGTGCCATCTCCTCAGTACTGCAGGTGTGTGGCGGCCTTGCTGGCCTTTGCCCTCCGTGGATCCTGGGCTGTTTCCACTTCCTGCCATCTTGGGAGTGGGGGGCCATCGAATCTAGTGCACTAGGAGAGGTCTGCTGCGTGACACTGACACAACACACCAGTGCAAACTGTGATTCAGCCCGAGGTTTTGGTTATGATCACTAGTTGTTGCTGTGTCGGAGGTCAACATCATTGCTTTATGTCTCTTCCACTGTAATTGTTTCACCTCGTGCACAAATCAGGGGGTTACATCCAACATAACCGCAAACCATCATACTCTCCTTTACACGCATCACACCACACCACACCACAACACATACACCGATAATGCATTATCAATAATACACACGACATCCATCACAATGTTCTGTTTTTCTATACTTCACTGTCTTTGATTTACGTCGTCTTTGACAGAATCTTTATCAGGTCCTACAAACGTGTGTTAGATTAGACTGTCAAGAAGGCTGCTGTAGGGCACTTTAACCTCCACTCTCACATATGCACGAGACAACATCTGTGAGATCAAATAATTGCAGACAGACAGACAGACAGACAGACAGACAACATGACGACAAGACCAAGGTCAGTATACACACATCCTGAAACACTAGTTGATGCTCACACAAACAGGTGGAGAGACAATTAGGAGAGAACAGTCCAATGCTATACATAAAACAGGGGTTCAAAAGCAGAATTACTGAATTAAACTAAGAACAAAACTCAATACAACAATATAACAAAACAAGAATAAAATAAACTAAAACAATCCTCAACTCCAAGGCTATATCAGTTCAGGTTAATAATAATTACGACTGTGAAGATGATGAAAACTCTCTTTAAACCATTCAGGACTCTAATTTGAATACGTGGTTACAGTCTGTTTACGTTTTATAGCAAACAACTATATTCAGTTAAATTCATTTAGAAGAACTTTATTTGTCTCCAGGATGCAATTTAAACACACATTTCCACAGCATGACACGGATCACATGACACTAAACAGAATATACACACAAAAGTTATATATATGATATATATAAGAAACTGTAACATAAGTACTTATTGACTGTACATCAGTGTAAAACGACAACAGCATTAAAGTGCAAACTGGACATATGTGAACAGGAGTTGTATATTTGCAGGAATTATATTTACAATGCAGCTGCAGTGGAAATAATGAGTCACTCCAAAAAAAAAAAAAACCCCAAAAAACAAACCACAACTTGAATTTAGATTCAGGACACAAATTGCATTTTACATTTGGTTTTCTGAGTATTTTCTATTTCCTACCCTGCACGAGCTACATTCTTCTTTTCCTTATTTAACATAGTTTCATTTTATTTCTCATTTCTCCGGCTCTCTTCATCCTCTTGTCTGGTTAAGTCGTGTACTGCTTCACTCTCTTTTCAGTTCCTCATATCCACACCATCTCGCTTCTTCCTTCTAACACCTTCTAATATAATTCTTTATCAGAATCTGCTTTCTTTGAATCTCTAACACAGCTTTCCATTTCTCTGTGTGTGTGTGTCTCCTTTGTTAACTCATTGCTCCATAAGGCTAATCTTGTTAGCACCAAATGCACCATGTTCCTCCAGCTCGTCTTAATTGCTGTTGTGTTATTAATGAGTGGGGGAGCGGGGAAATTGCTCTTAATTAGCTTGTCTCCTTCAGCAGACATCTCCAGTGAAGCGGTGGCGACAGCGCTCAGGCACAAACACACTGGGGATAATTAAAGCACTTAACTTGTGGGAGTGTTTATCTAAATCAAATAGCAACAAGCCGTTCCCACGATTAGCTGTGTCATTCATTAGCTGCAGAGTGCCATTCATTTAGGTGTTGCAGTGCATTATTGTTTTGGCACAAATTCATTCATAACCACCGTGGTACAAGTGTGCTCAGCGACATGTGGCAAAGTGATGGCATGACCCCTCTGTGCATCTGTCTGCTGCTGTTTTTCTGAGTCACTGACTGGACATTCAAACCTGAAACTGTGATCCATCAAGTTATAAAAAGTGCTAAAAATCACTCAATACATGCATGTTTTCTGCCTCTGATTTCATAGAAACCCTCATGTTCTTTTCTTCCAGGTGCATTGAAACGGTTCCTGTTCCAGATAATACAAATACACACATTTATGCTCAGAAAGCACCTGTTGAGTGGGTAATCTGACACACCAGATGGCTCGTTACACAGAACCACCTGGAAAGTCATCTTTGGAGACTGTTTTTAAAAATCCAGGTGATTACACGAATCACCCGTCGATCATGACAGAACCTCAAATGAGGCTGGATGCACGCTAGATTATGTTGCAATCATAATCAGTTTAACAGTAAGCATCCACGGCATCCTAACTGCTCGGAGTAAAAGTTTAATAGTGGCTTTCCACAGACACAAGACTTCATAGAAACTTTTGTGCTCAAATGTGACAAAAAAGTCAATAGGTCCATGTTACAAGGCACTCATGTTTTGGCTACAACCGCTATTTGAAGTTGCATTTGCTTTGGCTTGTGTTTTCTCTGTTCACTGACATGTTTATGAGCTGTAACAGCACATAACATTTGGTTGGTGACATTATCTCATCTGCTTGCTCTCATTTGCTGTCGTGGATATGAATCGTAAATATCAAACCTGTTTGATATTTACGATTTGAGTTCAGGGAGGCTCTGAGTCAATTGGGAGTAGAAAAATAACCATATTGATGCCACAAAAGGATTGTTTGGACAAATAATTGGTTGTGACAAGCTTCAGTGATGAAGCTCATCGTGATGGGCTCTACGTTGTCGAGCCACCCTACCAGATGAACAAAGTTCTACCAGCAAAACTAACTGGTTAACTCCTCCCAAAACTAGTCAAGAGAAAAAATGATCTTCTGCATCAAGAAAATCTCTTTTTGCATTACTTTATGCCCTCCAGCTTTGATATCAATGATGGTATAGCAGCATCTATGGTAGCCTCCTAAAGAGCTTCAAATAAATCGCGTTTTTATCATGACACGCACCCAATGAAAAATAACTTCAAATATAATGTTCCAGCAATAATAATAATAATAATAATAAAGATTTTATAAAAAAATAATTAAATGAATAAAACAAATTAATATAAATTACATGAAATCACCCAATGTATTCATAATAATAATAGAAATTATTATTATTTAGAAATTGTTAAAGATAAGATAGGGGGTCTTTAAAATTATATAAATATATAAATTATATAAAAAAACACTACAAAAAGACATTTCTGTGAATTAATTCCTTTGTTGGAGGAGGGTTGCAGGGTTAAAAAACAGAAAGTATAGCTCAGATATGTCAATTCAATTCAATTCAATTCAATTCAATTCAATTCAATTCAATTCAATTCAATTCAATTCAATTCAATTCAGTTCAATTCAGTTCAATTCAATTTAATTCAAATCAATTCATTTCAATTCAATTCAATTCAAATCAATTCAATTCAATTCAATTCAATTCAAATCAATTCAAATTATCATAAAATGTGGTCAACCTTTGAGACCACTGACTGACTCTGGAGCTTTTGCAACTGTATCACTAATTCTAACAGTAGTAATTCTTCTAAATATAATACTTCGATTCAATTCAGACATAAGAAAACAGTCTTGCTAAATTATTGGCATTCCTTTTTGTTGATGCATTAAAGTACAATAGTTACATCTTCTTTACTAAAATATAAACTAAACACAATATACGTGGTATACATTTTTTCCAACTTATGTATTTACCAATATTTTGTTTCCAACATTCAAACACGGAGAAAGCTATGATTTTATCCAGTGTGACAGTCATTGCTTTTTTTAATATTTTAAAGTTTATGGGGATAAAATAGCTTTTCTAGTGGTAACAGTCCCCAGTATAAATCTTATCATTCAAATCTTATAATTGTAGGTTAGAAATTAATCTTTTATTACTTGTAAATCAAACAGCATGAGTATAACCTTAATATGTCACATTATATTGTCTTTGAATGTTATTTCTATCTGAGTTCAATCATTTAGACTTCATCACGGTGTCTTTGTACATATTGTATCTGAATTAGAGACCAAAACCAGATGCTAAACCAGTTATAATGTGTGTGTGTGTGTCTGTGTGTTTTTTTTTGTTTTTTTTTTAGCAATTGTCTGTTTACAAGAAACGGATGCACAGTTAAGATGATTACATGTTTCTATTTAAATTCTTCTCTCAGAGATTTGTTAAAAACATCAGTTTGTACAGTAAAAATTAAAAATTAGCCCAGTTCTTCTTAAGTGAGCTGTTTGAATTAAAGCAATTATTGTAATAAGCAACATTTTGGGCACCTGTATGAATGTGAATAAGCTTAATCTGCATCCACTGATGCACAAAAGCTGTAAGTGAATTACAACTGTCAGCATCTGTTGCTGAGATTCTAATCAGGAATTTAAAAAAGACAAATGTGTAATTGTGTGTTTTTCTCGTGTGCAGCGTGCACATGAATGGGGGAGAGCGCTCGTCTTTGTTTCTGTGTGACCCTGACATGTTCATGTATGATGAGAGACCGGTGACAGCGCACCAAGACAAATTTAATTTGCACCTACAGCTGAGCGAGGTGAGGGAGGGAACTCTTGTGGGGATCGACTAATTGCTGCCTGGGGATCCGTGTTCACGTGTGCGTCTGTGTGTGTGTGTTTCGTGTGTTTTCCTGGCCGTCCCTCCGCCAATGCAAACAGTTTTGTGAATATTTAATGCACGTGTTTATCTGTGCGTGTCTGTCACAGTGTGATAACAAAATGTCAGCAAAGACAGAGGAGATAATGAGGCCTTTTTTGCCGCAAGGAGTTGATTGAACAAAGTGCACAGAGCTATGGGGGCATTATTTCCGTGTTTAATTATGACTGTCATGAGTAATCTGAGCAGCCACAATGCACCGTATTAGAATGGATCTTCAAATTCATCATCAGGGCGATAATTCACTTTTTCAGAAAAAACATATTGGATAATGTGCAATCTACATTAAAGCCCATCCAAAGTGGTATTTGTCTCATTTTGTCATGACAGATGTTAACATCCCCATAGTGTGTAAGGGGGTAATAATATATATATTAGTGTGTTGTCATGTTCTTTGTTGACCAGGAAACATCATAGTTTTATAAATGAAGAGCACATGAGAAGATGTGCTTAGTACACAAAACAGAAAATGCATCAATTGTATGTTTGCAAAACACAACAAAAGTGTTAAATCACTGGAGAAAACGCTTGATGGGTGAGGAGCCGCAAGTGAGATAGTTTCCTCTAAAATATTATATTATGGTATGCATGTAAGTGTGTTTTAATGTGTTACAGGTGCGCCATCCAAACATAAAAGTGCATATAAACATATAAAATGAATTCTTCAACCATCTTTATTGTAATACGTGACAACTCTGAGTCCCAGTTGCTTGTTTTGAAGCCATTTTCCCTTCCCTGCAGATTTCTGCAGATCAGTGAGGCAGTATTATTTCTTTTTAGGTGGGTTTGTGAATCGTTTCATCAGAATTTGTTGGGTAATGCACTGTCGGAAAAAAGAAAAAAAAAAAAGCTTTAGTCATATAAGTGTATACCATAGTTGCTCTTGAAACCACACAAGGGTATCCCTGATCATAAACACTGATTTTTGAACCCCCACCTCCCTGGAAAAGCTTGGCGAATGTATAATTATTTTATTTTATTTTAACAAAAAGATCAAAACAACATGAGATGGGAGTCCCAAAACTTTAAATGCATTATTTTTCTTTAAGCCACTCTATGCAGCAATACCACTACTGACCACATGGGGGCATCCAGATCGTATCACTGTTGCTACTGTGGCTAAATGTGTGGAGACGCCACATGCCTTGTAACACCACAAATGTCGCAGGACTATTAATTAATGTTAACATTCTTACATTTGCAAGGATACCGAATAATGTATAATTACTTGCATGTGAGTTCCTCACACATTTGTTTTTTTTTGTTGTTGTTTTTTTTTGCTAGCAGAGCTCACTCACGTTATAATGTTGTAACAAGTCTTTTAACTTAAGTATCGGCATTTTTGCCCTTATTAACCATACAGACCACCAATCTGTGTTCCTGTTTGTGGGAGAACCATAATATATTTACTACGTATGTTAAATTTATATTAAAATGCTTCTCAAACAGAATATTGATTTTCTTTATTTAAAAAAACCCACAAAAATCAAAACCGCTGAATGAAAAACATCTCACTAATCCAGCATAATAATGAACACATCTGTCTTTTTTAAGATATCGTTGTCCGTAATGATTCATTCTTGATAAAATACATCAAAGTGACTTTCACTGGAGCCGAAATTTGTTTGTTTCTACTGTTGCATTTTCTGCATTTTCACGTAAAAACAAAACCAGGCTAACACAATATCTTGTGTTTGCATATCTGAATAGAGCGAGAGAAAAAGTAGCGTCAGGGGTAAAACTTTTTGTTCTGTGTAATCTCATCTGATGTAGTGCCGCAGCGTTTCTTGTGTCTCTGCATGCTCGTGTCCACAGCAGGCAGGCTCATAAATTGGGCAGCTAAGCCTTTCATAAAGTTTAATAAAACGCTGCTTCGTGGCTCTGGGGAGCTGGTATTAGTGACGAGAGCCGCTGCTGCCATTCCAGCAAATCACATCATCATAATGAGGCTGTACTACGGGACTTAGACACCTCCTTTACCACCCACACATCTACCCACACTCCTTCCACCCACCCCTTTGTTTTCTTTATAATTCCTTTGACACAATGCAATGTCTTCACTTCTCGGCATTTTCCAATGGGAATATGGGGATGGCGTTGTTTAAACGCTGCGGCCAGCTTGGACAGGCTAGGGTTATTTCTCATTTAGTAAAGATCACAGACGCTGTAAATGCTCCGGCGGCATGCCGTGAATGCCAAGACCGGCATGATTGGCAGCTTGACGGCAGCAGCAGCATTTGCATGGCATTTAGCTGGGCGGGCGATGGCCACCCCTTACACCAAGGTGGGTAAATAAGATGACTTCTCTGTTCACACAACGTACACATGCACAAACACACATATGCCTATGCACTCACACATGCAATCTCCTCCTCAGCAGCCCCCAACTATCTCGGCCAGCCAAACCTGGAACCACTCATAATTGTGTGGCATTTAGGCAGAGGAGAGGGGCATCCAGTCATGTGGGCATGGAGACCGCTGGAAACTCTGAGCCGCACAGTTCTACCTTTGAGGCAGTTGTTTGCCTATTTTTCAGCACCGCTAAAAAAACTCTAATACTAATAGAAGTTTGGATTAAATAAGTATGTTTTCTTGTTGGCAATACACTATTGTCCCAGTAGGATAACCCAAGCTACTTTAAGTTAAGCCAGAAAATCTCGCTTGGCTACTCTTCCTATTTCCTCAATGGCACAAGTCTCATTCTTCTGGATTCATCTTTGAGTTCTAGGGGACAGTATAAATGGAAGTAGAAATGGCCTCTAAACGCCACTGGATGGGCAAACAACCAGACTATTATCATCAAAAGCGTCCAGAATGATGTGCAGGGGAGTAGGAACACTTTCAAACACTGTAGCTCGTTTTTCAGTAAAATCTTGCTGTTCCAAGGTGTTTAGCAACAGTTCTACAGCGATCTTCTCAATACTCTCAGTGGCCTCAAGCCCATTGGCTCTTACTTTACAAGACAAAAATATCACAAAGTAAATGGGCACTGCTGGTCAGGCTATAGTGTTTTATATTCTCAAAACACTATAAATAGTGTCCTTTTTAAATTTTTTTAAAGTGACATTTTATATATATATATATATATATATATATATATATATATATATATATATATATATATATATATATATATATATATATATATATATATATATATATATATATATATACATATATATATATGTTATATATGTTATTTTGAAAGAATATGATTGGCCCCATCACCATGAACCTCCTGTCACTGGACAGCTATTGACTGATATTTATTGGTTTCAATAAAACACCGTTAAATACTGCACAAGAAGTGGCTGTCTCCCTGCTGGAATCACTGTAATCCAGTTGGACTTTTAACCCTCTTTGTATTATCAGGCTACGGTACCAGGCTATCCCATCCAATGATACTAATGCTGTTTAGACAGTTGGTATCCCTGGACAGGCTGAGTCCAATAGGAAACTTGCAGCGTTGTTCACAAACCCGGCTGGGAGCAGATGCATGGAATCTGTTTTATTCAACGGAAAAGAGAAAGTTTCCTGGTCAAAAGATGGGCTTCATAGGATGGGAACTTATGATGATAAGTAACCTTCTGAACTGCAGTGAATTACAGGAATACACTTTATTTTTCCTTTTTATTTTTTCGCCCACCATGTTATGGACAACATACATTGTTAAAGTGACAGAATTCAGTCATTCATGCAGATTGTGTCCAAGTTCCTTACATCTGCATTCACAGTTGACATTTGGGGCATTGACCACTTTTGGCTAAGTGAGAGTATTGTTAAGTGTTGCAGCCCAGTGGTCATCATCTGGGCCTAACTTGAGTCATAACATGCTCTATGGGACAGATGTGGCTCAGATTTCATAAGTCAGCATTGACATGGGTCACCGTTCATGTCGCAAGAGCCAGATGTGACCCTGAGGTCCAACGAAAATGCCAATATATGTCATTTCAGATGGATATCGAGGCGCAAGACTGAACCCGAGAAAGGAATCTGCAGATTTACGTGTCAAAAGTCATATTAACTTCTCCACGCCAACTTATTTTTCTAATATATGTATTTTTTTTTCCCTGCTACGGAAGCTCACATTTACACACTGTCCCTCAACTTTTATTCACCTGAAATGATTCTGAAATGACATTATCAGTGACAACCAGGCAATAACAAAAGTACAAAAACTCCTTTGGAAAAACAATAAATCAATAAGCCTTGCCAACACATCCCGTTACATTCCCGACTCCTTGACACCTGAAGCTCATTAAACACAGCCTAATGTCAACTTAGAGGAAGGAGAGTACACAGAGGCTCGCCTCCTCACAGCCTATCACAATAAGCACTACTGAGCAACCTTGATATATTGTATATACTAGAAATAAATATGATCGTCCTTTAATCTGATTTTATTATACTGGGACTCCCGCTGGCAAATCTACTGAGGGCTGATAGCCTGTAATCTTATTGCAGGGTAGCATGGTGCATTTCATATCCCCTTCTTGATGGCGTTTTATCATGTCAGGACTATTATTGTTCCTATTGGTATATGTGTTTCTCCATTTATATGCGCTGGTGTATATAACCTAATAAATCAAGTTATTGCACATTTTTGAGAATCCGTCTCTGTTTGCATATGTATGTGTGTATGTTTGCATGCACGCAGAGGTCCCCTGCAGCTTGGACGTGGGTGCTGATTTTGCCCCTCCGCGTGCCGACCGGCTTCGGGTGTTTCTGCTCTGTTTATGAAGCAGGCATATTGACCCAGTTTGTGGCCTCGGTGCTTTGTTTCTCGTTTATTTCTCCCCTGTCTCTCTCTCTTTCTCTGCCAGCCGGGGGCATATTGCAGGCCTGCATGCTTGGAGAAAGGGGCGCGTTCAGTCTGAACTAAACGGCAAACGCATCATTGAGCAGCATTACCAGCCTCTCCCATCTCATCACTCTCACTGAAAGCTGCAGGTGTGTGTGTGTGTGTGTGTGTGTGTAATATGTGTCAGTGTAGAAGGCCTGTTGACTAGAAGGTCTAATAAATCAAGCTGTCCATCCACAGCGTCCTCCCCTCCTTTGCTCTTACCCCCCCATTACTCCTCCCTCTTCTCCACTCATCTTTTTGCTCCCTTGTTCTCTTTCTTTCTACCCTGTCCTCTTCATCTCTCTCTCCTTTATGCCCTGTAATTCTTC
Organism: Xenentodon cancila; assembly: GCA_014839995.1. Classification (NCBI taxonomy): domain Eukaryota; kingdom Metazoa; phylum Chordata; class Actinopteri; order Beloniformes; family Belonidae; genus Xenentodon; species Xenentodon cancila. Next base: position 13,239,958 of record CM026202.1, on the reverse strand, counting down.
TTTTAAAGCTCAGGGGGTGGTGTCAGAGGCATTACTTGCTTCCTGATAAATCACTGTCTCCGAGCAGAGCAGAGTAACATCTGCAGATCAACCCGCTGGTGTCATTTTGTGTCCATGCAGATTATCTGTCGATGCATAGTGTCTGCACATCTCAAACCTATTTGCATGAATGTATACATGTCTCTCTAAGGTATTTATGTCTGTATATTATGTGCAGCTTGAGTCTGCATGCATGCATTACAAGTGCATGCAGTGTGTGGCCAGGACTGATCTCTCTGTCACACTGAATGGTGGCTGATTGAGACACATGGACTGCCTTTGTGCCCTGATCTAGTTGCCATTGATTACCTATCAGGGTTTTTGATTGCATCCTGGAAGTAATTCTTTTAAAAAGGCCCTAATGGCCTCCAATCTGGGCTGATGACGACCTCAGAGAGTCCAATCGCGGGTCCATTTAGGCCTTTTCAGATCTCTCCACGTACACTCTGAAACACTCGCTCATAGCTCAGCCTCCATCCTCCATCCTCCACCCTTCGCCGCCACCACAACTACCTTTGTGCTGGAGTAGTGTGAGCGTCACATTTCTTTCTACATTTTTTTACCCGCTGGCGCTGACATACAAAAACAAAACAGCAAAGAATATCTGCCTCAGATTTAGATAGGGCCATCTTATACATCCTTAAAGCCTGTACCAGGTCTTTGTAAAGATTATAGGAGTTGATGGTGATGGGAAGTGTGCAAAGTAACTGAAAGGATGGCAAGGACAAGGGAGACGCAAATTGAGTGTAATCCTGCTTTTAACTGTAAAAGAATGAGCAAGTAGGGAATAAGTCCAGGTTTCAGATCTGCAGAAAGGAGAAAAAATGAAGCCTGGTAAAATGAAGAGGTGTGACAGATCTGTTAGGGATAAAAGAGAGAGGGGAGGGAGGAGGGGGGAGGTTCGTCGTCAGTATGTCAGGCAATGTTATTATAGTCTGAGGGTTGGATGGAGGCATAGCAGGGAGGAGGAGGCGGAGGTGATGGTAGTGGTGGTGTTGGGGGGTGAGGGTGGAGGGGGTGTAGCAGACAGGAAGAGGGCTCGCCGTCTAATCCTCCAATTTTCTTACATTACTGCTCCACCTCCCTCTCTCCACCTCCGTGCTTCTCTCTACCAGCATGCCCCTTCCTCCCCTCTCCTCCTCCACCCCCACCCCTTGCTGCCGGGCCTGTCGACAAATGAAACTGGAGGCAGCGGCAGCTTCAGAAAGATTGACTTGAAGGAGTAAAACACACAGAGAAAAGACAGGGCGAGGCAGAGACCTCCTGTACCTCTAACAACATAAACATACCTTAAAAAAAAGAGACCCAGAGGCTCAGTCATCTATTGCTCTGTGCAAGACAAGCAAAAGAAAGAAAAAAAAAGCACAAAATAGCTTGAGTGGGATTTTTACATGTGCTTTATAATAATTTTCCTGCAGCTACATTCACATAATAAATGACAGGTATGATGCTGTTGTCTTATTGTGAAAGCGGCTGTGATCAATAACTTCCTGCTGATGAGGAGGTAAAAGCTGATTGTGACTGTTTTATGTTTCGGATGTGTTAACAGCTCACTTAGCAGAATGATGAGGCAACGATGACGAACCGGTTTCTTTTGCCAGGCGGTGCTGCTTGACAGTATGTTGAGCCTTGTTTATTTATCAAAAGATTTTTATTTTTTTTTATTTCAGAGATTCAGACACTGCCTGGTCAACCTTACACTGATGTGATGAATGGCTCCTGTTGATCAAATCTGGGGTTTAGACCTTAGAATGAAGCTTTTAGAGGAATTTAACTACAAAGATTAAGAGTAATAATTAAAAAAAAACAAAACATTTTACATTTGATGTCCTTGGACTTATAACAGTCACGTTCCATACCAAGAACGCATTCTGAGACGGAGAGGGGCTTTTAAAACCCTCCGTTTCTGTCTCGGTGTTTTCAAAAACAAGATACTTGCCGCAACGTTTCTCATTGTCACCTCTTCACCACACAGGTCTGATTTCCGTTTCCCCACCCTCCTGATTGATTTGCATCCACTCGCTCCTCATTGGGTGAGGCAGAACCCTGACTGAGCGGGACTAATTTGCCATGTTAATGAGATGGCTCTGACAAACACAGCCAGCTGGAGACCAGAGTAAATGATCCTGTCATCAGTCAACAACACAAACACAGCTAACAGCTAATTGGCACGTGGCGGTTAGCCGAGGTGAACGTTCTGTCTGCTCTTTACTGCGGTGCAAGACGAGGAAAACAATGAAAAACAGAACAATGAAAAGGAGAACGGGATGGGGGAGAGATTTTGTTTCCCCACTCATTCTTGCAGGACGTGATGGCTGAGCGCAACACACCGCCATCTCTGACTTTCCCGCTTCCTTTGCATAGCAATGTTTAATGAGGATAAGAGCGAGCATGTGCCATCAGAATGAAGGCAGAAAATATGCTAAGCAGACAATCAGAGGTGTACCCCCTGGTGCGTAACAGCCAATCATGGCTGTCCCAGTGTGTGTCGCCAGCCAGCAGGAGGCAGAATTAGTCCTGGTTAGCAGCCAGAGCCCTGCTGAGTGGCTGATTAGTCTTTTAGACTGAAGAGGAGACAGAAAGTTAAAAGTCCAACTGCCTGTCTGAGACTCTTCTGCTCAGCAGACAAAAGGCAAGGGCTTTTAATGTGGAAAATAAAAGTCAGCAGCTGTCCTGCTGCCTTATGAATGTGGCACATTTAAAGGGAATAATGATTACATTTATCAGACCAATGTCTTAAAGCAGATATACGATGGACGTTCACACAAAATCTTGCCCTTTATATGACATAGACTGTACTTTAAAGAACACTTCAAATCTCTTGAGATCAGTGTTACTGTGATTAAAGATGCCGGTTAAATGCTTCCCCACACACACTTCTGCAGTGTCATGCTTTGTCTCCTGTTTTGGGTTTGTTGTAACTCTTGTCTGGCTCCTTTCATTGTTTGGCCCCTCAGGATTTCTGTTTTCAGATGTTCTCAATGTCATCGCTTCCATGGGAATTAATTGCTCTTCGTCTAGTTCTGCCTTTTTGGGGTTTGTTTTGTTTTTTTTTTTTTTGTTTTTTTTCTGCTTTTAGCATCTCAATCTTTTTGTCATTTGGTCGCTGCATGCTGTTTTGGTTTTTATCAGAACAACTCGTGCATCCTTCTATTTGTAATCTAATAAAGAGATGGCAGCAATCAGTATGTTCCTTTTGGGGGGGGGCTGGATGACTTTGAGCACCAGATGCTGATGTCCCCCCAGAGTCGTTAGCGAGATGGAGCCGATCCTTAACTGTCCCCAATAAAGAGACACACTTCCTCACACACACACACACACACACGCCGCCTCCCCTCACTCACTCAGTGTGGAGACAGGATTAACCTGCTGGTAGCGGAGTAAATCCAGCACTCCTCTGCCTTCGCCTTTCTGTCTCTGTGTCTGAGGAGGCCTGGTTATCCCTTCACACAAGCTCACTGTTCAAAGAGGTGGCCGCCGGGGATTAATGACGTGTTAAAGGGGCAACCACGGGGGATTTAGGCGCAGCTTGCTGTAAGGACAGGAGATTTAAGAACACGAAGCAGTGGTTAGCGCTCATTGAAGTGAGATTAGTCAGACACTGAACCCACAACCGATAAACGACAGACAGATGCTATGTTATTATTATGCTTCATATGCATAGATGGTGGCGAAACAACGTCTTTGACTAAATACACCTGTGCAACACCGCTGACCTTCAGGACTGATGGGTCACTGGTGGAGTAAGAAGCATCGCCTACATCTTCTAGTCACCTGTGAATGCCTGTTGTATTTCTCTGTTATATATGTTCTATTTTGCCCTTTTAAATTTTTTTTTGTTGTATTCTAAATGCATATGCTGCATTTCAAAGTATTTAGAGGTCTTTAAACTACCTTTATATTTTGACAGATGCTTGAAGCTATATGATAAACTTGCCTTATTCTGCTGTATGTCTGGACATTTGAAGTGTTTCAAAGTTTAAATTACTTGTCAGGATAAAAAGGAACATATTTGTTCAGTCTGCAGTACAATGTGATAACATCTTCTACGGTCTGGGCAGTAGGTAATCTATGCTTCGTAAGGGTGACAGTGTTTGCATGTCTTTATTAAACCAGTAGTGCGCATCCATGTAAAATAAGTGTAGTAAAGCCATTGCTACAGCGCTTTCTGCGTATGTTATGTTGCATGTCTCAGGAAGTGTTGGTTATTTAATTGAGATTTCAGCCACAATTCAACAAGAATTGTGAGTTTTTTGTTTTTTCTTTGGTCTTGGGTTCCCCTTGTGGAGGGGTTCAGATGTGGTCCAGGACTCTTGTAAATGCAAATCACGAACTGAGTCCTGCACAGATAGCAAGTAAATGTGGATTTGTTTACCAACTGCAGCCCGGTATGACAAGCAAAGAAAGCGAGGCCTATGGCACTAACACAGGCTACTAAAGAAGAAGAAAAAAAAACGTAAATATCACAACGGCAGTGTGTGGTGGCCTTATCTCTGCACACAATGCGCATCCTCTGAAAAAGTGTTTTGCCATGCTGCAGTTAGAGTATGAAACTCGTAATGCGCTGCAACTTTTTTTTGATATAAGCGATATAAGTCGATAAAAACGTTGGTAGATTTGGAAACTTTAATTAGGTCAAAAGCTCATTTGGTGTTGCTTTATAGTCAAGTAAATGTTGTGTTACTTCATTGCATGTGGAGTAATGTATTCTTTTTATTTTTGAAGACTGTAATATACAAAGACACACAAAGGACAGGTTGGTAAACTCCAATGAATCTGAAATGTGGTAAAACGTAAAAACAACATATGATTCTTTCATTTCTGACCATCTGAAAATCCTAAATGTTGAGCATTTGGACCTCTGATATTGGTACAAATGAACTGACCGCTGAAGGGCTCAGAGAACCCACAAGTCATCAGATGAACTCTCAGACTTGTACTGAAGGACGGAAATGGTAAAAACATGTGTTCTGACCCAACATGTCGACTCGATGGCAAAATCAAAAATGACCGTCGCATTTAGTCGACCCTGGATTAATACGAACGAGTATTTGCTTTTGCAAAATCCAGTAGCGTGATGATTATGGATGAGGAACCGTAATGGCCAGCGATTGGCTGAGTCGACGGTCAATCGGTTATATTAGTTACAAATGTATTGATTGATATAAACTCTCCTGGAATCCACGCCCCTTGGAGTTGACATCGGTGTGAACTCACACACGATTGAAATCCAAAAATGCTGGCTGTAAATATGTTTGTATCTGCTTTAAAGTTGGACATTTTAACATGGGAGTCCATGAAGATTGACTCACTTTTGCAGCGAGCCTCTAACGGTGAGTCGAGAGGAACTGCGATGAAACTTAGGCCCCATCCACACGGAGACAAGCTCAGGCCTAAACGCAAAAATATTTAATAAAACCAGCGTATCATCCATACGAAGCCTGTTTTGGGGGTCTGGAAGCGATCATTTTGGAAACCAGATTTAAAGATTTAAAGACACTGTTTATGTGGCTCCATCGTTACTGCTTCTCGACAAAACGCTTGGAGAACATGTGAGACAGAAGAACGGCATAAAAAAAAAACATACTTCAAAATAAGAGCATCACTAACACTAGTGTTTTTAACTTAAAGAATTCATATCACTAAAAAGTGGATTACTTTCAACATAACCTTTTTTTATTTTTTTATTTTTAGGGCATCTTTGTTGGAAATGTAGTTGGACTGCAGATGTGTCAGTGCTTGAGAAATGTTTGCTTTTATTTTGCTGTACAGAAAGAAAAAGTACAAAAAATAAACTTTTTGGATGGTGTAAACAAATTCTTATGGGAGAGTCTTTATTTTAGAAACGGTTGAAGGATTTTGGACCAGTATGGTCCCTGTGTACAGACAATAACCATTTAAAAAAAATTTGTAGCTTTGTTTTAAAATAGGTTTTAAAAAAGCTTTCATTTATAACCGCAGGTTATATGACAAGGTTTCAGAACATCAGCTTCAGCTCTGCACACGTGATTATCTGGATTTATTTCCCAATTCAGCCGTGAAAAATGAGACAACTGACTTTTTGAAGGGAGGAGCGGGTTCAGCCGCCACTTTTGATATTATGGGAGTCAAGCGGAAATTTCAGTCCGAGCACTTTGTTTATCGCTTATAACATCTGTGGTGTCAAAACTTTGCATTTTCAGCTTGTAGTTTGTTGTTTTCCATAGCAAAGCGGATTTGTGGATGCACAGATAGGGAAAAGGAAGGAGAGCGTCGGGTGAAGTTTGTAGTCAGTGCCAGGTTTATATCAACACCGCATGTCTGGAGAGTGTTTGGGAGAGCGTGGTTGTCAGAATGAAGAAGTATAGTGTTAAAGATTAACAGATACCATGACCAGTGATGTGTGTGTACTTATGTGTGTGAACAAGTGAAAAGGAGAGAGGAAGATTAGGAGATATATGTACAGGTACTGATATCTGCTTGGGATCAGCAGACTGAGCAAGATGTTAAGGTCAGGAGTTCTCACCACTAACTCTCCACATAAACCATGTCAAGCCTGCCTCCTTGCCCTTAATCCCCCTCCCACACCCACCCACACACACATCCATCTCGCTACCCATCTACCCTCAAAATCAGCTCCTTTGCAATCTCCTGTGCATCAGCTGCCAAATGAAGTTCCTCTTTAGAAAAAAAAAAAAAATACTTGGCTGTCGAATTGTCTGCGTGCCTGGCAGCAAAGGCAGCCCTTGTGTTGAAGCCAATAATCCAGCATCAGAGCTTCAGGTGCGCAGAGGACCGTGATTGACAGGACTTGATATGAGGCCCTCGCATCACTTGACATTTGGGTTTCATAAGGTCTGGAACAAAAGGCAGGGGCAAAATAATCAGAGAGGGGCGCAGGCAAATAAATCTGTTTATTCCTCCTCACCTGCCCCCCCCTCTCCCTTAACTCTGCACCTCCGCTGCTCGTCCACATCATGCCCCAGCCCTTGGAAGAGAACGAGGGAGGGTGATATTACGTTTTTACAGCCTTAGTGGATTCATACACCACGACAGCAGGTCACTTTAGGCCCTGTGCTTACCTGAGATATTAGTTTGTGTGTGAGGTGGAGAGAGATGTGTATTTGAATGGCTGATGCGGTGTGTATGTGTGTACAATCCTGTGTATGTATGAAGGAGAGGCAGGAAAAACAGAGAGACAGAAGCAGGCGAGCAAGGAAGACTGAGGTTGAGTCATATTGTAGATAACCATTTGTAAGTCCATGTGTGTGTGGCAGAAAAAAAAAACATAAAAGAAGCAGCATGTGGCAGTTACAGGAGAGAGTCCTCTTTAATAAGACAGGTGCACACACTTTAACAAACCTGATCCCAGACAGCTGAAAGAAGAAATAATTAATTCGGGGAAAAAAACTGAAATACAGCACAGGATTATTAAGATTTCTTTTCCTCTTTTCTCCCCACAGCCATGCAGTTTAGTTAGATGACTGACTGCAGCATTCAGGAGAGCTGCTGACCCAGCAACAGCGTGTTTCTTCTGCACAAAATGAACTTATAGTAAAAACCACAAATGCAGGCGGACATGCCATATACACTCAATCCTGGGACTGAATGGCATTAGCTATAAGAGCCCTAATTGTAAAATTTTACCTTATTCAGCAATCTAAATTGTATTGTAGCACTTGAGCAGTATATCACCGCAAAAGAGGCTTCGCATATGCAGCTTTTATGTCTATGTGCATTCATAGAGGGGATTGGGGTGGGGGGGGGGTCTAAAGTTGTACAGTCCTTACAGAATCTTGTTTATGTGGCATTATATAGGCAGTCTGCAGGTTATCATAGAGTAAATCATCTAAAACATCCCACATCACAGCTTTGGTGGTTCAGAGTGAATCACAAAATTTCACAAAATCATATGCCGAAAAGATCCAGGTTAATATTGATTTACTTTATAAATATCATTACACTATTTCAGAGGTAAAAAAGCTGCTAATTATCTGATCATTTTGATTTCTAGGTGATCTTTTGCCCCAGATAGTATAAAGTACAAAGAGGAAAATTTACTTCAAAAGCTCTAAAGGTGTGCAGGCATGAATATAAGAAACTTTTTATTGATTATTTAATTAATTTTTAATTGATTATATATATATATATATGAGATATATATATCTCAAATGATACAGCAGAAAAACTAAACTTTTTTTAAAGGCGCATGATGTAAGTAAACCACTCCAGACCAAAGGGGGGCAGCATATTCTGAGGCAGTCCATGTGTGACACATGGATGCCTCAACATACTGCACAGTAGCTCCACAGCCCTGTGTCACATCACTCGGTACTGTCCATTTTCAAAATAACAAATGCAAAAAGATACTACAATGACACCAAAAATGCAACAAGTAGCTTTATAACTGGTGCAAATATCAGCACACTTTACAAACAATAGTTTAGTCTACTTATTAGTCTAGAAGAAACATTGCCAGTTCTGCATCACATTTCATTACTTTCACTGATAAGATCTTTGTTTATTAGATCAAAGCAATGTCAGCATTGACCTTTGTCTTATTGGTTCTTCAACTCCAGATGTGTTTTGCTTTGTGTGATTTTTTTTTCCTTTGGTGAGTAAGTTCATCTGCCCTGTTGTTCAGTCATCATGCTTGTGGTCTGGCAATCGCGCAGTCTGCGTTTAGAGTTGCACACAACACAATCTGACTGGAATTTGGTCACCCATCTGGTCTCCACATCATGTCATGTCAATAAAATACAGGCAGGAAATAAGGTGAAACCACAAGCGAAACACAAGTTGTTTATTTGAAAAATGGACTGAGGGGAATTAAAAACAAAACAAAACAAAAAAACCACCTGTTTGTACAATTATTTGTTCAAAACACAAATGAAAACAGAAGGGACAACAAACATGGGTAAAGGAAATGTGCACATGCAGGCTGCAGAGTTTGCCTGTGCTATAGAGAGCAGGGAATAGCGGCTGCCTGCTGATCACCTGTTTGACCTCCACCCAGTCTGTCAACTTGGCCTAAATGTTTACCTGCGGTGCTACTATCAACATAAATGAGATGCAGAGTAGAACATCATCCTCAGCCTCTTCTTTATTTAGGTGTACAAAGTAAAACTGAACCCTCCAAGGATTCTTATTTGGTGGGACAAAGTGATACGGCGAGGCTTGATGGTCCACCCCTACTCATCAGCACAGTATTCCCAGTGCCTCTTTCATCAACACATCGTATCTGTGTGTTAAACATGGCATCAAACCGTGTCATGGTTGCTCATGTTTCTTCTTAAAATCAGTGGCATTGACTAAAAGGTATGTGTAAGAAGGGAATCTTATATTTTGCATGCAACCAAATATAATATACCCTGCAGCAGATATAATAAAAATTCAAACTTAATCGATCACATCATTTTATCAGCCTTCTAGATCATTTACACCCCATACTAGGAGGCTGAATGAGCGTTAAATTGCAAAGCTGTAGGTGCAACCTGCAGACATAATAGCAGGCTGTTTAGTGGTCCATTCAATTAACCAAAAAAAAACAAAAAAAAACACACCTTACACCTCGAGGCCGAATAGTCGCTTCTGCTTGTAAGTCTCATAAAAAAGAAAGAAAGAAAAAGAAAGAAAGAAAAACATAAGTCAACAGATAGTTTCCAGATCAATCCCTGTGACATCCTTCTGTTGCAGACCCCACGTGGGGTCTCCATAAATCGCATCCCCTCGGATGTGATTGGACGGCTTCTGGGTGACTGGCAGGACAACGAGGCGCAGCTTGCTCACTTTTTGTCGCCATTGGCCCGGTTTAATGGTCGCTCCTCCCGCAGACCACACACCATTGGCTTTGGTGGGGGCTTCGCGGAGGAGCCGGGAACTTGTAGTTCTTTACGCCAGAAGCACATCTGTATGGCTTATTATCGACAATTTTGAATGAAACTACACGTCCCGACGTCACGGTCGGGGCATCTGTAATTGCTGTAAGTATGTAGCTTGTACGACTGGTTGGCTTGTAAATTTGCCGTCGTCGGGGCAGGCAGGTACAGTTGGCGAAGTGGTCGCTCGGTCGGCGCTGCGCGAGGATGTGAACCGTAACGGAGGCTGTTGGAAATACGCCGATAAATGCGGGCAGCGGGACCATCTGGAGAAGCTTAGTCGTGGACAAGCTTGGTTTTGATGTGTCAAAAGTTCCTTCTTTATAGTGGGGAGGGAATGAGAAAATAGGGAATGTGTTGCTCGTTCAGAGGGAGACCACCAAGCCTTTTACGCACAGAACAAGGTGCTGGAGATTTAAAAGAAGACTGAGGCAACTTCTGCTTTGATTATCACTCTGAACGGACTTTTGAAATACTGTCTTGTTTTCTTTGGCCTGTCACAGGTTCGAGGATGTTTCAACTCTTCGCGGAACCTGCTGGGAGCCCGCAAACCCGCAACTAACTGACCTTTTACGCACGGGGGAATCCCAGTTTTCACACATTTTTGTTTTCGTGCGGATGAACTTTACATTGCATTTTTAATGATTCGCGATTTGAGCAAGATGTACCCGCCGGCTCGGCATCCGGTAAGTAGAGAGCAGTGGGAGTCAAGGCAGTATGTCAAAACAGCGCAGATTAACAGCCGTGCGCCTGATGCGTAATCAGTTTAAATCAAGTTTCCGTGCCACTGCGCGCTCTCACGGACAATTGCGCTCATTGTCAAAGTGCTGCAGCTGAATGTGTGTGACTGTGAGTGTGCGTGCTTTAACGTGTGAGGAGACTGAGAGAAACCAAAACGCTATCACAGAGGCCCATTGTAAGCTACAGTCCTGCCTGTGTGTGTCATGACACTGAACTTTGGTGGCTCAGTTCTCGCTCTGTTTCCTCCGCTGTTTGGTGTGTGTTGAGGTCCCCCACCAGCCGGGGCAACCGTTCAAGTTCACTGTCACCGAATCCTGCGACAGAATCAAAGAAGAGTTCCAGTTCCTGCAAGCCCAGTATCACAGGTGAGTTTGGATGGCGCGTGACATGAGCCCCGCGTGAAATCATCCTCGCGCTGGCCACAAAACGCCTTCATTAGGATGTTTTGTTATGCTTCAGTCATATTTGAGCTACAGCAATTAATCAATTAAACAACTCAGTTAAGAAAAATATGTTTTCTTAATCAATTAAATACAACAAGCAAGCACAAAGAGGGTTTCTTCTTTTTTGATGGATGGTGAAAAGGGGGTATGTGTAATTTAAAGGACTGCTGAGAAATCTTTAGTTAACTAAGGTTTCAGGAATTTTCAATTTGCATCTTTCCATGGAATGTGAATAGAGAAAAACGATTAACAGATCAATGAGTAAAAAGATATTTATTTGTGGCAACCTATAAACAACCCCAGATTAGATAAAGAGGTTAGAAAGGGTGTGCGACTTATAAATGAGCCAGCAGCAGGACCAAAAATGTTCCTAGATGACATGAAAAGGCAGACAAAAGCTGGTTTTTGTTCAAGTCTCAATTAATAAATAAAACAGTCTTAGTTTCACCATGTGAAGACGTTATTAAGTGTTCTCCTTACACGCTGGCATGCTGCCCTGGCTCGTCTCAGGTCCATCTATCACCAGTGACTAACCACAGGTAAACCCCATCGACCTTGATATGCACAGCTCTCTCTGCAAGTGCAAGTGGTGTGAAATACCGTTTTACCCGACATGATGAAGTGTGAAATACGTTGCTACGGGGGAGAACCATAAGCACGATACCTATGCATAATAATCGCCCACTTCTGGCCACCTTGTAATTATTACCCAATCACCCTGTGAGATGAACCAGTGGTCCAGTTTTCTGGTCGATCCCGGGGCTGATCTGAGGATAATGAGCGGCATGCTTAAGGCTGCAGCCACCCACATCAAACGGCTTCATACCAGTGAAATCCCAACAGAAGGGAGGTACAGATTTGGTGGTGGTGGGGGGGTGTAGTAAGGGTGGATCAGATTAACAAACCAGTTCTGAGACGTATTATCCTCAGAGGTGTTTTTCTCACTTCAAACTATCAATAATTTTACAAAATTACAATTTTTTTTTACAATTTTACGCATCATATCTGAAAAAAGTACGATACATCACCCACCTGATGATTTTCTCACAGGAAGATGCACAAAAGCTTTCTGCGGTCATAAATCGAGGATTTCTCAAAACCCGCAACATTTTAAAAGAGTTAAGCTTTCGAGTAAAATGGATTCTCATTATAAGGTTCCTTTTTTGTTGACGATGCAGTTTAGGATCCCACTCACACTGTAAGAATATATGATGAGGTTTGTGTGTTTGTCCATTGATCCGTTAATTACTGCAGTGCACCTGCTGAGTAAGTGCCTGTGTCTGAAACAGGAAGCTGCTGTGGTCCGAACTACTTCTGTTCTGTCCTGTTCTGTTGTCGCGCTCAGATTTGTACGTGCACATCTTAAAGTAAACAGGATGTAGTGCTTTACAAGCTCAAAATCTGGAAGTGGCATCACCAGTTATAGTTTGTCAAATCTTCGAAAGTGCTGTAACACACATGCGCTTTCGACTGTGTGTCTGTGTGACACGTGCACAGCTTGCTGTGAGTTTGATGAGAACATACACTAACAGAACCTTTTTTTTTTTTATTATTTTATGTTCCTGCCTGAGAAGTCTGAAATTGGAATGTGAGAAACTGGCCAGTGAGAAAACTGAGATGCAGAGACACTACGTTATGGTGAGTCTCACCGACCAGATGTGTTGTTATTAGGATTTTAGCTGTGTGCAAAAGGAGGAGTAACTTTTGTTTGACCATTTGATTTTATATTTTTTTCTTTTTCAGTACTATGAGATGTCATATGGGCTCAACATCGAGATGCACAAGCAGGTAAGAAGACTTTTTACAGGTTATTTTTTCATTTTAAGTTCATAGATGCTGTTGAATTCTAAAAATGCCTCTTATTTATCGCCTTTCCTGCATGGCTGTCAATAGATAAGACAAACTGCAGTCACTCTATGACATTTCTGAAATTGAACCTTCTCCAGGCCACATTTTATACAACCTGGTGTTGACAGTTCCGCCGCCCTCTGCAAGACTACATAACTTTAACAACTTTACCCTCTTACCTCTGTTACCATTTTATGTGCCTCCCCCTGCCCTTGATATCCCTCAGTAATGGTCTGCACCTCTCTCACATAGTGCCTTTTGATCTCAGACATTTGACTAAAACTTATACCGTGTGCAGGCATGTGCCTGCTCTTGGACCGAGGGGAGCGGCTATATGAGGCTCCGGTCTGTTTTTATGAAGGAACTTGAGGTTTGTTGCCTCTGCCAGCGACATCTCAGCATGTGGAGGGTCTAAACGAAGGACATCCAACTGCAGCCAGAGTGCAACCTGCTTTTCTACCTGAGCCACAGCAGCTCCGCGGTCATACCGTCACAGATTACACAGGGACAGGTGTGATTTCTGTGAGACAGCTACTGAGTTTTCTGAAGATTTTTCCAAAATCCTCAAAGAATCCCTCGATGCATCTTATTGAAGGATTCTATTTGCTTAATGTTACTCAAGACTGCTTCCTAACTCAAACTCAGTGCAGTAGATGCATTTTTATTAATTAAATTATGCATTTTATTTTTTTGAATTGACACTTTCCTGCATTCTTTTTTGGAAAATACAGTGCTTTTAAAACAAGAGAAGCCAAACTAAAGCTCTTAACACAGAGTAAAGATAATGTATCTCATGCAGGGGTTAAAAAAAAAAAAAAAAAAAAAAAAAGAAAGGCAGGAATTTGATCCCACAAGTCATCCATCCTATTTTATCCTGGTCGGTTGCCTTGTGAGGGTGACTGGTCATTTCACATGCAAATAATAATTTCATCAGTTTAATTGTACAAGAAAATGGGCTGAAAAATGACTGTCTCTAACGAACCTTTACATTACCGCTGCCCCTTTTTTTCCTTTTTTTAACGCAGAAGGTCATTAGCATAAATGTCTGTGTTAACCACACATCAGCTGCCACGATAAATGGACCACCGCTAACCAGCTACACACTCATTTTCACACACATTTGTGTGTAGTGTGTGTGTGTGCACCAGTATGAGAGGAAGTAATAAATGCTCGGCCTGTTATTGCTCTGCGTATGTGTTATTTTAGTTATACAGCGTGTTTACTTTGCTGTGTGTGTGTGTGTGTGTGTGTGTGTGTGTGTGTGTGTGTGTACGTGTTTAACAGCCTGTACATACTACACATATTTACTGTGTGTGTATGTGTGCGTCTGTTGGCACACTGTTGTTGTTTGTTCAGTTTTGTATGCACTATTTGTGAATGTTTGCGCATTATGTGCATGCTCAGATTTACATGGCTCTTGTGTCTGGATGTGTGTGCTTCTGTGTTAATGTTGCACAGGCGTGCAGCTTTTTACTGGCACAACTAATCAGAGTTGTCTGATGAAATATGGGGTGTCTGCTATGAATCCTGGCCGCCTGCTGCTGTTTCTGTGTGTGTGTCTGTGTGAGCGTGTGTTTTGTTTTTATGGGTAAGATAGACAAATGGAAGGAGAAAAAAAAAAGAAGTGGTTTAAATGTGGCCTGTAGCTCTGTGTGGTGCCGAATGATTTCTGTCAGGAGAGTGAATCCCTAATTTGTGCCAGCAGTCTGTGCGTGCATGCTTTAAGCGTGCAGCGTTTTATTCGGCGCATGCTTGGTGTGTGTGTGTCTCTGTGAGAGAGCATGCCTGGGCGTTAATGTGTGTTTTCTTTCAGTACAGCAATAGAAAACATGTGGCTTGTTGTGTGGATAAGTGGATTGAGAGGGGGTGGTGATGTTTCTTGGAGGTTGTGTGTGTGTGTGTGTGTGTGTGTGTGGGGGGGGGGGGGGGGGGGGGGGGGGGGGTTCGAGGCAGTTAGCCTCCACTACCAATTGAGTCGGTAATATTGCTTGTTTAGCATTTTTCTAAGGGTAATAGGCCCATTGATTTTTGGCCATGCTCTCTGTTTTATTTACACAGAAGAGCTCTGGTGCCCGGGGAGAGAAATGTACCAACGCTCGTTAAAGAGAAATTGACTCGTAGATGGAAGAGACGACAGGCTGGGAGGCGGGGCGGGGGGGAGGAGGGGACTGGCGGGCGGGCTGGGGTGGGTGTGGAACATGGGACTGAGAGAGGACAGCTAATCAATTGCAAATTAGCGAGGCTGAAAGAGAAATGGAGGAAGCGCAGGATGTGGAGAGAAAAAGGGAAAGAGCCCCAATGACAAAGTGGTGAGAGAAGGAAGTAATAAAGCGTTGAGATTGTGAGGACTGATTGAGATTACAGTGAGGTCCGACAGGTTATTTTACTGCAGCAAATAGTGAGTCATTTGTTTCACTGTGTGACTGTGTGGTCATAGCATTTTTTTGTTATTTCAATGTGCGCTTTTGGAAACTGTATTTATTAGATTAATAAAAGCCCACTGGAATAGGATTTTAAACGGTTATTTGGTTGGCAAATGTAAAACTTATTTATTTTAATTACATTTCGTGAGGAGCTGTTATTCCAGCCATTTGAAAAATGAATTTGAAGCAAACTTTTGAAATTCTGTTTCATAGCAGTCACCGGTTTCATTGCTTGCTTTGTCATAAACTAGACGGTGATCCCACCAGGTGGCGGTATAGGCGACATTACACCTAACAATTATTCAAGCCATTTTAAGGTTACACATTTCTACAGTTGATAGGAAAGCGCGCAGAATCTTGCTTGATTTGAGGCATGTTCCCTTAATCTCAGTTGTTAGCCGTAAAATCAGAGCAAATTGTTTTTTCTGCGTTTTCACGTCACGACATAATCAAACATGTTTGATATTAGTTCATGGTTTTAGCCTTGTCTCATTCTATGATGCATTTCGTGTCAGCAATCAATTGGAGGTTGTTCTTTGAATCACAAAGGGATCTGGCAGTAGTCGTTTCAAAGCCACTCTATGTAGCGATACCACCTTTGACCACATGGGGGCATATCTATGTCAACAGAACCACTGACGATACTGTGTTGATGAGGAGGGACGGTCCGAGACGGCTTTTAATAACTCTTTTTTTCCACTAGAGGTGCACTTTTTTGGCGTTACGCCAGGGGTTGACACAAGACGGTCCTTGCTTTATGCTGCCACCGTGTGGTCAGAAGTGTAATTGTTACATAGAGTGGCTTTAAGGTGACCTTAATCCAATTATTATGTCTGGGACTTCAAACTCTAGCTTTTAAATGTGAGAGTGTGTCATATGTTAGTCTTTTATGATCAGCATTTGTTGTTGCCAAGAGAAAACTGCATTTTGAAGAGGAAGACACAAACAAAACTGGTATCCTGGCCCACTTAATGTATAAGACACAGTTGCAGAGAGGTGTTCAGAAAATCATTTTCATTTAGTAAGTGTTTATCCAGTGGTTCAGTCGTGGTGTTCAGGTTCAGTGCCCACATTAGAACTGTTTTTGTGTTCCTATATGCTCTTTTAACTATAAACCCTTTTTGAAAAGGGAAAAACAAAACTAAACAAAAAAACTGTTGTGAGAAGTATTATTGGAAAGGTTTTTTTTTTTTCATATGTTTTGCTATTTCCATCAGTCTTTTCTCATTTGCAACTTATTAAAGAGGTTTAATGGATGCCTGACTAATGTTGCTTTATTCCAGTGGTTTCCAATCTGTGCGTTTTAGAGCTCACAAGGAACCACAAGAAAAATTGAGAAATCTGTTTCAACGTCTTGCGCACTCATGTTGCTCTTGAACCTTCTGATGTGGTTCAGCCTCACTTTTAGTTCTTGCTGCCACCACATCCTCACCACATCTGTCACTGTTGTTTGATAAAGAGCAGCAAGTTGTTGCACAAGAGTCTTCATATTGTTTTAATCCCTTTTGAGATCATGTGGTGGTGAATTGCTCCCTGATTTCTTCCTCTAGCGAGATCACCTTAAGAATGCCCTGTAATGTGCGCGCTGCCATCTCAGCCTCAAACAAGTGCTGCATTGTGTCAACAACAAATTGAATCTTCACACTGAGCTTTTTTTTTTTTTTTTTTTTTGCAGTATAAGCTGTTTGTAGCTTGTCTCTACAGCGCGTTTCCCATTTCTTCTCCATCCCTCCCCACCAATCTTGCTGTATCGTTCACACACCCACTAAAACACACATGTAGACACAAGGGAATACAGCCTTTATCTGGTGAGATCCATTAGGTGTATTAGCCAGTGGTGAAAAGTGGTGCTGATGCGGTGCTGACAAAGCCCCACATGGGAGACGGACATTTGATCTTCTGTGTGACCCAGTTTGACTCCATGCCTCCCACCTGATCTAATTTCACCATTGCTTGGTGTTAAAGTGGGACTATTTTAAGTAGTTTCTCTTTATTGTTGTAATTATTGTTGTCCTTTAGACAACAGCTTTAGTGATAAGTGCTCTTTGCACGTTTATGTCGCACCAGCTTGTCACTGTATTTTAAAAAAAGAAAAGGAAGCATTGCAACAGGTAAATAAACAACAAATGGGTTCTGCTAGGTAATAATGAGTGCATTACCTTTTCTGCTCAGCTTGGGTGGATCACATACTCAGTTGCACCCTGTCGATATTGTTGAAGTTTGATATTTTACAGCTTCTGCTCACTGATTAGTCTCTTTTTAGCTGGAAAAAGATTTCTCCAGTGGCTCCAAACCAGGGTCAGAGATAAATTCAGTGCTCATGATCTCACCACAGAGGTTGTTGCAGCTTTATGTGACCACAGAGTCCTGTAAACTGGCAATATGCCCCATGGATCGATCTGGTTTGAGTCCGAACCTTAGAGGAGTCTCTGTTCAGTCACTTCTTATTATTTATTCCCTGTCAAGCTAGTGACAGGTTCAGGCCGAAGCTGAGTCTTCATTGTTGCTAAGAGAACTTCCCCAGGTTTGAAGTAAAAAAAAAGGAAACTGCAGGACACTTTTTAAAGGAAAGAAAAGCTTTGCTTTTTCAGTTTGGTCTCCGCAGTGCAAGCAGACGCGTTGGCCAAACAGGCTCACATCTGTGCACTTTGGCCTGCAGTCACAATGGTTTACCACTGATGTAAAATGTCAGCTGAAATTGGTTGTGTTGCATGGTAGGAAAGAACCTCCATTTCTTTTCTGCGCTGCTGCTTTTGTTTCCATGTTGATGTCAACATCTCAGGGTCAGCCCCACAAAAGCAAAAAGTCTTAATTTTTTAAATTTGAATCAATGTGTTGATGTTGTTAACATTACTGACCAATCTGGTTAGTGTGACTTATATACTCTATTGATGAATGAATTTGCCTATTGAAATGTGCATTAAAAAGTCCCAAATGTATCAAGTTCGACAAAAAAAAAATGAAGATAATCATCCTTTTTAGGACGGCTGTAGAAAAGCAATCCCTCTAAAGCTGGAAAATCTTTGTCCTCACAAAGACTTATTTCTCTCAAGATATAACAATTTTGCATGAAGCAGAGGTTGCTCATGATATTTTGCATAGAAATACACCAGCAACTCTTGCATTTCTTTTTTGATGTCTAATGACGTCTAAGGCAAGAATTCCTAGTTGCACTTTAGACATGTTCAGAGCAGGCGCTCACTTTAGTTACAGTAACATGCACTATAGTGGAATAAAGAAAGTGGATCCAAACCAGTAGGTCATTAGATATTCTTATATTCCTAATGACCAAAGTCTGATCTTTTTAAAATATCCCCAGACACATGTTGTATGGAAGATAATACTTTTTTTTTTTTAAATAAACTGTGACAATTGGGATTTAAAGGGTTAAAATATTTTAAGAAAATGGATCAAATTCAGTGACTGAAATTCTAAAAATCAGTTCATATAATTATTACAATGGAATTATTTAAAATGCCCTATATATGAAATATTTGGTTTCTAAGACTCTTGTGGTCTGACATCGTTCTGGTCAGTTCCTCTTACTGTAGTTTCCAACACACACACACACACACACACACACACACACACACACACACAGGGATGCTCTTTGACACAGCGGCCAACAGTCACACACACCACACCTAAGCCACTGGACTCATTAGAAGTTAAAACAATAAATAAAAACATTAGATGATATCTCCACACTTCAAAATCAGTAGTAAAAGGTGTGTAATTTAAATTCTCAAAAGCACAAGAACCGTTGGCATGCTCTATGGTATATTTTTGGCGTCCTTTTAGGAGCTCGATCAATGCGCCTCAAGTTTTTTCTCATATTACTGAATCCTCAGCTGCGTAGTAGCCGTCTACCATCCATCCACTGTCTCAATTCACTTACACCAGACCGGAGGAAACGCTTCTTTTATCCACTTACTTCTTAACCCGCAGCTACGATAAGGGCTAAGCAGCATCAGCAGCTCATTTTGCAGCTGTATAAATATTGAGCATGGTCAACACCTGAAGTTCCCTTGAGCAAGGCACACCCCACATCAGTTGAGCATCTCAGAGACCAATATGTACGGGACAGCTCCCCAGTGGGAATGAATGTGAAGACGAGCCAAGCTGACAAAGGGCATGTGTGCTCAGCACATCTTGCCTGTATAAAGATTAAATATAAAATGAAATGTCAGTGTTTTAGGTTGTCTGTGCGACTACAGCTCTGTGCTGCTGACAGGTAAGTTGAAGATCAATCACTCTTTGGAGTATCCGTCTACCAGACAAGTCCCAAAAGCTCCCGCTCAGGAATCATGTGACTTAAAAAGATATTTGAAAACGGTGATTGTTTCTTTGCAGAAAAGATCATTTTGGAAAATATTACAACTGACATCCGAGTTGTAAGAATTAATTAAATAGCACTCCTATCTTTTCACATAGTTTTCTCTCAGCAAAATGCCTTTTTGAGCATATATTTTTAGGGATTATGGCTATCTTTGCAGGCTACAACCTCTTCGTTTTTTGTTTCCCTGGCAGCCTCAGTTTACATCCATCTCTGCAATTCAGGTCTTGTCACCCTCCCCTCAAAAGAGAAAACAAAAAAACATCCTTGGAACACCACTTGGCCCTGAGGATAGCAGGCAATGAAGTGTTTTGGGTTTCTTATTGCGTCCCATTCTTCCTGCAAACAGGTCTTAATGTGTGCAACAGCGTGGGACCACTATTGTGGCATTTTCCATTTCAAAACTCTCCACTGGGGACACGTAAGGACTGCAGGCGGGCCCGTCCAGTACCCGTACCTTCTCCTTCCTCAGTCATGAGACGGAAAAATAGGGTGTGAGAGAGTGTGCTTTTGCTGAAAACACGCTGACAACTCCATGGCCATCCCTAGAAAACACATGGTCTGTTGCTTTCAAATCTGAGTGAATTTTTCTGCATTCATGCTGCCATCAAAGAAAGGGTGGATTACCTTTACGTAAGGAGCTGAAACAGCCTTACACCATCACGATGGCTGTGCTCAGGGTCTGAATGATCCCTTTTTTGTATTTGGTTCAGGGTACACAGTGACTGTTTCTTCTAAAACGATCCACCATAGGGATTTATTTGACCATAATGCACATTTCCTCTGTGTGATGATTCATTCAGATGCCTCTGAGATCGGTGACGTCAGTGCCGTCTCTCTACAAGGTTAAAATGAGGCTTCATGTTTTTTTTGCACAGTAAAGTAGCATTTGTTGATACAGCTCTGTATTCTAGTGCGAGACAAATCTTTCTCAAACTATTTCTTTTTTCATGTGGCCATATCAGCTATTGACGAAGGTTAAGTCCTGATGCAATGCCGTTTAAGGGGTTATAGATCACACGGTTTCATATGTGTTATTGTGCACTCTCGAAAAAAGGTTTACAAATCTCTTCCCATGTTTTTTTTTTTATTTTATTTTGAAAAACAATGACTTGAGACCCGGGAGGACTGGGACAGAACACCAGCCCTGGCATTTTGACCCAGACCGTCCCATCATGCACACCACCCATCTTTGTGCGCCTTTAAAACTGAATATATCAACTAATTTACTTCCTAAACACACTAATACCATACAATACATTTGTGGGGATCAGTGAGAGTGGACGCATGTGATGCTACCATAGTGTCATTTATTAATAAAAAGAAAATGTACAGTCCACCAAAGTAATGACTCTTAAAGCGGAATTCGTCGTACTATGTGTTCTTCTGTGTTTAATGGAGAAGGAAACGAGAAAGTATAACCATGGGAAATGGTTATTCTGTCTCCAGACAAAATAGTACTCAAAAATGATGCAGCTGAACTTTTAACCAATCCAAGAAAAAACGAGAGAAGGCATTGAAGGCAAGAGGGCAAGAGAGAAAGGATGTTTAATGATTGATCAGGTGATTAATAGTTTCCAAATGAAACAGTAATGTGTGAGCTGAGAACATATGTATGAGGGAGAAATAAGAAAAAATATACACGATTAATGTATCAGATTATCAGTTTTCCTACAATATGCTGAAGACAAAAGAAGGCCTGTAAACCCCGGAGGGACTTATTAAAAATGTTTTTGCTTACAATAAGAAAATGTAGTTGAGGAAGGCGTAACAGAACTATGTGAAACTATGGTTTTAACCACTGAACAACATGTTACCCAGCTGTTCTCCTGGTGGCAACACTGACGTCAAGATTAAATTGTTTTACTTGAGTTCATTAATGTAATGAGGCAAATTGTTAAACAGTAGTTTTATTTACGTGTTATCTAATTACCAAAACCTTGTAAACAGTTTATCACAAAGTGCCTTATACAGCTCAAATTACTGGGTTTCATGTGTTCCTTGACTCAGTGCAGTTTACCACAGGTTCTACGTTCTCTTGATTCAGAGCTGCCGCCACCACCATCATCACCGTCATCATCATCATCAGCCATGGGAGCTGATGAAGATCCTGCTGTGGCAAACATGTCAGTTAGTTTAGCTCTTTTGGCAGTTTCTGCTTTGATTGTCTTTTACTTTCTCTTGCACATTTTTGTTGTGCCTCCTTTCCGATTTCTCTTCATCTCATTTTTGATAAATACCTGAATCCACTGGCACAGAACCAGCCAAAACTGGTTTAATGTGATTGGATCAGCACCGTGACAGTTAAAAATAAAGTAATGGGTTGCAGATCAATGCGTTTTATGGGCCGGTGGTCCAAGTCCTGAGCTGACAGGTTGTTTTTTTTGTGTTTTTTTTTTATTTTTTATTTATTTACACGAATGTTTTATGCGGACCCAGGAACCAACAGGAAAAGGGGTGGTGTTTAAACATCTGATTGGACCAACCCAGTGTCAATTGGGCCGCCAATAAGCAAGTTTTATGGGCCGGTCGGACCAATAGCTGATGAAATAAACATGCCGACCCTAATAGCGCATCGGCCCACCGGGAAAATGCCCGGTATACCAGATGGCCAGTCCGTGCCTGCTCGAGACATTTCAATGAATTTATTTCACATTTGTCAACAAAGTGGGAATCCTGTGCTCTCCTTGCTTCTCAAAGACTCAAAGATTCTTTGCTGGTTAACTGCAGTTTGGTACCTTTAGAAGTTTTGCATCAGATGTAATATCTTTAATAAAACTATTTTTCCAAAGATAAATTGCCACTACGTGGTTTTTTAAGGAATGTATTGTCAGCTGGAAACACAAAAATGGATGAATATTTAACGAAATTTAATTGACATAACATGAAATATCTTGGATTTATAATGTCTGCAAAGATTTATTTGATTAAAATACAATTAGGGTTTGCAAATACATTAGGGTTGCAACCTTATTTCAATTCAGTGTTAATAGAGTTATGAAAAGAAAAACAAAAAACTGCTCTCTCAAAAAATGTGCAATATCTTATGTAGCTAATGTATCTGCAAAGCTTGAGTTGATTATCAGTCCGTCTGGCACGAGTTCACTCAAAGGCCAGGATCAGTTCACCTTTAAATTTAGAGTTTGGTTACAACTCAACAATTAATACACTGAAAGTTGCAAAATACAACAATCAAAGGTGATGTTTATTGTCAAGTCACTTCTGTTTGCTATCAAAAATGTCGTAAAGCAAGATGGCAAATAGACAAGTTGCTCAAAGCGTACAAGTAATTTTAATAACTTTCCAATAAATTATAGATAAAAAAAAAAGTCGGCTGTATGAGGATACATATTTTTTAAAAAGTAACAAGTTCCTCCTCAAACCCTCCAATTTATGTTCCAAAAATACATGCTTTACATAGAAAAACTAAATCAATCAGCTTCTGTTTTTATAAATTAGTCTTGAATTTCAAAGTAAGAAAACCAGAAAGCGCCTCCTACTTTCCACTCACAGACTACGTGGTGGGATTAAACTCACTCTGGTCTACAAAATAGAGACGGATGTAGTGTTTTTAACTCACTGCTCAGATTCTCTCAAAAATATTCACATCATCAAGATATTTTGAAGTTGTAAAGTCTTAATATGGATCCTGGAGTGTCAAAGATTTATGTAGAGGGTTCCAACATAAATGTATTTTCTGCAGATATTGACTCTGTGATCTTGATCTCGGTTTATCACAAGAAGAAACTGTGTCCAGATGGAGCTCCGTGCACTGATTGTTCTAAATAAAGAGGAGGATGCTCATCCTCAGGTGCCCATTAGTATGTTTCTGTGTGTGTCTGCATCTGTTGTCTCCGTTTTTGTTTGGACTTGAGTTGCACTACTAGAACTCCCTTTGAGACAACGGATCAGGCAATTTCCTGTTAAATAAAAAACAAAAAAGAAGCATCTGATTTTTTTTTTTTTTTTTTTTTGAGTGCAAGTGCTGTATAATCTTTAAAAGCCGAGCCTTGGGCTCAGTAAAAACATCTGATGAATACAGAGAAGGTGAGTACAGCCCAAACCGGTGGATGTGTGTGTCTGTGTTCACGCACGGTTTATGTGAATCATGCTGCCGCAGTGTTGCTTGTGCTTCTGGCTGAAGGATTTATTTAAGTGTGCGCTGTGGCTCTGCTGTCATTGCCTCTGGGGGCGTCTGTTGCCGCTGATACCAAACTTCACCTCTTGCAAGGTTATGTACATAAAAAAAAAAGGTGAGAGAGCGGCTTCTCCGGGGTTTCTCCCAGACTCGGAGGAATTGTTTTATTAATGGTGGCAAATATTGGATCTTAATTTCACTTAAGATGGGGGGGGGCTTCAGGTTTTCCTTCCACTGAAGTCACATTCCGTTTCTGAGTATTCTCAGGAAGGCAAAAAACCCAAGTTTCTATTTACAAATCATCCAATGATCACCTTGTTGGTTTATATAAAGAGAGAAAATGGGTAGAACGAGCTTCAGAGGCAGAGATACTCCTGGAGAAGTAAAAGTGATACTGGCTGTTTCAGGCTGCTAAAAACGTGTGACTACAAATTGTGGTGGTGGTGGTGGTGGTGGTGGTGGTGGTGGGGTGGGGGGTGTCTTACAAATATAAATAACACACTTGACATGTATACCTGTATTTCCTTTTACAGTTGAAAATTGATGATTGACTAGTTATCTAATGGTGATGGTGTGGAAATGACTTTTTTTTTGGAGCTTCAGAGCTTCGGTGACATTATTTATAGTTTTAGAGAGCATGATGAGACATGGTTACAGATAAAAATACTTGTAGGACTTTAGGACTGTAAGTGATTAGTTGTTGATGCATGGTGAATTTTTTTTTTTTCTTGGCTGTTTAGAAGTTTTTATCGTAATGCAAATATTGTTATTAAAGATCATAAAAGATACTGTTTTGGGGAAGCAGATTTGTATGTCGGTTAACGTGGTAACAGTTGAAACAGTTGAAGAAGGGGATGTGACCTTAATAACGGCATTCATCTTTTAATGTTGGACATTGTATCATCATAATGGAAAAACCTATTGAAGTGACACAATGGAAGTTTGGCAACCTTTCGCTGTGCGGGTCCCCTTGTAGGTGTGGAAGTTATGTTGCTGTGAGGACACGGAGTGACTTTGCTGTGCACTAACATAGGACCTGCCTTCATACCAGTAAACAACCAATCAAACGTCGTACACAAGAAAGCAGAGTGCTTTGAAGCCGTCGTGCCCTCATCTGCAATTTCTGGCATTAGTTGTGTAGCCTTAATTTGATTGCATCTGAAAAGCTGAACTTATCTCAACCTCTGACGGGAACAACACGTCCACCATGACTCAGTGGACCCACAACTCAGTTTGTATTTCATTAGGAGTCCAAACGTAATGATCAATGTGGCTGTGCTAAAAAGAGCAGCACACAAATCCACACATCGATCTTCACATGCTTTATATATTGCACGTAAGGTTTATAAAGCTTTCTTCTGCTCCAGATGATGCTAAGCATCAGCTGGTCATCTAATAACAGTTTTGATAAAAGGAAAAAAAGAGCATGTTGGAAATAAATGAGCTTACTGGACTCTAAAACCTCCTCGGTCTGCTTTTGGGTCAGTCAGGACGTTTGCATGCACTAAGAGAAAGTTGAATGGTTCGCCTTAATCCGACTGATATGGCAGTTGTAAAAGCCATGTATGCACCTTAGTTGGGCTGTAGTGGAACTGAACTGGAGTTCTTGAAATAGAGGTATTAGACCCAGATAATGTGGTTCTTAATCGAGCTATTCCAGCATGTATATGCAAACCACTGTTGGCAGAGCTATTGACTGGCAATTCTCTTAAGTAATCTAGCTGTTCTCTGTTTAAAGTGCAATCTTTTTTATTTATATATATATATATATATATATATATATATATATATATATATATATATATATATATATCTATATATATATATTAATATATATATATATATATATATATATATATACATATATATATATATATATATATATATATATCTATATATATATATCTATATATATATACATATCTATATATATATATATATATATATATATATATATATATATATATATAATTATGAAAGCTGTTAACAACAGGGTCCACCATATTTGCTAAACATCCCTGAAGAAAAAACCCAACTAAATAGTTGATATTTAATAAACACAACTGTTACAAGCTGGAATTCAAAGCATGTTTTTCAGATGTTTTGAAGATCATTTCTGAGGTAGACATACTTGACATTCAGCGGGCAAAAATGAGCGTTATTTCTGAGAACTGAGCAAATGAAAGCTTAATCTTTGCTTATTCACAAGGTTTGTGCCTTTTGTTTTTATCTGTTTTTGTTGAGTATGTCCGGTGCACACGGATTCTCATCCTGAAGCCTTTTATTGTTCCAGATGTGAAGTAATGTCAGTGTTTTGTGGTAGTGGCACAGCAATTATGTGGACTGGATATCTTTTTATGAACCTTTTAATAATTAAGGTGTGGTAAATGTATTTTGGTTGTGGCAAATACTTGTTTATAAAAGCATGGGTGCAGACACCAAAAACCTCCACTTCATGCTGACATGTTAAAGATCTGCAGGTGTGACAAAAAAAGATGCTGTATCTACATCTGAATTTGAAGTCTGACGTCTTAATTTATGCCATTTGGTTTCCTTTTTCTATGTTTGTCTGCAGGTGAAGTGTCTGGTCTTGTCTTCTGTCTGCTTTTGTTCCTCATGCTGTCGCAGCACTTGTCTTTTTGATAACAGTGCTTCGTACTAAAATTTCTTAAACTGAAAATATGCAATTTCCCGTCAGCAAGACAACAGACATTACAAGCTTTTAAGAGCAAATGTATCCAGTATTTGTATTTTCTGTAAAGGCGTAAATCAACAATAGTCCCAGAAAGTAACAGATTTAGCCTTGAATAAAGCGTGACTTATATTACGTACTCAGATAACTTAGTTTCCATCTTTTACAGGTTAAAACAAAGGGGGGGAGAGAGAGATAATAGGCAGAAATCTTGCCTTAGGAAAGCGTTACAGCATCTAAATGCAGATTCTTTGGATGTCCTTCATACACTAGGCCCAAACTTTCTGCAGATTTCATGTTGACCACATGTCACCATATATGCCTCAGCTGTTCATTTTCTCCCGGCATTAGGGCCAAGCCCGGACTTTACAACATTTCTTGTATCCCATGCCATGTTTTATGAACTTTGGGACATGTGTGGTCCACATTTCACTTGCCACTGCCATAAACGAGCAATCAATGTTTAGGCAGAGGTTTGTGAGGGCCATGGCAAAACCTTCGCCTAGTTCTTCAGTCTCGGGACTCGTTACTTGAAAGGATCATGCTTGTTTAGGTGTTTTATTTGCAAAGAGTAAGACATAGATCTTTCTGTTTTGAGAGGTGTTTCACTGAGCCCTCATCGCAGAGGCTATCCTTGAGTTGATGGTGCCTCACAGTAGAGAACAGATCAGCACCTCTGTTAAATTTTTCTGAAGATTTTTGTCAAACAGAAGCTTTTAGAAGGTGTTTTCTTTCTTCCGTACCTCTACTCAGCCTCCCCTATTCCTCTTAATGGACATTTCTAAATTATTTTTCTAAATAAGGGAAAAGATTGGGCGCCTGAGATCTCATTTCCGTCTAGTTACAGTCTTCCCTGCTTTGTGGACATCAATTCTTGGAGGAGCTGCTCAGAGGAGCCGTGGGTGCTGATTGTTTGGACAAGGATTTTTAATGCTTTCAGCTTAGCATCCCCTGTTTTTTTTATTTTTTTTTTTTATTTTAATGATGATGATTTTAATAGTTGAATAGTAAGCTTCATCTTTAACTGCATACCTTTTTCACATCACCTCATATTCTTCTCACAATTCTCAGTGAGACAAATTGTGACCAGGGGTGCCCAGACTTTTGCACGGATGTAACGTGACCCTATAGATCCATATGTGAAAATAATGTAAGGCTTTATTTCAGTGTAAACCGAGCTGATCTCAGCAGCTGAAGGTTGTGCGAAGAGGATGACGACGCCTTCTTGTCTGCCGGTGAATTTGATTGTGTTCTCTGCACCCACCCCTTTGTCTTGCAGGCGGAGATCGTCAAACGGCTGAACGCAATCTGCGCCCAAGTCATCCCCTTCCTCTCTCAAGAGGTAAGACTCCAAAAAAAAAAAAAAAAAACGCCTGTCAGTGTGAGTTAAGAAGGAGGTGGGTGAGAGAGAGAAAAGGAAGGAGGAATGAAGACAGAATACATAAAAGATGGAGAAGTGTGTGGTGGATTCTCCCTAGCAAAAGAGTAAATATGAACACACACGTTTGCACACAACCATGCACACACACACACACAGATTATCCTGGGCTAATCCTCTCTGCTTAGGATAGGCAGATATGCTCCGAATTTATCAAATGTCTCCCACTAACATATGCAGGAGCCAACGGCGGAGTGTATGAGACAAAATACCTTTGTGTTTAAATACATTTCACTTGTGTGCACATACTGCGGTGGGTGTGAGAAGTGCATTTTATGCAGTGTGTTTATTGTGCTGTCTTGAGGTGTGTGTGTGTTTAGGTGATAAATCCTACCTCTGAGGAGTTAACAGTGTGTATGTGTGTGTGTGTTTATGTGTGTGTGTTGAGGGGTGGGAACAGCAGGAACGAGTGAGTGTGGACTCCAAAAGCTCTCCTCCAGATTAGCCATGGATTAGGAGGGTTTAGGATGGATTAGGAATAATGGCATTAGACGGTGGTGCTGCTACACAGCCCTGAGGCCCGCAGAGAGGGGAGGCAGGGCGAGGAAGCGGCTTTGTCTCGATGCACAGCCTTGTTTACTGTGTGCACACATAAAATGTAACACATTCATATTAGTTTTGTGCAGCAAATCGTATTGAATATCTTTGCATACACTTATGAAGTCTCTGTTTTCATTTTTATTCCTGAAGTTTTCTGATTTATTTACTTATTTTTATTTTTACTTTATATGGTTTGAAATGTTCTTAGAAAGTAGCATTGCTGATACTTATGAGTAATCCATTGATTGGTCAATAAAAAAGGTTTAAATTGGGCAAGTAAGACTAAGTAGTGCATCAAAAAATGGCGCAATAGGATAATGTCTTGAGAAATTTCAATCTTTCCCTTTGATCGGATGTTTTTCATGTAAACTGCACTGGGTTTGCATCTTGTTATTTTTGTTAACAGTTTTCTTTGCAAGTTGTATTTGACGGGCACTTACCAGGGAGGTCTCAACAGATCTATTTAGGAGCAGAAGTCCATTTGTCTTTTTCAGGTTCATGTCAGATTGCTAGAACCAGGTTTTCCCTAAGACAGACTGAAGGGAGAAGTACCAATACTGAAGGCAGTGATGCACTTCTGTATGAAGACCTGACTGTTGTGTTTTCAGTCAAAATATCACAATATCACACCTCGCAGATGCATTTACTCTTTGCTACCAGCAAGTGTATGCAGAATCCTCAACTAAAAAATTACAAAGTACAAAGATGCTCCTCATGTGCAAACTGAAGAACAGAGTTTTAAAAACTTCTGAGAGGGTGCCACAACAATTTCCACTGCAGGAAAAAAAAAAAAAAAGTGGAACCGTCCATGCATCCTTTTGAACTGAATCAATAAACATATGAACATACTGCAAGAGGAATTTAGGTTTTTGCTTTTGGATTTTAACAGGCAGGCATGAATTCAAGCTGATTCAATGGATTATTACCTGGAGGACGCAGGCAAGAGTTTAGGATTGTCAAGGAACTGGCCAAACAGAGTTTCAGGCTTTTCTCATATCCGGCACTAGAAGCCTCTTTCTGGACACCTTGACATCTTTATAACAATTGAACATTCAACCGACATCTCATCACTAAACAAAAGTGTTTTTTTTTTCTAATGGAAGCAAAAGTGTGATTGATGTATTGTTCTTGATGGTTTTTCCAGTGTCTATGCTTAAGATTCTCCAGACACCAATGAGAAGCCAAATAGGGCAACAAAAGTTAGGAACCACTGCGAATGAAGTGAGGGTTCCACTCAGGAATCAAAACGGGAATGTTCTCCTGGTATTTATACCATCTCACATGAGTGAAGGAATCGTTATGTATCCATTAAAACCTGAGGATCAGTTTCCACGATGACGAGCCGTTCACTGACTTTATGTTGAGATTGCTTCTCTGAGATAAGGTTGTCCCCTTAACATTTTTCCTTAAATCCCAAGCGAGCAAAAGCTAGTTTGTGTTTGTTCGTTTGTTGCTGGCAAAATAAACCTAAAAGCTCCAGTGCGTAGAAAGATAATTAAACTGTTAGATCTGCCAGTTTGAAACTCAGCCGCATCCTTGTCTGACACTCTTAGTGGCTTAAACATGTACTTGAATGCTTCCTACTTTCCTTTTTAAAGAAAAATTCATGTTCTTGGAATGTTCTGGTGCAGACCGGAAACATGATTGATGGATGTGTGCGTTGATGTGTGCTGGTCCAGCATTGCCAGGTCTGTGCAACAAACCCAAGCCAATGAAAAGTGTCCAAAAGCCAGCCCAACAACTGAACTCCAAATTAGACATGGGCCAGATGTTTGAGACTTCCCTTGGACTTGTCTTCTAAAGGCTTGAGAATCGGACTGTTTTGAGGTTCATGACACGCAGCTGTGGTGCCTTTTGCCAAACATTTGTTTAGCTTTGCCTTTGGCTACTTCAAAATGAAGACGTGTAGTAGAGCGGTCAGTTAGGAAAGTCTGTTTACAGAATCAAAAAACTGGATCAACCACGTCTAAGTTTACGCCTACCTGAAAACTCAGATCCAGATGAATCGCTCACTTAATAATTCAAAAGTTAACAATAGCACCATAGACTGTTGGAAGTCTTTCAAATAAATAATTTGATTAGTTTGAAATTGGCTTACGTTTTTTAAAAGTATTTGCTCAACATGCCTGTTCCCCGCAGTGGCTGGTCTTAACATCTTAACAACTGTTTTCATTGTAATGTTACCTTAATTATCCTCGTTCTGCTACGACCATCTGCTGCCTGCTTACATGAGTGAGAGCAGATATTATTAAAGTCAGCTGCCTGTGGGTTACTGATTTATTGTTGACCATGTAATGATTTGGGCTCATTAGGTCATGAGTGGGATATTAATTAGATTATAAGATGTCATAAGTGATGATATCTCTGTACATGGCCCCAATTCCTTTGATAAGCAATGTTCTAAGCAGACCGGATGACACGGAGGACATCATATGACACTCATTACAGCCATAAGACACTTGAGACTTGGCTTGGACTTTAAAAAAAAAAAACAAAAAAAAAAAATGACGTGCGAGAATCTCTGCTCAAAATTTGCTTCTGGGTTCAAGAGGCAGAAAACATCGCAATGGCGTGTTGAACATTTCCATACTCGGACAGCACGTTTTTACATTTAGTTTTTTATATGTATAAATATTTATTCATGGATATTCCTCATTGTATGTGCATTCAGTATAAGTCCACTCTTAAAAAAAAAAAAAAAAAAAATCAGCCAAAGGCAACGCTTCAAAAGTTGCCAGTTCCACAGGAAAACTGCCACTAGGCAACGGCGTATTACTCTTTCATCACTACACCGACTAAATGAGCAGCGGTGGATCTCATTCTGTGTGCCTGAGACTGAACACGCCAGAGTAAGAATAACAATATACCATGAACCAAACAAACAAAACATCTCTGAGAGTTGCAGTGGCTAATTCATTTTTGATTACATAATTTTTTTCCTGTATAGTCAGTTTGAGGCCCATAATTATAAAAACTACTAGATAATCAAGTCATAGACGCTTTTCACCAACATCTTCAGCAGTAATGGATCTTCTGTCATGTGTGTGCAACATTCAGGCAGGTTAGAGCTGTGAGCAGAGGCGTAGCTGGACTCGATGGTCAGGTTCATTTCCACACCTAATAAGCTCTTTCATCTCTGGTTTACTTTGATGTTCTGCGCTCCTGGATGAATCTTGCTGCCCTTTTTTTTCACTGTCTGGATCCGTCTTCCTCTCTGCGCACCCGTCCTCTGACTTTGCCCTTGTTAGCCGTCTCTCTCATTCCGTATCTCATCCTTTTTCTCTTTACACACTTCTTTTATCTCAGGGCTAATGATATACAACTGTAAATATAAAAAAAAAAAACAGACAAAAAAAAGTACACAAAAGGTTGTAGCTGCTTTGACATGCCATGCATGTCAGTTTAAAAAAAAAAAAAAAGTATAGATAAACTGTCTCAAGCATGAAATCTAATTTCTACAGGAACGTGTAAGAAAGCTGTCATATTCTGGGCTTCTGGATGAGCAGCTGTAACAGTCTAAAGCCTGCACCCATTAGCTGACATGGATCTTGAGTTACTCCCTTGGACGTTTTCCACATTAAGTGCAAACAGCGGTGATGACTCGGAGAGGTCTCGAGGGTTGGTCTCTGACAGTAGTTTAACTGGATCTGGCCAGAGTCTTGAATTTTAATTACATGCTGTACGCTTCCGTTCAGAAGCTGAAGAAATAAACTATCTGATAAATTATGTAAATGTTTGCCATCCCGGCCCTATGAGTAGTAGAGCGTATGAATCAATCCAGTCCATTCAGATTGCCACTTTTTACAAACCCTGCGCTGTTACTGCGTTTGTGATTGTAAACGTGACATTCCGAGGCCAGGAAAATAATATATATAAAGACCCATTTATAGGCGCTCTTTCTGATGCAGAAGGGGAATAAGATGGTTTTGGGTCTTGGATGGTTTCATTTCCGTGAAGTTCAAACTTAATATAAAATATGTTACACAACAAATGCCAGGTCAACATAGCAGATACTTATTTGCATTGATCTGCACAGAGCACACAGCTTCTCAACGTCTTTCTTTTTCCTGAAACAGTCCAGCTGCATGTATACAAAGCGATGCAATGTTCTAGCGTTTATGGCACTGAAAGACACACCTTCCTCACTTAAAAAAAAACAACAAAAACACTTCCCGAAAGGCAGGAATACACGCTGAGTCGGAATTGTTCTGCTTTATCTGAGTAACAGAGATTTATAGCAATATTTATATTTTGTTTGAAAAGCAGCACCTTAGGCTGCTCGAATGTGACAAACAGTAATTTCACAATGTTGTATATTACACCTTTAACTGGCAATAAATACATCTGATGAAAAGGTTGCTGGAACTTTTGTCTTATTTAAGAAGCTGCTAATTCTTAAATGTGCAGGGAGTCATTTTTAAAAGTAGTATTCTTATGTTTGTTTTTTTTTTAATCCAAAAACTTTCACCGCCCTTCTTCAGAAGGGCCAGCAGGGGGCGACTCCTATGGATGCAAAATAGGGGGGGGCAACCCCGCCTCTCATGTATTTATGATCTTGGATATTTTCCTAATTGGTTTATGGTCTTGGTTGCTAATTTTCTAGTCTTATTTAATATTTTATGATTGTCATTTTGTGAATTGTCGTCTCATTTAGAGTAAAATACTGTACAGCATAAGGGTGTGGCATCCCTGTGATGGGAAATTTGGTTCTCTAGGTTTAATGTCCTCCTCCACTGACTCATAACATTTAATCTCCAAGGACGGAAGGACAACAACCAAAAGTTGTTATACTCGAATGGCGTTGTTGTATTTTTCTGTCTACGTCTATAAATGTCAAATTCTTCATAACTCATTAAAATCTGTCTCAGCTGCTGTTACAGCAACTCATTTTCTCATATTTCCTATCTGCCCGTCTCTCAGCATCAGCAGCAGGTGGTGCAGGCGGTGGAGAGAGCCAAGCAGGTCACCATGGCTGAACTCAACGCCATCATAGGAGTGGGTGTATTTCACACACACACACACACACATATATATATATATATATATATATATATATATATATATATATATATATATCCAGGCAAGATTTTCTTCAGTGTTGAAATGGAGGGAAGGAGATTAATATGAAGCTAAAAATGTGAAGAGGACCAAACGCCACCAGTGCAGAAGGCCATGCAGAATCAATGACTCGGTAGAACAGATGTGTGAAGTTTCATGACCCACTTTACTAAGTCAATGAGTGTTTGTAAAAATATAAGTTCAGTTTTTTTGTTAAAGTGGTTAAAAAAATTAAAAGAAATATATATTTTAATGTTTAGAGGGATTGATTTTGCTAATCGCAGTTAATGAGAATTATCACGATTTTTAAAGAGGAATTTAGTCTGACGCACAACAGTGTCAGGGCTGAAGGCTGAATTTGCTTCCTTCTTACCCTCCTTCAAGTCTGAATGAGCGTTCCTGTGTGTGCTTCAGCAGCAGCAGCTCCAGGCTCAGCATCTCTCCCACGGTCACGCCATCCCAGTCCCTCTCACCCCCCATCCCGCGGGTCTCCAGCCCCCTCTGCCCCCTGGGGCCAGTACTGCCAGCCTGCTGGCTCTGTCGTCTGCACTGAGTCATCAGCTGCCGCTCAAAGATGAGAGGAAACACCACGACAACAACAGCGAACATACACGAGGTGAGGCCCCCTATCTGCAGGTCTATCAATGAACTGTAAGGGACAGGTTTGTGCTTGCTTGTTTCTGCAAGTAAAATAAGTCAAAAGATGTGTAATAACATCTTAGCACTAACAGCCAAGTGTGGACTAGCGTGATCTCTATTATTATATTCTATTTAAGGGGCTTCAGACCAACCTCATGTACTATAGGCTCCATGATTTATTTGATCTAAAATATTTTGTGTTGTATATCATAAGAGCATTACATCTCAAATCTATGGTGTTTCAATTCACTCAGCTTGTGAGAAATAAAGTCATCTCAAATCAGTTTTATGAACTGCATCATCACTTTGTACCGGATGCTGCTAGTTTGCTGATCATCCAGAGTACCGGCAGTTTAGATAATTAGAAGCTGATTTGTCTTCATGCCATTTTAATTGTTCTGATGGGGAGTTGTACACAACCACCACGATGCTTTTTTTCCTCATGTAAACAAAGAGCGGCTTTAATTATTCTCAGAGCTGACTTTCAGTTCAAGTATTTAATTACCGTTCTTAGAGACTATGTTAATGTGTGTGCGTGTGTATGACGGAAAGTGTGTGTGTGTGTGTGTGTGCAGGCACTTAATTGCTCTGTTGCAGCATGACGGAGGGTTTCTACCGAGCAGTCGAGCAGTTAAACTTGCCCAGTAGCTTCAGTAAAGCTAACAGCTCCTAATGCAGGTAGTGCTCATCCGCATTAGGAACACAATCAATGAAAATGCAATTCCATCTCCAGAGTTCCTGAGAATTAAAGTGTCATGCACAGAAGAAGAGGTTTCTTTGTTTCTTTTCAGACTTTTTAAAAGCATGTTTACTGGAATTCATAGTGCTGTAAATTTGGTAACTTTGTAACCAAATTTAATGTAATATGACCACTTCTGAAATTTATTTTTAAGTACTGCGACTGCTTTGGACATTATCATCATTGTAGGTATTGATGTAATTTAATACGGATGAACAGTTTAATGATTGATTATTTAAAGCTTAGTGACAGTTGCACTAAAAGAGCATGTTGTCTTTGTCTAAAGATCAGCTGAGCTGTTAAACTCAACCCCAACTCATGTCACATCACTTCATTTAAACTCTTTAAAGTGACACCAAGGTGTTTTTCTATGTAAAATAAAATCAGTCAGGATGCATTCTAAGGTGGTCTGAGATGCATTTTCTTCGCCGTCTCAACACAAAAGCATCTTGAAAAAGATTCAGGGACCTTTAAATAAGCTAAGATCATTGGTTTAGGAAATAACTCCTTTATTATTGTGTGCGAATTATCACAATAAAGTTCTTTGCCATTTGATTTAGCTTTTGTTTCCTTATATTGTGTATATCTTGATTTGTATTTTACATATCCCTTGTTGAATTAAGTTTAGGGGAGGGGGGTGTTGTGGCAGATCTTCTTTGTCCTTTTTACAGCATTTTTTTCAGTTGGGTAGTTATTAAAAAAATTCTGTCTTGGTAGTTTTAAAAATAACAAAGCATTTGGTATCTATAAGTGAAAATGACATGCGTGTATATTTGCATGTGTACAGCGAAAAGCTCACATCAGATCACTCAAGACGCAGTTTGATGCACATGGTGACACCAGGTGTGACCATGTGCACAAAGCATCGTCCACGTGGGACTGGATTGTTCAGGATGCATCTAAATTTAAGTTCTGAACGGAGGATGTGTCAGGACAGCAACAACAATGATGCCAGGTCACAGAGCTACTGTGGATCTCATGGCAGAGGAGACCAAGAGGCTCAAAGTAATGAAAGAAGAAAAAATGATAGATTGAGCAAGACATCATGCGGTTCTGCAGTTTTGGAAAGTGAGATGTGAGGTTCACGAGTATCTGGAGATAAAGTGTAATACAAATGGAGATCTTGTATGAGGGTGGCTGTGGTCCAGTGGGTAGAGAAGGGCGACCACCGACTGGAAGGTGAACATTTTGACCCCTAGCCCTGCTTCGTGTCAAAACTGTCCGTGGGTAAAACACTACACTGATAGAGGATGTTATATCAATAATAAGAAATGCTGAATGAGTACATGAAAACCAAGTTAGAGCACTTTTAGAGCCATGGCGATTGGAACAGGGTTGTTTCAGTATGTTTACAGAATGATGTTTAAATGGATTTCCCTGGAAAAATCCCCATAAAAATGAATAGTATAAACATGCAGCTTGAGGTCAAACTGTACTTTGTTTTGATGCAACAGTATGTCTATTATAAGCGTGAATGTGAGTCATCACACGCATGTCCTAGTACTTCAAACATTGTTCGCTCTAATCAGTCTTTTATTTTCTTTCTGTTTCTCGTCTTTCACCTCCTCAGATAGAGACTCAGTCAAGGTAAGTCCTGTTTTTAGTCTTTCTATCCTCTGCTAAACAACATTCTTACTTTTAATCAAAGCATCTGCTCCCTCACCCTCGGATCTGACACAAAGTGAAAAATCTATAAAAGGATCGAAAATTCAACGGATTAATTTAACAGTCAAAGATATGGCAACAATGGCATCTTTAATACTTATTTCTCTGTCAGTTCTTTTCTCTGAAGAGATCAAGAAGTGCCTGAAATCCAGCATTTTTGTAGCTACGATGTTCTTTTTAAAGACATGAAGTAAAATAAGTGAGCAAACATGCTTTCATGGAAGATTTGTCTTCCTGCTGCCTTATTGCTTCTTGCCTTAAAAAAGGATATCACTTCCAACATTTTGAGATTTAAAAAATATCACATCCATCTGTTCTTTATTCAGATGTTTATTATTATTATTTTGGACTGTGGGAAGAAAACCCCAGCACATAACAACCTTCTGGCACATGTTCTGATCTATCTTGATTGTAGCTGATCATACTGATGTCAGTAAATAATAGTTGGAGGCTAGTTGACAAAAATATGAGTCTTTGCCTTCAGCCTGCCAAATAAAAAATAAAAATATAAATACATTTAAATATGTCAACATGATGACAACAAACATAAAAAGGAAAACTGGGGGACAGATAAATGCCCAGATATGGAGAAAGAAAAGCTTAGAAGTCTGGATAATGAAGGAAGAAGTGAGCAGAGAGGCAGAGCAACAGATCATGGTTCCATCCAGTGTTTGTAGCAATTAGTGTCTTAAGCAGAGCTTTTTTCCCAAGGCAAACATTTGGTTTGTTGAATACTCAATGAGCACATTAGCATTTCTTTATACCAGCAGCCTGTGCTCACATGCTTGAATATACACACACACACACACAAACACACACAGTTACACAAACGTTTAGAGGCTTGTGTATGTTTGTGTGTGTGTGTTCTCTGGTGGAAACTGAGGGAATGTTTTGTTATGTTTTCTCCTGCCCCCCATGTAGCATATCTGAAACCCACACACACACACATACAAATGTGTGGGCACCATGACTTGAGCAATTATCTGTGTGTGTGTGTGTGTGTGTGTGTGTGTGTGTGTGTGTGTGTGTGTGTGTGTTCTCAGGGCGCTAATGAAAGGCATTCATCATTTTTGGCCTCTCTATCTCTATCAGTGATTTCTGATGACCACACACACACACACACACACACACACACACACACACACACACACACACACACACACACACACACACACACAGGGATGCTCTTTGACACAGCGGCCAACAGTCACTCCATGAAACCAATAACCCCCTTGTCAGTGATCTACAGTTGCCTTGGCAACAGCACACATAGTACAATGTGGTTGAATTGCATGAACATCTGTGCCTTAATGTCCTTGGCATCACCACCTCATACACTGATAAAGGTATGTGGGTATAAACGGCACACGCATGTGCGGCTGCTGACGCATTGTTGCCAGTGCAGGCAGTCATTTAAGCAGTCACGGTGTGTTCAAGGACAGCTCCTTCTCAGACCTTTTAGTAATGGTGGAAATGAGTAGAACGCTAATAGTAGATTCAGTGATGAGTTCCACTGATTTATTTGTTTTTTTTCTTTTGTACTTTCCTTATTCAATGTAATTCTGATGGTTCTTTTCAGTCCACTGAGTCTGAATCCCTTTTATCTGAAACATTTGACTCGAGTCCTTACAAATAAACAATGATCTTTTCCTTTATAAAGAAATTAAATGTAATGACATATGAAAATCACATCTGGTTGTGCAATGCATCTTAAGAAATAAAGTAGAAGAATTAGTTTCTAAGAAGGGCTTTTCCAGTTTAAATAGACAAACTTGAAAAGGCCTAGATTTTCTAGCTCTAGATATATTTCCTAGATATTCCTGTGTTGAAGTAAACGCCACAGTTTGGTGTTTATGCAAAAGCTGCTTCTTAGATTTCTCTTTTTGTACTTTCAGCCTTGGTTTTTGTCACTTGTAAACAGGTTTTACAGCTGCGGTCCATTTCTCTTTGTGAGTGCTGGGATGTTCTTTTAAAAGCCCTGACGGCACTGTGCAGCCTGGCCCTCCAAGCTGTGCAGGCTGCAGAGTAAAAAAACAAACAAAACAAAAACAAATGAAGAGGGTGGATTAAACCAAATAACTTCAATCCAGACTTAAAAAGATTCTGGGCTTGTGCAGGAAACAATTGGGTTTGTAAGAGGAAAAAACAAACTGGCAAAAAAAAAAAAAAAAAAAGGTTTAAAATAAGAAACGAACAACATGCTCTCAGTCCCAACTCGCATACCTCCACATGGTAGTGACATTTAAATGTACTCGGCTTTCTGATGTGCATTGTAGTGCTGGGTGAGGACATATAAAAACCTACATGTGCTCATTTCCATGGTAATAAACACTGACGTCACTGCCAGAGACAGTGGCGTCTCTGATGTGTTCATAGTGTCGTTTAGTCCCCTATCGCTAAGTGACAAAGCCCAAATTAATGAGATGCAGTGGAAAAAGTTTAAATGCTTTTGTTTTGGAGCGCTGCATTTAGCTTCCAAGTAAAACCAGTGTTTATTTTTTGATGTTTTTTTTTTTTTAATTTTTTATTTATGGGGCTTTATAAACAGCAGAAAAACACTAGTTTGCATTAGTAAATGGCGTTTGGGCATTTTAACTTAAAAACAAAAGAAGAAAAAATAAGGATTCTGTTCTAAACAAAGTACCAATACCAGCTGGAACCAATCAAAGGTGAGGATAATGACATGGCAGGCAAGAAGTGTTATGTGCTAGGTCAAGAAAAACAACCCTAACAACTGGCTTATTAAAACTGTTAAAATGAATAGTTTTATAATAGGATGTTTAGTTCTTTGGTTCTTCTATTGTACTAGAATGTAGACAGGAACTGAAGTGATTCTCTGTTGGTTGAGATATTACAGGGCCTCAAACATGTTGTGAGTCTCCGTTTCTAGGGATAGCTCTGTAATGAATTGTTTTGGGAACGTACAGTATTCCAGACAGAAACAAGCCCCTGCCTCGGTTTAGGTACTTCAGCGGCACTCCAAACACCTGAAAGGTCAGGGGTTGTTGGGTTGGTGCTGGCTTGGTGGTGTTTGTGCAGGATATGACGTTGTTCCACTTTGTGTCCCCTTAGATCATGAACGGGACATTGAAATGACTGCAACAGTGATCCAGTGTATGCTGTTTGTTTTATGTGTTCATTTTGTCTTTAGTTATACAAACATTTCCTTGCAGGTCCTGGTGTGTCCTCATGCTCACCTGTTGGTGTAAAGCCTCATAGAATAAAACACACAGGGACATCATACGGTTAGACCGGTTATAAGGATAGACGGTTCCCAACGTATGTATTTAGATATGGTACAAATGGAATAAAATGACACAGTGCGAGTACTTGATCAGCAAAGTGTGTCTTACTGCCAGGTTATTGTAAAATTCTCTGCAGAATACAATACAACACACTAGGAAATAATTGGCTAACTGTTAAAAGTTAAAAAAAAACTTGGTGAGCTCAATTTAGCAAATTCAGTGACTTAATGCAAAATAGAAACGTGCAAGAAGTGATATTGTATTTGCAGATGATTGCAGGAATATTGCACTTTTACAAATAAAATCCCATTTTAGGTAGGCTAATTTTAGGACAGCTTACCGTGGGGACAGCAGGTGACAGACTGGTAACTGTGATAGGGTTTCCCCACTCGAGTGTACTCCAGCCCGACAGATGTTATATGTGTCACACAGCCTCATGGGAAAACATAATTTATAGCAGATAGTGTAATAAAATGTCAGAACAATGACAGTCATTACAGTGCTAGACCAACATCATAGTAAACATCAAACAAACAAACAAAAACATACTCAGCATCTTTAATGTTGATGTCATCATTCCACCAGGTTTTTCTTTGGCTCGATCATTTTCTTCTTTTAGTTATTGATAGTTGGACAAAGGGGAAAGTCATCCACTACCCCTATGAAGTGGTACTGAGTGATTGTTTGCTAAGTCACTGGATCCTACCGGGTCTGGGACAATAATGGAAACACAATGTCTTAAGGGACCAAGGAGTTTGGCCCTGGTTTGACTGACCGATCGCAAGTCTCACCCCTCTTACTTACTGCTACTAACTTGGAAAAGCTGTCGGTGTTGTTTTCTGTTTTGCAATGGTGACTGCCTGTGTGAAAACATCATACAAAGATTTTATTATTTTTTTTTTTTTTGCCAAATTTTGGATCCATTTAAAAGGGAAATGTATTGTCTTTAATCTCTCAATTTGTGCTGGCTTTGAATTTATCGTAGCCTCAAACATCCTGCACCGCCACAACTGACTAACAGATGCATGGGATTCAGCATGTTTGCACAACAGAAAAAAAAGGAAACTTAAGAGGTTACAGATATCATTATCAGGACTTGCAGAATTAATTTGACATGGGAGGAAAATATAATTAGGATGTCAATGAAAATTAATGCTTTCACTCAGCCACACCACAGAGTTCGTCACAGTCACAACGCTTGTACTGCCGGCGGTGCCCTCATCTGTCTCCGCAGCAAAATTAATTTGCCTTGATGTTTTTGAAAGAGCTAATTTGCAGGCTAATTAATCTAATCAGTCTGGAAAGAAGGCGACAGAGAACGAGGGGCTTTGCTTCATCCGTTTCACTCGAGAAATAAGTCACACCTGTACATGCACCGACATCTCCAGATTAATTGCACTCACAGAGTACTAAAATGTAAACAGAAACAAGTGCTGCACACACACTCCCACACACACAAAGAACATCACTCCTCCCCCTCATAGCATCTTTGTCATCAACACTTGCAGCACGGCAAAGGGCAGTGGAAAGGTTACAAGCGTGAGTTAGTGGAAAGGTCGAGCTAAAGGTCTTGCTTTATTTTTCTTCTTTCTGTCCAGTGTCTGCTGGGTAAGCAGCGCCTCCCAATGAGAGGGAGAGATCAGCAGAGACTGGCAGAGCAAGAGGGGAAATGTTTAGCTGACCTTAGTTTGATCTTTGCTTCTCAAAGAAGATTAATCCTTCAGAAATGATATTTAAAAGAGGCTGTATTAGATTAAGAATGAGAGACATCATTGGGCCTGCTGCCCATGGTGCCATGGTGATGTTATCAAGCTGTTATGGATGCTACACTGCTTTATTGTTGTATGATTAAGTAAAAATTTGATGTTTTTTTTTTTTTGTTTTAGCACTGCAGCTCTTGGAATGATATGGAAGGTTCAAATTTGATTAGATTTTCTTACCAAGTTCTGTCGGTCTGAGTGTGTGCACAGGAATATGGTGAAGAGTCGCTGCTTGAATGGAATCATGGAAGAGCTTGCTTCAAAAGGAATGCAACATCATCTAATTGGGATTATTTTTGATTTACAATTAAATGGTTCTAAGAGATCATCAGAAGCCCTCTCACTTGACACTCTAAGAAACCGGCTTCACCAACAGAAAATCCTTGGTTCTTTGATTGTGACCAGTAAACATAAGAACAGTCTGTTATATGTTTAGGGAAAGCTGTACTGTATGTGTCTAAATCTCTTATAAGGGATGTTATATCTTTCACAATGTGATTATAGGTAACTTTCAGTCAACCCTGAAACACCAAAAGCAGATACATTTAATGATATGTTTGTCCAACTACCACAAAGACTATATAAGAAGAACTGGACAATGCCCTGGAACGTCGATCGGTTTTCTGACAAGTGCTTTTCAAGATCAATCCTCTCCAAATATTGTCATTCTCCGCGTATCTACCGAAACCACCTCCAAAACGAGTGCTGTCACAGCTGAAACAAGGACTCGCTGAGCTCTTTGGGACCTGCCATCACTTGGCCTGCTGCCCACTGGTTAGACCAGTTGCAGTTGGGCAAGAACGAGTACCTGCAGGTCTTAGCAGACTTCCACACGGAAGGATCATCATTCAAAATCAATTCAGTGTTTTATTGCTCTGGCAGAACTGTTGCTACATTAAAGTCAAAATAAGTGAGGACATTTTAAAAACTAATTAAAAGCTTTTTGTTTGACATATTTCCTTTGTAAGATCTTGCAAATAAAACGTAAACAAAAGAAAAAAGTATTATTTAAATAATTTGCAGATGGTTGATTTCGCTTTTCATTTTACATAGCATATAGTAACAGCAGTTTTAGAAATGGGATGGTTTATTTTGGCTTTCAGCCTTTTAAAAGCAATATAAGTAATTTGTCTTAACCTGCCATTTTCTGTTTGAACAATAATGTGTCCTTGACAGTCCCATTTATGTTAATGCTGCACCCAGTGTTCTTAGTGTGTCCATTTACAGTTAAAGTCAAAACAATCTAGCATATAATTCATTCCGATTTATTAAACGTGTAAAACCCGTGTTCACTTGCATTTAAAGAGTTGCTTTAACCCAATACAGTCCTGTGCAAAAGTCATGTTTTGTTTTTTTTATATCCAAATATAATGACATTCATACTGAGCGAGGTCACTAAATACAGATTTGGGCTTGTTGTCATTTTGTCCTAACCATTGTGTGGTTTTGTATTAATATTATTTAGTGGTTAACTGATTTGGGCTTTTCTATGGCCGATGCCAACTATTTAAAAATGGCCAATAATTTGTCAACAAATTAATCACTTTTGTTTTGCATTTTTTGGGCCAACAACAAAAGTCATCTTGAGGGACTGTAGACGTAGGACAAGTGCAATACAATCCTATCAAAGACAATCTAATTCAGTTATATTACACTCTAATTCATTGTGATCCAGCTAATCTAATTCATTCCAGTAGAGTCCAGGCTCTTAAGTTCATATCATGGTAATTCATAAAAACATTATAGCTAAGGAACCCAACACACTGCGTCAAATCGTCACTTTGTTGTGATTCCTCATCCTGAGCGGGCAAGAGGTGACGAGGAAGAGGGAAAAAATCTAACTGTTAAAACAAACAAAAAACAGCC
This sequence comes from Xenentodon cancila, assembly GCA_014839995.1. Classification (NCBI taxonomy): domain Eukaryota; kingdom Metazoa; phylum Chordata; class Actinopteri; order Beloniformes; family Belonidae; genus Xenentodon; species Xenentodon cancila. The sequence continues at coordinate 13,196,491 of CM026202.1, read as the reverse complement.
AAACCACACATCTGGAATAAAAAGACAAAAAAATAAATATGGTTATTTGAGTTGCTATATGTGATATTTACACTTGAAATATTAAACTTAAGCATCTGTGTTGGAGCGGTATTGTTGCATAGTGTGGCTTTAAAACTTAAATAAAATAATATTGTATAATCTAACCCTAACTGCTTTCTAACTTGTCAGATGTTCCTTACTTTCTATGGGAAATATGTTTTTAGAAATGATAGCTCTGTTACTTGAGCTTATGTACATGCCATTTTCTTTTCCTTCTAGAGCCAATCTGTGTCTCCGTCAGCCAGTTTTCGGACTGGAGAGAAGCATCGGAGTTCAAGCGATTATTCTTCCGACAGCAAGAAACAAAAGACGGACGATAAAGAGCTCACCTCCACACGCTATGTAAGTCAAAGCGTTAAAATCAGCCTTCTCCAGGGAGGGGAGAAGATGAGTTGTGATATTATTTTGTTTAAGGAAAAAGTACAGAAAGCAAGAGCTAAACTATATACTTAATTTGTGATCAGTTTCCTCTTGTACAGCAAAAACGCTGAGAAATTTGAGCTCAAAATTCACCCTTTAGTTCTTAGTTTCTAGACCGTTTTGTAATGAGCCATTTGGATGCACCATAGTGAGGCTGAGAGCAGATTGAAAACAGTGGGCTTCTTCCACAGAATTCATTAAGACCGTGGTTAAGCTTATGATTTTTTTTTTTAATGTCAAACAAGATAAAAAAAGATGTTTTCCAGATGCCAACACTATTAATATTTTGTCTTGACTGAAGCAAATTTGCAAGAGAGACTAGTGACAAGTCTATCTGACCAAAAAAACTATTCTCAAATGTTTTCACTAGATTAAAGCAATTAATTTTTTTATTTTTTATGAATCCCAGGAAAGTGATGGAGAAAAAAGTGATGACAACTTGGTTGTGGATGTTTCCAATGAGGTAAGATAGCGCTGCATCATCTGTGTTACCTGGTCAGAAAATGAATCTTATCCCCTCATCTTCGTCTGTGCTCACCCATCACAGGATCCAGCGTCTCCACGGGGAAGCCCCGCCCACTCACCTCGTGAGAATGGATTGGACAAAAACCGCCATTTGAAGAAGGATGCGCCCATGAGTCCTTCTTCAGTCGCCTCCTCCAGCAGCACACCCTCATCGAAGTCCAAAGAGATTAATTTGGTAAGTCATTTGTGTAATTTTAGCACTCTGATCTTCTTTTTCATTATTTCTCATGGTAGTTTTCTATTTTAGGCATTCAGATAAATGTAGAAATCACTGGCAGTAAGGTATAAAGGAAAAATGATGGAATGACGTAAGAGACTCGAAAATGACTGCAGTCTTTAATTGTTTTTAATTGCATCACTTATAAAGTATTTCATTATTTGTATTATGGTTGTAGAATGAAAAGCCCACAACGCCCGTATCCAAGTCCAGCACACCCACTTCTCGTTCTGATGCCCCCACACCCAGCAGCACCTCCACACCGGGCTTGAGGCCTGCACCTAGTAAACCCACAGGAGTTGAGACACTTGGTGAGTGTTGAAAACAGATAATCAAATGTACCTTCAATAAGTGTTTTTAGACAAGACCCCATTACTTTCCGTGCATGTAGAGCTCGTGTTTAACGTGCGCTGGCCAGTGTGAATGCAAAGGGTGTCTCCCCGGTGCCTGAAGCTGACTTGAGGAGAGGCACGAGGAGTCAGGGATGGTGTTACACGGCCCGCTGTCTGTCTGGTTGGATTTACTGGCTTCACAAACATTGGAAGGGCTGGTTGATGCGGCGCTGGGTGCAGGAGATGGAGAGGGTGCCAGATCCATGCGACCCTAAATGGCAACGGGCTTTGTGGAGTGGCTTCCCGCAAATCGTGTTGCACAAATATAACCAGTCCAGTCTTCTGCCTCTGCCGGTTCCTGCGATTGTGAGAGGTTTCTGTCTAGTCCATCTTGTCGGTTCATTCTTTAAAGATCCAGCCATCATACACAGCTCTGGATCTGTAAACTGGCAACAAACACAGTTGAGGCAGCTGCCCTCCAAAGCACAACAAATATTCTTCCAGCCAGTCACTGAGAGTGGGAGGGTGCGCCCTTGTGCTTATGAATATGGAGTGGTCGGGAGAGGGAGAGGCTTGGGAGATTTTATGATGGGGTGTGTTTTCTCTCGGAACGCTGGAGTGACTGTTTTTATGTGATGTTTCAAATATCAATAGAAGTGACATCATCCAGAAATTACATACTCTACCTTTAAGTAAGCACTAACTAAATATTGCAGCTTTCACTGGCTTTGTCTTGTAGCACCTGGTCTTCGCACACCGCTTGCAGTTCCCTGCTCTTACCCTAGTCCATTTGGGATGGTTCCTCACCCGGGTATGAATGGAGAGCTGGGTGGAGCGGGAGCGGCGTACACCGGCCTGCATAACATCTCCCCACAGATGAGCGCAGTGGCTGCCGCTGCCGTGGCAGCTTATGGACGCACACAAGTGGTACCCAAACACATTCACATAAACTGACACATACACCCCAAACATGTAAACACCGACGTCCTCGTGTACTTCCTGTATCTAAAGTAGACTGTAAGGTCTGCTAAAATCAGTGCCATTTCCTTATTCCATTTAGGACAGTCAGGGTTATTGCCATTCCTCTTTTATAACTGCAGTACTATAAGTACAAAAGTGAGAATAGGAAACAGTACAAACATTTAAGGTTCACTGGAGAAAAGTAGTGACACCCTGTTAATTTTTTCAAATGGTACTGTCAAAGTTAAGGACACAAAAACATGACATAAAAAGGCAGTTTTGTTATATGGAATAATGTTCTGTAATAATGTCCCACTCATAGTGGGAGGTTCTGTCATGCCGTGGGGTTGCTTTGCTATATTTTGGTAGTGGACGCTTTTAATCTATCAAAATAATGTTAAGACATTGTGATGTGAAGGCATGAAGAACAGAACAATTCAACAGCTGAAGGGGGGGGGGGGTTCTTGTTTTAAATGGCACAGCATGAGGCTTTGACCCAAATACCTCTGAAAGCATATGAATGGAGCTAAACTCTCCCATTACTGAAATCATTTCTGCGAACTGAAAGAGCGGCAGAGACTGCACGACGACGAGTGCTAGAACCTTCTAAGCTGTTGTTGTAACCAAAAGTTTTGCACTGGAAACTAATGCTTGCTTCTGAGGCAGGTAGTTCTTTGTCATTTCACTATCACTACATGCTGTTTGCCACTTTGAAGCCCAGATCTTGTCTTTTCAACCGTATTTATGTTGGTCCTAATTTGGACCTCTAGTGGTATTAATGACAATAAACGGTGACATTGTGTAGTAGTTGGAATATCCTTTTTAAGTAAAACAACTGGGTATCTTACATCAGCGTCAAAACTTAATATTAATTCGTGCTTTTTATTAAACAGATGAATTAAAACTTTGATTGACTGAAGTTAAAAAGCAGGATCATACTTCTGGTACCTCCTCACACAAAGGTACCAGTTCGGTTCTTGATGTCTTACCTCTGTGTTACCATGGTGCTCTCAAACTCAACCCTCTTATATTTTAGGTGGGTTTTGATCCTCACCATCACATTCGTGTTCCTGGACTTCCTCCAAACCTGTCTGGAATTCCTGGTGGAAAGCCGTATGTTTACATTTCCTGCATAAATGACAAAAAACACACCAAGGAAACAATTCCTCTGATTTGCCTTTACCTAATATGGTCTTCTCTTTTCCTGCCTCTCTTTGTCCCACCAGAGCTTACTCCTTTCACGTGAGCGCCGATGGTCAAATGCAGCCTGTGCCTTTTCCTCCAGATGCACTTATTGGCCCTAGTATCCCACGACACGCTCGACAGATCAATACTCTGACCCACGGAGAGGTGGTGTGCGCTGTTACCATCAGTAACCCGACACGTCATGTCTACACCGGCGGCAAGGGTTGCGTGAAGGTGTGGGACATCAGTCACCCAGGCAACAAGACGCCTGTATCTCAGCTGGACTGCCTTGTGAGTGCAGCACATTGCATCCTGCATTGATGAGTAACATAGATGTACTTTGAGTGGGTCTTCTGGATCCTTCTTCTGTAACAGTGTTGTGTCTGTCACATCAGAACAGAGATAACTACATCCGTTCCTGTCGGCTTCTTCCGGACGGACGAACTCTCATTGTCGGGGGTGAGGCGAGCACCTTGTCAATCTGGGATTTGGCTACCCCAACTCCTCGGATCAAAGCGGAACTCACGTCGTCGGCGCCAGCTTGCTATGCTCTGGCCATCAGCCCCGACTCCAAAGTCTGCTTTTCCTGCTGCTCTGATGGAAACATCGCCGTCTGGGATCTCCACAACCAGACTCTGGTTAGGTAAGTCACTCAACATAGTTGGCACTGAGCTCCTTTGCTGACACATAGCAAATGGAAGAAATTACTTTGTACCGTATCATAAAAATGATATATGTTGCATCTGTGTCGAATGTTAAAATCAGGTCAAAGTTTGGCAGATGCGTTTATCTAATGTCACTAGTTTCTTCATACTGAGAGTCTGAAGAAGGAGTTGGTGCTCGTAATGTCACAACAGCAAATAAAATCCTAAATGGGAGCTCTTTGGCTTCCAGATTAATCTCCTCTTTTTCTATATTGACTGTCATTAGTGGACTTTCGGATGTGTGTGTTCTGTCTTGATTCCTGAGAAAATTGAATCCCTCAGTAAGAAATCAATGAGAAAGGAGGCAGTAGGTGCACCAGCGAGGAAAAAAAACCTCTTTCTCAGTTGCCTGCAAGCTTCATTGACGGCATGACATATTTGTACATTTGCATTTATATTCTCAGATCTTCGTATTGCTTTCTGTTATGTGTCTGTCTTTCTTTCCTAAAGAGGAACTTTATCTTCTTTCTCATTCCTGCTGCTCATTCTCTGGATGTGCATACCACACTTTAATCTTTCCCTTCAGTTTTGTTCAAAAGTTACTTTGCTTTGACTGGATATTCAGTCCTGCCGTTGAGTGATAAAAGCAAAGAAATAAATAAATGAATAAAATTAAGAAAGACGTTGCTGTTTAAAGATGTTGCAGTAATCATTGCTCTGAGATAGTTTTCGTTAGGAAACTTAACTAGACTTGACTCGACTTCTCGTTGAGATGGTTGAAGGTGCACTTGAACGCCTTCAATGTACGACGAGGCTGGAAAACACCTGGGACACCTCCTGTATGCAATTTTTAAAAATCATATTACAGTGTAATTGCTGACAAGTGGAGTTTTAAGCCAGTACAACCTCAAGTGCTTTCTGGACATGAGCGTTGTTCTTTTTTATGTTGCTTTACATCTTAATGGCTTAATCTGTTCATCAGTCCATGACTTGTTCTGAAGATGTATTTCTCAGTGAAATTTTACCCTCAAACATTGGGTGACAACATGATGGATGTCAGGTTACCTTAAAAATCTCACGGCAGCAGCTCACAAAGTAAAACAGCACAGATTCTTTCCTCTCTTTTGTCATCTTAGAGAAGAGACAAACATTCATACGCTTCTTTTGACACAGTGTGATGCTGTTATTCAACAAGGGTTGTGTGTTTTTTGTTTTTTTACAGGCAGTTTCAGGGCCACACCGATGGAGCCAGCTGTATAGACATCTCTAATGACGGTACCAAGCTCTGGACTGGAGGTCTGGACAACACAGTCCGATCCTGGGACCTGAGGGAGGGACGGCAGCTACAACAGCACGATTTCACCTCCCAGGTAGAAAATGCACTGCAGAATGATACTAAGCTCTTTACCTCCTTTTGTCAGCATGTGTTTGCCACACGTCTGCAAAAATCACAGCTTCTGCAGCCGTGTAGCAGGTGAGTCCCTCCAGTACTTTACGTCGGTGTCAGCAATCGCAAAGCTTGCTGATGCACAGTTGTCTTTTGCCATTATTTGGTGGTTAAATTGAAGTAAAAATGTCAGACTGATATAAAATGTGCATCATAGGACGAGTCACTGCCATTTGCAGTTTGTGTGATTACTGTCTCAGCTCTTGATTTATGGCAGTAATTTACAAGCTCAACTCAGAGCATTTAACCTACACTAAAGGCCAGACTGAGCTGCATTTTTTTCCCTCCTGCCCTCAAATACTTTTAACACTAATAATACTTGAATTTAGTTTTTTAGGTGAGAAGAAAAGCAGCAATAATAGACCATTACTGCCATTTTCCTGAATAGACCCATTTCACAGCCTCGGCGTGCGCATGAAGACGCGAGGGTGCATTAAGGAGGGTTCAGAGAGTGCAGAGCAGACGAGGAGAGATATGACTGATGAAGTTCTTATGCTTCAGAAAATGAATCACCAACCGTTTTGGAAAGAAAACAAATATTTTTGCGTTTACCAGGTTTACAAAACCGTGAGGTGGGTAGATGGTTGCCTTTATTTAGAGAATTTGATTTTACAAAACCAGTCACCCACTTAATTTATTGTTCTGTAAATGGCATAGTGGAGGGTGTTTGATCTTCTTACAGATCTTTTCACTGGGATATTGTCCGACGGGGGAGTGGCTGGCAGTGGGGATGGAGAACAGTAATGTGGAGGTCCTGCATGTCACCAAACCTGACAAGTACCAGCTCCACCTGCATGAAAGCTGCGTCCTGTCGCTCAGATTTGCTCATTGTGGTAAGGCTCAGGCACAGTCTGATGGTAGTTTATAAAACTGTCAAGAAATGTGATCTTTTGTCTGTGGTTTGGGGGCTTTTTCTCTCTTTTTAGACACACAAAAAAAAAAGACTACTTTAAACATGGGATGTGTAAGTGACTGCTTACATATGTGACTGCCTCCATCAAACCACAACTTTGACACCTAATCTGAGAATTATTAACAAAAATGACCATCAGTACACTGACTACATGTAAAAATAACTAACAGCCCCCTTACTGACTTGGAGGAAACTTGAGCAAATTGTTTAATGTGAGGCTGCTGAGGTCATTGTCTGGTGGAAATCTGCATTTCCACGCTGACTTCAATCCTAAGTGTCTTTTTTTGCTTTTTCTTTAAACCAGTATACAGTTGGAGTCTAAAATTTTGCTGCTAGAAATAAATATATCCTGCACACTTGAGGGATCTTACAGTGCTAAACGTTCAGCAACGTGACTATAAATGATATAAAAATGATGTACGTGAGCTGAAAGGGACTGAGAAACATTTTGTATAAATGTACACAAACAGGCGGATGACAGTGACATGTATGAAATACAGTTTGCCATTCTGTGCAGGGAAGTGGTTTGTCAGCACAGGAAAAGACAATCTGCTCAATGCGTGGAGAACCCCATATGGAGCCAGCATATTCCAGGTTAGTGTGGAGAATAATTCAACAGGAATATAAAAATGTGTCAGTGGGCGCTAAGAGGACAAACAGCTCAGTTATATTGCTGGGAGGTTTATTGAAATATCTTTAAGAAAGATGTCAAAGCAATTTTTTCCACTTGCTAAATTGAAACTTTTGTGGGAGGATGGTCCGTAAAAAGGTTAAGTGTTCAACTGCTGAGAGACATATACATGGAGGGAAATGTTCTCCCGCATGGGTGCCAAATATAGCAAAATCAGAAATCTTTCAAAGTAAAAGCGCACTCGGCTTTCACTCTGTCACATTATAATAAAGTATTATTTCTATAATAAAGTATTATTGAATGGAAAATTGAATTGAAGCACAAGCAGACGTTTGAACAAGAAGTCTTTATTAGAGTCTTGAAACAGAGTTACAATGAAAGTGAGTTTTGAGTGGAGGAAAATTCATATTTAATATTCTCTTATTTCAGACTCTCTGTCACATGCATGACTTTAGTTTGTCCTAATGTTGTTTTGTACAATAACTCGCACGTTTTCTCCCCGTCACAGTCAAAAGAGACATCGTCAGTGCTGAGCTGCGACATCTCCATCGATGACAAGTACATTGTGACGGGTTCGGGAGACAAAAAGGCAACAGTCTACGAGGTCATCTACTAGGAGAGCTGAAGTCCGAGGTCGACCGTGCCTCCGGCCTGAAGTCCCCACAATTTTTAATGTGTATAAGATTTGAATGGGACAAATCAAAACACTTTTTGGACTGCGATCTTTTGACTACTTGGCTGGCTGTGGATCAAAAAGAACTAAGTGGAACCAAGCACAGAGTTTTGTTTTTTTTTCTTTCCTCTTTTTTTTTTTTTTTTTTTGTACTTAAGTGGCTTTTTGTTGTTTCGAGGATGAGTGAACGTCCAAGTGCACTGAGTCTGGAGTCGCCAGATTACATTCCTTTACGTACTATTTGACACAGACCTCTGGAATATTTCTTTTTTTCCTCGACATGTAGACAAGCAACTGTGACGCAAGTGTTATTGTTAACCTATACAGTATTTACCTATGTACTTTGTATATATCCGGAGGCTTTAAAATGTAGGTAAACTAAGTGGCTCATCCTGTACAACTTCAAAAGTTTCTCCTATTGGTAACTAATACTTCTTATTTAACATTACTATTCAGATTATAGCAGAAGAATTTGGCAACCCATTTATTCTCATAACATTTTTTTATTTATTTTTTGCCATTTTTGTCTGCTCCTGACCTGTCATCACATCTTTACGTCTCACAGAGGTGTGGGGTTAATTCATGAGACAAGGGATACATGAATGACCGCATTAGCAATTACATACGTATAAATGCATTTCTTAAAAGTGAATATATATGTGGCCTCATTGAAGAATAATGCTCCAAAAGCAATGTATTGATTTTTTACTTTGTTTATTCCATTTTGCCTTCATGTGCCGTTTATTTCCATTTTTTTAAGCCTTCCATATGTGGAAAACATAAAAAACCCACTATAATAATATTTGCATGCTGAATGGTGCTTTATGGTGGAAGAAAGAGTTTCTTCAGGAAACAGAAGCTTCATGATGGAAAAACTGTTGTTGGCGTTCACTGAACAGTTTGGAAAAATAAGCTATAAATGCACAATATTTGCCTCAGTTTTTCTTGCAGAGAGAAAAATGACACTAAGTAATGCTTCTGTACATAAAGACAGTGTTTGGAGGCTGTTGGGTCCAAAAACTAAAGATGTCTACTGTACATACAGGCCTAGTAAATTTTAGCTTTATTATTTGCAGAGATAAGAAAAAAAAAAAAAACATATTTCATGTCAAAAATGAAATGCATGTGTTGAGAGGCAGATACTTTTTGGACAAATGAGGCAAGCAGTTTGCAACTGTTTCAGTCGTGCTGAGCTGAGCAAACCAGCTGGCATCAGCTTCGTAATTCATGCAGTTTGTCATCTAGTTGTTTAAACAAAGCTTGTGCTCATTACCGCCAACGTTTACTGTATATCATTACTCTTGTACAGTAATTCTGTTTCTGCAGGAGGTGTGAGCTCAGTCTGTGTGTGTGCTATAGTGTGTATGTCGTGTGTATTTCTCAGCATTGTTAGCACTTATTGAACAAACCAAGACTCCCCTGAGAGTCCTCGCTACTGATTCACTTTTGAACCTGATTATGCACCTCCGTTTTTACTCCCCTGGATGCTTGGTGGTTCTGTGCAGACAGATTTCTGGCTAAACTGGTTTATTGGTATTTGGAGGTTGGTCTCTGTTTCTAGACTGGATTTTCTGTTAATCCTTTTGAGCTTTTTTAAATGAAAACAAGTGGTCAGACGTAAGGTCGTGATTTGTCTTGGATTTACTTCTGTTGGCTTGTAGAAACAACACAGTGCCTTTTATTCTGCTGCGCTTCTGGCATTTTTATTCCTGACACTTGTCCAACAGCTCACAGTGCAGAAACGTGACTCTTCTGATGGAGAGGTTTTTAAAATAAAACCTACTGCTTTTGAATGCACGTTTTGTTGCATTTGAGGACGGGATAAGTTATCAGCAACAGTTACCCAGATCATTCACTCTAGTTTGCGTCTGCACCAAGCTCCTGTTTACTTTTGACTGCTTTTGTAGGCACATGCATGTGGAATACCATGTTTTGGTCTATTTAGAAATAGTCCAGCTGAACCTTAAACAGATGCTTAAACCATAAGCAGAGTTTTAGCTTTAACTTCTACTTCTCTGCCTATTGAGTGCAAAGAGATGTTCTCAGATGGCAGATTAAGAAAGTAAAAAGCTACTACCAAATAGTATTTGCATTGATGGTGTAGTGTCTACATGAACACATTATCATGTTACTCAGTGCTCTCTGTAATGGATGCTGTCAGTCACTCCATCACCGATAGATGTGAAGTAGACTTAAACCTATTTCATCTCATTGTTTCCTGCTTTCTGCCTCCTTTTGCAACACTCCCATGGTGATGACTATGGGAGGATAACAGTGACAAATATGTGCAAAGTTCTTGTTTGATTTTTATATCTTTGCCTGAGATAAACCTTTTTTTTTCCTAAGGTCTTAATACCTCGATATAGATCTAAACATTCAAAGAAAAACACTTTTTTTGAGCCTGGGAAACTCTCAAGCAAGTATTAACTCATCTCTGTGTTTCCTAGAATGTCCTTAAGCTCTGCCGAAAATCAATATACATCAGATCTGTTTTTAAAGTCTTTAAACTGACTTGCACTGGAAGGATTAGTTTCTTTTTCATGTAAAGGAGAAGAATACTTCTCAACATGACTGCTGATTTGGATGCCAAAGGACATTTTTCAGCATTTTCTTCTCAGCGGGAGAAATAATCTAGGAGAATTCATGCGGAGGAGACCACTCGAAAGATAATTTATTGTGATAACACATATGTGATTGTTTTTTTTTTTTGTCCTGGCAGTCAGAGTCACACTGTACAGACTTAAATGATGGGTCATAATGGTGCTTTGTTCTTTTCCACTGTGTTTGCCTTATATTTTTCCACCTTTTTTGTTGCTTCAGTCTGTCCTAAATTTCTATTTAAATGATGATTTATTCACCTGGTTGCAACTGACTGATCGGTAGTTCTTTCTGCTCTTAAAAGTGTTAAAAAAAGAATCCGGTGACGCCCTCCTGAACTGTATCTAACACTCTTCAATCTCCATTTTGGAGCTATGAAATACATTTTAGCTCACATTCATGTAAAGATTCAAACCTGGTTGTTTCTTGTCTTCTTTGATTGTTACAAGTCACATGACCTCATACAGTAATGACGTATACGGCGCCTGGCTTCACTGAGCTCTCAAAGGTGTAATAACTTGACTGTAAACATGTAATTACTCGAGGTTACAGCAGAGAGAAACTTCCTGTTGCCAGTTGAGCTTTTTCATTCAGTATGAAATGCCTTCTCTCTCTTTTTTTTCTAGTCTGTGGTTGATTTTATTAAATTATTGTGTGGAGTATTTTGTCTGAGCCTCACTTACTGTCCCAACTTGTAAAATCTTGATTCAGCTGTTTAGCCTTTATATAGCATAATAAAGATGATTGTGATAAAATTGCAGAAATAAAAATTACATAGCAGTATCATTACAAACTCTTGAGAGAAAAGTGACAGATTTCTGCAGCATATGTTTTACTGTGTCTACACTTTAAAACACAGGTTTGTACTGTTATTGCAAGATAAGTTGTTCACTAATATTTTTCTGAAAAGTCTCTTTTTTGAGAGTAACCTTTTATAGAATAGCCTTGTTGTTCCTAAATTATTATTCAGCAAGCAACAAATAAGGATTTCCTGTCTTTCTTTTTTTTTTTTTTGGAGACTATCCATGGCATTTGATGATTCAGGCAAAAGATTTGACAGTAAAGACGTTTCTTTTCCCCATTTTCACAAAACTGGGCAGTGTATCAAGTATGGTTTAATATTAAAATGTTTACAGAGACGTTTTCTTGCAACATCATGATATATCTCCTCAGCAATTCATATTCACATGTTAAGAGCACTGCAGCTGTTTGAAGAACACAGAACAACTGGATGTTACTGCTCTACACATCTAAACTTTTAATGAAGAGCTGATGTTAAAAGGAATTCTTATTTGCAGAGTATTCATAGTATTTAAAGAAAAGATAACCGTGGTTATCAGCTTGTCAGGTGCCGAGCAGAGACAACAATATAATCTTTAAATTCATCTGGATCTAATACCTTCACTGTCTTCTCTGTACTTTCTGATATTTGTATGAGAGACGCTGCAAATGCAGCACAATCTAAAGCACTGCAGCAGACACTGAGCTTGTATCTTATTCATTTAGTTCTGGAACAGAAATAAAAAATGTGTTAATAGTAAAGAACATTACAGAGTAAGATGATGTGTACATCGCTGTAAATACTGTGTCTTTTAAAGTGACATGTAGGTCAGTGTAGTACGTTTATAACTGTTAATATATCTTGGTCCTGTGTCCACCTGCCATTAGATTAATGGAGAGGAATGCATGTTTGTAGTGGCTCAGTGGCTCAACTTCCATGAAATGTGAAATTTTTGGTTTTGTTTTATCTTAAAAGCCAGACATACAATCCAATGGCACTAAAAGCTAATTTCACAACAAGGTCCCATAAACTGATAATTTATTAGGTTCCAAAATCATCGCATGTCAACATTTTTCTTTTGAAATCGTAACCTGACAAATGCTCTCTATCACATCAAACTGTCACACAAGTGATACTATAAATATAACATGTTCATAAATGCCTTTATGGGGGATTTTCTCACAAACACTGCAGACAGTTGTTGCATCCATCCATCCATCCATCCATCCATCCATCCATCCATCCATCCATCCATCCATCCATCCATTCATCCATCCATCCATCCATCCATCCATCCATCCATTCATCCATCCATCCATCCATCCATCCATCCATCCATCCATCCATCCATCCATCCATCCATCCGATTATTTGTGTTGAGGTTTTTGGGGGCAGCAGTCTAAGCAGAGCACCCCAGACCGTCCACTCCCCGGTCACCTCCTCTTACCCCACTGGAGGATAACAAACTGTCCCATCGTCGGCCCAGAGATAATCCCAGGTCCCAGGTCTGCTTTGGGACTTTCTCCCAGGTGGACATACCCAAAACACATCCCAGACAGGCATCCAGAAGGGATCTTATTCGTGTCAAGTGACAACAAACTCCAGTCTAAATGTAAATAATCATGCGAGGAAATAAAAGAAAAAAAAATGAAATACCTCTTCTGCTTAAACCCAACAATTTCTAACATGAGAATCTTAGATTAAACGGGACTCTAAGTCGGGTCTGTTGATCCTCATAACTGCTTTGTGACTGTTGAAAGTGGGAAGCATGTCTGAGTTTTTAGTTTTTTTCCTCACAAGTTCTTGTAGGCAAGTCCTGATTTTTGTTGATAATGATTTTGATAATCATAGGTAGGCTATGTAAAAAGTTTTGAGCCACAGTTTGTAATCATTTTACAATTTGAGGGCCGGGATCTGATACATCAAGCAAAGTATCAGTTTGAATAACTTTCTCAAAATTTGTTGAATCACTCTTATTATATATCTATGCATATATATATCTATATATAAATAGATATAACATTTGATTTAACACTAGCATATGGACTGGCATTTAAAAAACCCCCACTTTGCCTTTGATCGTTAGAAGGTTGCGGGCATATTCTACATCAACATTAAGTGGGCCATGAAAAACAAGGGCTTCCAACGTTTTAGAGTGGCATTTTAGCACAAGCTGACTGGTCAACGCTGGTCTCACCACCTCCCATTGTGAGGGTGCTGTGTTCATGCAGAGCACAGCGCTGGACTGTTAAAGTGGATTAAGTGATCCAAGTGAGGGCTGTGGAGGAGGACGCTCTGCCATTACAGTGAATGATACTCCTGCTGCAGTTCTCCAATTAGTACTTCTCGCAGCTTAAAGTGGAAGAGAAGGAGGAAAGGTGGGGATGCAATGTGGGAATGAGCCACCCTACTTCAACGTTTATATTAAGAGCACTTGCTGTATGCAAATCACCCACTTTCCTGACGAGCACGCAAGTTGGATTAAACAAACAGGACACACAACTGCCAGGTGCCATTAGCTTTCATCGCTGCTGGATTCGGCTCATTGGCTGTGAAGATAGCCGTTTTTGTTCACAAATCAGCACATTTTAATCATTAAAGTTGACATGTCCACTACTATTCCTACTACACTTTCACAACCGTGCACGATTTTGTCAGCGACCTCACTGTCCGCTTCTTACAATGTTTGCAAAGTGCCACTTTGAGCAATTGTCAACTAGTTTCAGAGGGATGTCAGAAATGTTCTTAATTTGCTTTTTAATAGAACAAACATCATGTTTTGGAGACTCTGAAGGGGGATAATAAGGGAAGCTGAGTGAACATTTTCTGCAGTTTCAAACAAATGCGTTGAGCTTTCCAGCTCATTATGAAAGCAGCTAACGAGGCCCCACCAGTGACGCTGTGATGTACTTAAACATGAAAGTTTCTTTGGTTCAGCACTACCATTGTCCATCCACCCACTTTCTAATACTTGTTTCATCCTCTTAAAGTCTGTGCGTGTATCACACACACGTTTGTGCATGAAGGAGGGGTGGAAAACCCAAATGGAGGAGACAATTGGTAGGCAGGAGTACAAAATAAAGTCCTTTATTAAACAAAAAGTGCTGCAAAGGCAGGTAAAAAAAAGACGAAGATACAATACAGGGGAAAAATAATAGCAAGGCAGGACACATGAGTGCGACAAGGCAGCAAAACAGACGCAGTGTCATGGAAAAGCGTAAAGACAAGAGCCCCTTTTACTTTGGTGGATACCCCGCGTTTAACACTGCGAATCTAGTTGCCTGTCGTTTTTAAATTGACCGACAAGGGGTGGCGTGTCGAGCTGACCCTGCAAATAATTTGCATCTCTTGGTCAGGACTAATATAAACAGAACGAACACAGGGTGGCGAGTCGTGGGAGGGATTTGTTGATGACAAGACGAGGATGTCCACAAGCTGCTCATCCTCAGAGCCGTGGACGTCATAAATCAGCATATTACAGAACTGTAATCTGCAACTGTTTACTAAAATGACAGACCGTTGCTTTGCAAGACAATAACCTAATTCATTAACAAACTGAAGAGCCTCGCAAGAAGTTATTTGCGCTCAATAAACACAAGAGCAGGAGCGGCAGAAGGAGACTGCTGCTCTTATTTGTGCAACACGATTTGGGAGAAGTCACTAGCAAATCCTGTTGTTATTCAGCATCGATCTGCCACCCGCTCCATCCCCTGCATCATCCAGTTCTGATGTTCGTGCAGCCGACCAAGCAGACAGCAGGCCGTCATGTACATAGGTCCACTTGATAACGCCTCCTCGGTGGTCTTCCCTCCCCTCCATCCGCCTTTACTCGCCTCTACATTGCCCAACACATGTTGAGGAGACACAGCTGTGAACAATCAAGAACGAACAAGGGAATTAACGCATAAGAAAAACAGACTTTCAAACTAAAGCAGGAAGTAAAGCAAACAGCAACAAAGCTGTGAGCTGAGATCAGATTATGTAAAAAGGCGGGTGGAAAAGCTGGATGGCAAAATATGGTAATGTAATGTAATTTTCTAATACCCACGTTAATGTTCAGAATTTACATAATTATTTAGTAGTAAAGCTTAAATAGATGATTTGAAGCAGGTTACTATCGTAAAATGTTACATTTAAGTACCTGACAATATTAACTACTGAAAATAAACTAATTGAACTAATTACCAGCCTGCAGTGTTTGACTTTTGGGGCTGTTCGTTTTAGACATGGCAGGACTTTGGGGCGGCCCCATTAAAACAGATGCATTGGAGGACGTTTTTGACACTGAGAAGCTACAAATATAAAGAAAGAAGGTAAAAACTCACTATGAGATTTAACAGCTTGGCACTAAGAAAACATCCCAATGAATTCCTGTTAAAATAATTTTAATACAAATCCGTCTTCCAGTGCAGCACAAACGTGTCTGACTGCACTAGTAGCTGGTTTGATGAAACCTGCGAAAGAACTCAGTGTGAACAGACATTTCTTGGTTGTTGAGGGGACAGGTTGTGCTGTGTATTCAGTGTACTATAGCATGTTTTAATGAGATTATAGCATGTCTGTAAGGCTTATAGGATTCTCTTTTATGGCCTTGCATGTTGCATTTGACAAAATCTGTCCTTGTCGTGTCTGACTCACCCATTTTCCTCTTCTCTCATTTTTCACCTTGCCAGTACCATCAAATCTTTGAATGAGATTAGATAAGGGTACATAGGAGGGAGCACATCCTTCAGCTTATCTGGTGAAGTAAATTTGACAGTGATCCTGTAATGAGATGAAAGATTTGTAAGAAGCTTTATACTTTTGCGCAATTCAAAGGGACATTTCGCGCAACAGCTGATGCTGCTAACAATTTCCTCCCATGTTACAGGGGGAACTGATGATTAATTCATGTCTCAGCCATCTTAACGAGGTTGTGCCGGTTAGTGGGTGGGAGGATAGGCGGGGGTGGGGAGTGGGGGGTACACTCTGCAGCGCTTTGATATCCTACATTCAAGGCAGTGTCACGCATTAATGACTTCTTTGAGCTGTGAAACGAGCATCATTATCTCTTTCCAGAAAGGGAAGGATGGGAGATTTCAGCTCAGTATGTATAAAGACAGGGGTGGAATCAGTCTGTGTGTGTGTGTGTGTGTGTGTGTGTGTGTGTGTGTGTGTGTGTGTGTGTGTAACTGAATGAGTGACACTTGAGCACTGCAAGCTGCACCTGAGGGAAATGGTGGAAAAGGCAGCTTTCGCCACATTCAATTCAGCACAAACCAACAATTCATTTTTTGTTGAAACAGATGTAATTGGATTCGATTAAGTGAGAAACGACAACAGAAGCTGATTGCGTTCTGATTTTTTCTTTCTTAACTGGATTATCTCAAATTCCTCTTGAAGGACATACACTCGGTGCACACCCACATGTTTTTTTTTTCCTTTTCGCTCCTCTGTGCATCATGTGGGTGAGCAAAAAAATGTTTTTTGGCCTTTTTCACAGCAGACGTTTTTACGTCTTGGAAGGAAAAGCTCAGATAAAACATATCATAGTGGTCTCCGCGGTGTAACATTTAGGCTGATTTATTGAACAATGCAATAAAATATTTTTACACTGCTTTCTGTATTGTAGACTTGGGTGAAAATAACAATTATTTCATTTTGATTATATTGAAATAGGACTTTTATGTCCAAAGCACTCCATCTAACACTGGTCTTTTATGATTGAATGGGGGGGGAGTTTAAACTGCCAGATTTATTATAATCAGACAAAATTAGACCTTTGTTGTTAGTGTCTGAGCCCAGCAGAGATCCAGCAACGACAACAGAAGGACACTGAAACACTTATTCTTTATAAATAATGTGCACATCAATGGCCAAAAAGTAAAACCTTCCATCTGAAAAATGAACAGTTTTAAGAAAACTAAAAACAAAAACAAACAAATAAAAACTTTTGGCAGAATGCTATTTCATTAGGACAAATAACACCTGATGCACAGTTTTTAGACGATATTTTCTGTGTTAAATGGTTGGTGTCTTGTGCAGTCCAGATTGGAGGTTTTTCCAACATTCCCAGGATCATTTTGCAGATAAGAGCTTCTGTGTTTCAGCTACTTACATATCTAAGTTGTTTTCAAAGAGTATATTAAACCAGTTTTACTTCTCCTGGTCTGATTTACCTAAATAGCTCAACGGCAACTGTTCTCTTAGCAACAGCTGTAATAACTGGCGATCCCTTGGTGTATCTTCCAGAGCCACCGTCGGGTCAGAATTGGATAATCTATGACTCAAACCTTACAAGTGTAATAAAAAAACAACAACAAAACAAATAAAAAAAACAAAAACAAATACCAACACCCCTGCAACGATAGACTCCATAAATTTCACGATGAAAGGATGCTCTGCTTCTTTCTCATGAAGCTCATGTGTGCTTTTCAACTAATGTCCTGTACTCACCATCCAGTTGTAAAAATATTTCACATATTTTCTCTCTCTCTTTTTTTTTCTTCTTTGAAGAGGCTTTTCGTGCCGCTACATCTATTCAGTCACTTCACGGCCGCAGCAGTGAAGGGTTCAAAGGTCAAAGAAAAGTAGAGAGAGCTGGATGAGTGAGAGGGTTGAAGTTTGCACACAGAGAGGAGGATTGTGAATTCACTAAGAAAACAGAAGCAGCCATTTGAGTGGAGGTCATGGACATTTCTTTGCATGGTGATAGAATAGGTGGGAGCATTGGAGGAGAGAGGCCTCTTAAAACCAAATGAACTAAAAGCTCTTGGTTTGAATGCTCTTCAGCTCATATGCTGCCAAAGGTACTCCAGCTCGAATAAAGTAGTCAAGTCAGAAGGGATGCTTTTTTGAGGCTTTTAGGCTAACTCTGATTCCCACTTAAAAGCAACTTTAGATCCCATTTTTGAACAAGACGAGATCTTTTTTTTTTTTTCCTTGCATGGATTTAGTTATTGTTCCAGGCCGTGAAACAGAATTTTCTTTGTATGTAAAATCAAATGCGTTGGACATCTTTACCACGTTTATGGGCCCCTACTAAGAGGACGATTCCTGAAGTAAACTTGCCAAAATGCATGACAGAGGAAGGATGTTCAAGATTAAACTGTCACAGATGATTATTTCTCCTTCAAATAAATGTAATTTGCATTCAAAATTTCCCTTATCTTCTGACTTCTTTCTCAGCATTGTGCAAAAGCATTATATCGTGCTCAAAATCTCATGTTAAGGTTCTGGAAAGGGTCACCTTTTGACAATCTAAAAATCCTCTAGTGTCGATGGAAACCAAAATCAGACTCTCACACAAACACACCCGAGTCTCCATAAATTCAGTGGAAATTGTGACTCGAGACGTCACAACCAGTAAATGTCCAGCTATAAAAAAAAATATATATATATATATATATTTTTTTTTCTTTGCCATCACTAAACTAAAATGACACTGAGACGTGTCCCTGAGAAGGGGGACAAAAGAAAATTGCATTTTGTTCCACCTAATTAAAACGTCTATAAGCTTTCCGGAAACCCGTCAACGACCGGCAGGTGGCGACGTAGGTTCTGCGTCTTTCACCAGCAACCACAGAAGAAGATCCCCGCTAATTTAGCTGGCGATCCAATAACTGTGTGTAATTTAACGTTTAGGCTGCATTAAAAATGCTTCTGCAGTCAGCCAGACCGTGGTTACTCCGGTGCAGGAGTTTCCCGGTGGCTTTCACGAGACCTTACCACGCTGACAGTGTCGCTCGACTCGGCTCGCAGCCTGATAAAGTGTCCTCCGAGTACCAGGTAGGTTAGCGCGCTGCTAACGTCGACGGTTCCGCTGCAAACACGAGCTGGAAATCCGACAAATGAGTTGGAAATCTGACAAATGTCCTGTCTGTGCTCTAGTCGTGCTCCCAAGCACGAAGGAAAAGTCGTCACTCTAGCCAGCTATCCCCAAATAAACTAATGTTGGAGGTCAAAGCCCCTGAAAAGCTAAGGCTTTAGCATCAACGTTTTGTTACGTCTTTCTTCCGAGACGATGCAAAGGCTGTGATTACATGTAAAAACAATACTGCAAAGTCCAAAAATAAAATAAATGCACATACTGCGAGCTAAGCATGACATTCAAAGGTTTGTTTAGAAAATAAAGATAGAGCAGCGCTTGTTTATAACTCTCGAAGAAGTGTTGATTTGTGCAGCGTATGACGCCTTTAAAAACTCATAATTTTGCTGCATAATAACATGTTCTTGAAGTTATAAGTACAATATACAATCATGTCTCATCGGTGTTACTTGACGTCCTCAACTAGTGCTGTAGCTCATTGGTATAATACCAAAATCATCACTAGATGGCGCTGCAGCCTCGTTTTGCAGAAAAATGATCCGAATCTACTTGATCACATCTATCTAGTAACTGTCCCTTGTTGTACTTGTGACAGTGATCTTTTTTGTTCAGGAAAATTACGAGCGAATGAAAGTTCTCGTTGATGAATTAAAAAGCAGGACAGAGAAGATTAAACTGGGTAAGTTTGATCACCAGAGAGATGACACACTAGACTGACGATGAAGACGATAAAGCCTTAAAACCATCACTTTGTGTTCACATTTCAGTTAAATATATTTATGTCTGAGTTTTGGCAATCTGAAAGCATGTTTCCTTCATTGTAGCTTGATTTTATTTGTCTGTTCTGGTAAAACTGCTCAAGATTCACTGACAGATGATTTGTGTTTTGAATCTCTCAGGTGAACGCACCAGCACTCCTTAATAAATTACCATAGATACTATTTTTCAAAATTATTTAATATCAGCAGTCCTCATTTAATGTTTTGAAGCATGTTCTTGTGTTGAAAACCAAGATTCAACTGTCCAACGTATCACTAAATCTTTTCCTTTTTGAATTAATAATCCTAGGTGGGGGAGAAAAAGCAAGAAGACTTCATACTTCTCGTGGGAAACTCTTACCAAGAGAGCGTATAGACAGACTGCTGGATCCAGGGTACCTCATCTACTTCCATTTCTGATTTGGACGGATCCAAAGTTCATGGCTGAGTCGTCCTCATTGGACGCTTAATGTCCTGACACGAACCATTTATACTGAGAACATGAAAAGAAGAATAGTGTTGTCATATTCTAGAAAGATGTATATTTCTTCTGCCCTTCTTGCAGGACTCCTTTTTTGGAATTTTCGCAGTTTGCGGCATATGAGCTGTATGGAAAAGAGGAAGTCCCAGCAGGCGGCATCATTTCTGGAATCGGGAGGGTTTCTGGGTAAGTTATGAACATATATGACATTTCACAGGTCATTCGCCTCACTAAGATTGGCGACAAATATTCACTTTAATATTTAAATGACAGCTGATTAAAGTAGATCAGGAGTTAATATTTATAACAGTTGTGAATTTGCCTTAATTGACCCATCTTTGTTTTGTCTTCTTTAAGAGTGGAATGTGTTGTTGTTGCAAATGACGCTACCGTCAAAGGAGGGACCTACTACCCCATAACCGTGAAGAAACACCTTCGTGCACAAGAAATAGCCCAGCAGAACCACTTGCCATGCATTTACTTAGGTGAATATTTCCATATTTGTAAGGATTGGGTAAAATAACAAAGGTGAACCTACAGAGCGGTGTAAAATAATAATAAGGAATGACTAAAATCACAAGAACATTGTAATGTGAACAGACTCCAGCATGAGGAAGAGAAAAGATGTACTAAATGACCTTTTTAAAACTCTCAGCCAGGTCTTCTTTCTCAAGGCTTTGGGACAGAGGAGAAGGCTGTGGTTGCTGGATGCAGTTTGTTAGGATGTTATTATCGTATACAGCTAGAGGGCAGATGCTGATGAAAACCAATGAGTTTTTAAATGTGCTGATGGTATGATTTCCTTCAGTGGACTCTGGAGGAGCCAATCTACCCAGACAGGCCGATGTCTTTCCGGACAGAGATCACTTTGGACGCATTTTCTACAACCAGGCCAGGCTGTCTTCAGAGGGAATAGCGCAGGTAATGCTTCCGTGTGGTTGAAAACAT
The DNA here is from genome assembly GCA_014839995.1 of Xenentodon cancila. Lineage (NCBI taxonomy): Eukaryota > Metazoa > Chordata > Actinopteri > Beloniformes > Belonidae > Xenentodon > Xenentodon cancila. Next base: position 13,175,111 of record CM026202.1, on the reverse strand, counting down.
GTCATATATTCAACAAGCATGTTGAATATATGACATGTGGGGCTGCTGTGAATAATCAAAGTAGTTGACAAAATTGGTTTCCAACAAATGTAGTAATCGATTATTAGTCGGTTACATCATCGCATGTCTGTTCCATGTTGTGGACTGGAATTTACAAAACTTAAAAGAAATCAATGTTCCTCGTAATGACATCCGTCAATATAATGGCTTTAAAAAGTTTTTAAAAATGCAGATATTTTTGTCAGTTTCAGGGGGTTGACGTATTCTCTGGTGTGCGCTCTGTTTCCGCTGGTGGGAGTGTCTCATCTGTGACCTCGCATTGAGACAGAGCTCTGCCATCAGGGATACAGAGCGGAGAAAAACATGTTTGCCATGTTTTTTTTGTTATTCCTCTGAGTCTAAGGCCCAAATATCTCAGGAATTGCTCTCCAAATCTCAAACATACCCTCCTTCACGGTCTTTTCCTTTCAGCTGTTTTCTTTGGGGGTTGCCACAGCCAATCAGCCGCCTCCATCTAACCCTATTCTCTGTATCCTCTTCTCTCACACAAACTCCATTCTAGGAGTTATGGTTATAGGAAGTACAAACTTTTATTTTTTTATAATCTTATGAGCAGCAAAGTTTTTGTCACAGAAGTTATTGTTAAATATTTTTACTGAAGAAATATTTTCAGTGTTTTCTTGTTAGTTGGCACACACTTTAAACAATCTAAGACACATTTTTAAACCTAATTCATTATCCGATTAGTCGATATATATATATATATATATATATATATATATATATATATATATATATATATATATCTATATATATATATATATATATATATATATATATATATATATATATATATATATATATATATATAGATATATATTATATCTCTATATCCTCTCTATCTCTCTCTCTTATCTCTCTCTATATCTACTCTCTCTATCTCTACTCTCTCTCTCTCTCTCTCTCTCTATCTCTCTCTCTCTCTCTCTCTCTCTCTCTCTCTCTCTCTCTCTCTCTCTCTCTCTCTCTCTCTCTCTCTCTCTCTCTCTCTCTCTCTCTCTCTCTCTCTCTCTCCTCTCCCTCTCTCCCTCTCTCCCTCCCTCCTCCATACATACATACCTACCTCCATACCCCCACTCGTTCCTCACCCTCCGTGGGTGGTGTCCCTTCTAAGCTCGGGTCCTCTACCAGAGGCCAGGGAGCTTAAGGGTTCTGCGCAGTATCTTTGCTGTTCCTAACACCTGCACTTTTCTGGACTGAGATATCTGAGGTTGTTCCGGGGATCTGCTGCAGCCACTCTTCCAGTTTGGGGGTTACTGCCCCGAGTGCTCCGATCACCACGGGCACTACTGTCACCTTCACCTTCCAGGCCTTCTCCAGTTCCTCTCTAAGCCCTTGGTATTTCTCAAGCTTCTCGTGTTCCTTTCGCCTGATGTTACCATCACTTGGTATTGCCACATCCACCACCACGGCTTTCCTCTGCCCTTTGTCTACCACCACGATGTCTGGTTGGTTTGCCATCACCATCCTGTCTGTCTGTATCTTGAAGTCCCACAGGAGCTTTGCTCTGTCATTTTCCACCACCTTGGGAGGTGTTTCCCATTTTGACCTTGGGGTTTCCAGCCCATACTCCACACAGATGTTTCTGTAGAGTATGCCCGCTACTTGGTTATGGCGTTCCATGTATGCTTTCCCTGCCAGCATCTTACACCCTGCAGTTATGTGCTGGATTGTTTCCGGTGCTTCTTTGCACAACCTACACCTTGGGTCTTGTCTGGTGTGGTATATCTGGGCCTCTATTGCTCTGGTGTTCAGAGCCTGCTCCTGTGCAGCCAGGACGAGTGCCTCTGTGCTGTCCTGTAGGCCAGCTCTCTCTAGCCATTGGTAGGACTTCTTGAGATCGGCCACTTCAGTTATGGTTCGATGGTACATCCCGTGTAGGGGCTTGTCCTCCCATGATGCTTCCTCCTCCAGCACCTCTTCACCTTGCCATTGTCTGAGGCATTCACTGAGTACGTCATCCGTTTGGGCCTTGTCCTTGATGTACTCATGGAGCTTGGCAGTTTCGTCCCGGATAGTGGCTTTCACACTCACTAGTCCTCGGCCTCCTTCCTTACGGCTTGCGTACAGTCTCAGTGTGCTGGATTTGGGGTGGAACCCACCATGCATGGTGAGGAGCTTCCTTGTCTTAACATCTGTGGTCTGTATCTCATCCTTTGGC
>CM026202.1:12545390-12550390 GCA_014839995.1 Xenentodon cancila | reverse complement strand
CGTTGTACAGTGTGAGTGGCTCAACTGACAGCACCGTCAACGGGAATGCAACCAAAGATTGCCTGAGTTCATTTTCTGCAAATGTCAGAAATCCTGTGACTTCATCCCCTGACTAGTCAATTAAAATGCACCATGAAATGAGTTTTTTTTTTAATTAATGAGACTTCCTTCTTCTCCCTAACTGGGACCACATTATCTTCCTTTGACACTTTTTTTTCGGAGGTTTCATTATTGCACAATACATATTGTCAGTCATTCTTGACATCATACTCTGGATTAAGCAGATAAAAGTCATTAATTGTGAGATGTAATGATCTTACACATCTATTGGGATCTCGCAGTGTACAGAATTTCTTAGAAAAGCAAAGGTTGCTGCCCAGTTCATCCATTGTAATTTCCAAACAATTTTGGTCCGTTGGTCTGCAGCAAGAAAGATTTTTAACAAGTGGACAACAGTGTAAATGGTTACCAAACTTTCAGGGGGCAGAAATGCCAACAATTTCACCCCAAGGTCATACCACACAATGCTCAGGGGAGATGGGCAGAGTTAGTGTCCTGAATGGTTAGGTTCATGAAAGCACAAACAGAAAAAAGAATTCATGTTACAGGCCCAGTCAGTTTAAAATACCTTTAACAAAGCACAATGAACTGAAGCAAGGTTGTAAATTCAAATGAAGCAAAAATCATTCATAGCAAAGTGAGAGAATGTTGAAAATAGAAACTGATTACTGTAGTTGTTTCTGTTGAAGGAGAATCTACAAACTATTGAACAACACGTGTACATGGATTGTTTTGCATATTACTTCTATTGAACTTTAATAAGTAGTGAGGAACAGATTTTTGTGTTGGGAAATGAGCTTAGAAGTGAAAGAGAGATTTCTTTGTAGTAACAGGCTGTCAATGAATCCATCGACTTTGTAAGAAACTCAAGGTACAGAAGAACACCTTTTTCTTTCCCTGCTGCTTTCTTTCGGCACTCATTTGGTGATTCTCAAACTTTTTCACACCTTTTTTTCTTCCATTTCCCTGTATTATGCTTTCTTAAACAAAGGACCACATGCACATACCATCACCCCACCTTCCTCTGAGCTGTCAGAAAGATGAGGTGGTAAGGCAAAGAGCTCAAACTTCTGGGATGTGGTGTTTTTTTTTTTTTTTTTTTTTTCAGGAGAAAAAAAAAAGACCCGAGTGGGCACTTGGTCTGCATGGTTGACAGGCTGGATTTGATACATGGCCTGATTCAGTCACTCTCTCAGCTCAGCCCACTGCAACATGTCAGGGCACAGCTCAGATGCCCCTGTGTATATTATTAGTGCCTAAATATATGCAAGACACAATCCCAAAAGAGGTAGATCATCGAACAGAAGAAGAGGTGCAAGTGTGATGAGGCAAAGCAGCTCTTCCTCCAGAATCTATATCTGATCCACACAAGTTCAAGCAATTTCCAAAAAAAGAAAAAAAAAAAAAAAAAAGTGTAAATTTAGTCCACTTTCTGGGCTTCAGAAACAATGCACCCCTGTGTCTGCCTTTCAACATCACACCAACATTTTGCACATAATTAAAACCAACTTGAGGATGCGTATCCTCAAGTTTTCATGGTACCAAAAAAACATTACATACCCGCCTTATTCATTGCAAAACTAAACATGTATATGTTTTGTATGACTTAAGCATATCACAAAAGAAAGTTTGCATAAAAAGTGAAGTGTAAAAAAAAAAAAATTGAATTTGAATACTGTATTTGGTCTTAATAGGTCATTATTGTTAACTTTTCTCTTTTTCAGTCTGCACTTTAATTAACTTAGATATACATATAAGGCATCTATTTTAGATGGAGAGGAACTTCTTCAAAGTTTTACTGAATTAGATTGTGCAGTGCTATTCATCAAATAGATTATGATAGAAGTGTATCCCAGCGCGTTACAGGTTCCTCCCAAACAATCCTGACATTCATGACATAAGTGTATGTGACCACTGACGAGTAGGTTGTCTTTTGTGGCTCTGCCTTCATGCACTCTGGGAATAAACATTAATAAATAAAAATTCATGGGTTTCATGACTGTTGTTTCCCTTTTTGACTTATTAAAATCTTTTTCCCGAGAGATTCCCCCACTTAAGAAGGCTGAATGACTTGCACTTTGGATATCATTAATGAAGTTAAACAGTTAAACAAATTTCACTGTTTGAAATGGAATGAAAAACATCAATTGAAATAAAGCATCAATGTTTCCCTCTTTTCAATTGTATTTTAATATATTAAAAACCCAGGCCACTGTGGAGCTTCCGAGAAGCATACGTGTTAACCATCATCTGTGGATTATATAGATACTAATAATGGTTATTTGTATAAAAAAATTCTGGTTTTACAAAATATTTAATATTGGGACCAATGAAAACACAGTGACAAACAATCTTTACATCTTTAGCTAAGGATGCGGTCGCTGCCTGAGTGATGTTCCCGTGCCGTTTTTTTTTTTTCTTTTTTTTTTTTTTTTTTTTTGCCCTTGTTTGCACATATATTAATGGTTGATACCAAATTGGTAGGACCCAAAAGTTATATATATGCATTTTAATCTGTAATCAAGGGTTTTGTTTTTTCTTTTTCTTTTTTTTTTGTGTGCGCGTATGTGTGTACAAGTGTGTGCAGATGTGTACCCTTCACCGACCCTAATGACAGTCTAACTATTTTTTTATTGATCCCTAGGTAAGACAAAGAAAAAGAAAAAATAAATAAATAAGTAAATAAATAACTAAATTCTGCCAAACAGGGCTAAAATCACCGGGTGTGGTATGTGAACAGACTAGAAATAGAAAGAGAAAGAAAGAAAGAGACGAGACGAGACACTGGTGGTGCAGTCTGGTGTCTGTGTTGTAATGTGTGTTAAAAAGGAAAAAATAATGTGGTAATAATGTGTTGTTTAAAGAATAAAAGTGGACACAGGGCAATAAGGTGTTAGTTAGCAAAAAGAAGACAGAAAAAAGGGGAGGAGCATTCTATTCACTATTGCATACCTGAGTGTTTGGGGGTGTAGGGGCAGTATTTAAGAAGTTATGTATATAATAATATGCATCTAAGTAATTAAGTACTCATGCATGTCCATATATTGAGATAAGGAGACATATATGCAGTTAACTAATACATATTCAAATACATTGTAAGAAGAGAGAGCAACAAAATAAATAAATAAGTAATATAAACATCCACGCAGTCACACACATATATAACAATGATCACTGTGTGGACATCTAAGCATCTTGCTATGCATGAATGTAAGATACATATGCACAAGTACATAATTATACATACATACAAATATACACTGATACATTCATGTGCACATGTGCTTTTTAGATACACACATATATGTATAAAAAAAACTATTCAAATAATAAACTATTTAATTAATATACCTACACATATCTTTGGATCACTGCATTAATATATATCAGTACACATACACACATACACACACACATATATCCATATATATATATATATATATATATATATACACATACATACATACATACATACATATACACAACATACACAGACATATGTCGTGTATACATAGACATGTACACACACATACATACTTAGACATGTACACACACACATATATACTTAGATACACACACATATACATACATAGACACACATGCCTATACATATATCTATTCATATAAATACCCATACACACACCAATACATAGAAATATGCCTACAAATACAAAGACATATATACATACATCTGTATATACACATATACATACACACACACATATACATACAATCATGCATATATATATATATATATATATATATATATATATATATATATATATATATATATATAAACTCGTTCCTCACCCTCCGTGGGTGGTGTCCCTTCTAAGCTCGGGTCCTCTACCAGAGGCCAGGGAGCTTGAGGGTTCTGCGCAGTATCTTTGCTGTTCCTAACACTGCACTTTTCTGGACTGAGATATCTGAGGTTGTTCCGGGGATCTGCTGCAGCCACTCTTCCAGTTTGGGGGTTACTGCCCCGAGTGCTCCGATCACCACGGGCACTACTGTCACCTTCACCTTCCAGGCCTTCTCCAGCTCCTCTCTAAGCCCTTGGTATTTCTCAAGCTTCTCGTGTTCCTTTCGCCTGATGTTACCATCACTTGGTATTGCCACATCCACCACCACGGCTTTCCTCTGCCCTTTGTCTACCACCACGATGTCTGGTTGGTTTGCCATCACCATCCTGTCTGTCTGTATCTGGAAGTCCCACAGGAGCTTTGCTCTGTCATTTTCCACCACCTTGGGAGGTGTTTCCCATTTTGACCTTGGGGTTTCCAGCCCATACTCCACACAGATGTTTCTGTAGAGTATGCCCGCTACTTGGTTATGGCGTTCCATGTATGCTTTCCCTGCCAGCATCTTACACCCTGCAGTTATGTGCTGGATTGTTTCCGGTGCTTCTTTGCACAACCTACACCTTGGGTCTTGTCTGGTGTGGTATATCTGGGCCTCTATTGCTCTGGTGTTCAGAGCCTGCTCCTGTGCAGCCAGGACGAGTGCCTCTGTGCTGTCCTGTAGGCCAGCTCTCTCTAGCCATTGGTAGGACTTCTTGAGATCAGCCACTTCAGTTATGGTTCGATGGTACATCCCGTGTAGGGGCTTGTCCTCCCATGATGCTTCCTCCTCCAGCACCTCTTCACCTTGCCATTGTCTGAGGCATTCACTGAGTACGTCATCCGTTTGGGCCTTGTCCTTGATGTACTCATGGAGCTTGGCAGTTTCGTCCCGGATAGTGGCTTTCACACTCACTAGTCCTCGGCCTCCTTCCTTACGGCTTGCGTACAGTCTCAGGGTGCTGGATTTGGGGTGGAACCCACCATGCATGGTGAGGAGCTTCCTTGTCTTAACATCTGTGGTCTGTATCTCTTCCTTTGGCCACCTTATTATTCCTGCAGGGTATCTGATCACTGGCAGGGCGTAGCTGTTTATTGCCC
>CM026202.1:12537890-12542890 GCA_014839995.1 Xenentodon cancila | reverse complement strand
TTCTTTGTACATAGTTAAACCTTCTTTTTTAGAATTTGTTGTCCTGTAAACCCAATTTACGTGGCATGTAGACGCTTTTGTGGCCCCTGAGCCTCCCTTGAGCACCTCTTAATTTGCTACTTCAGACTCTCCTTTTACCCTTCTTCTCCACTCCCTATCCTAACATCTCCTTAGCATATTTTAATAGCAGAGTCTGAAAGCAGTGTGTGTTGGCCTTTATCTCTTCTCCTCTGCTCTCGTGGTCTCTCTTTTTCTATCTAGCTTCCAAATCTGTCTCTTCTTCTCTTCCCAATGTTTTTCACTCTATTTGTTGTGATAAATGACTGTTAGATGTGATTTCCCCAGGATCATATCTCTCTCTGGGCCACACACCATAATTAGACGGCATGATTAATAATTCATTCTTCCCTTTTTTCTCTTTCGAAGTCTCTGTCAGAGCACATATGGGTGAATCTGAGTATGTGTGGGGGTGTGCAGAAATCCATCACACTGTATAATGCTAGATATTGAGTCATTTTCCATTCTGAGGCCAAAACAATGAAGAAGTTATGATGAAAATAGTGAAAATGATCTCAAAGAGATAAAGATGTTACGCATTAATGTACGACACATTATTAAATGCAATAAAAACAGAGGAGTTCCCTCAATATTACCCACACTGCCCCATGTCACAGAGAAAGTTTCAAACGCGTCTTTATATGTGTACTGTGATGTAGATCATCATTGAATGTGACATGGGAATGACTAACTGTCATACTTGACCACAAATCAGGTGTAGTGGTGTTAAACTCCATGTTTTTCAGTTCCATCTCACATTAATGTCTAATAAGAGAGTAAGAGTCATTAAACACATGCAAGAGGGAGTGGCATCTCTTTTGTCAAGAGTTTTAGTATTTAGTCACTGTTTTGACTGACAGCAGAGCTTTAGTTAAGATGTGGCCCTCAGAGGTAGTTAAGGTGGTTCCATCCTCCACAAGGACAAAGAAGTGCGCTCTCGCTCCCAGGACTGCCAGGAGAAAAATGATGTCATTTCTTCTTGCAGCCCTTGTTTGGGAGTTCTCGCAGCTTGCTCTCCGTAGCAACCGTTATCTTCTTGGGGTCTTCTCCGTACGGCGTTACCATGACCAAAGACTCGGAACTCATGAGCCGTTTCGTTGACTTTCATTAACTTTTCACATTTTTTGTACAGCGGCCTGCGGTGCTTCTTTAAATGTTTGTAACGGTTCTTGTTGTGGCAACTGGATTAAGGTTTGTAACGTACACCTTCCTTTTCTGACCCCCCCAAAGAAAGAAAACCGCCAGTGTCATTGGTCAGTGACCAAAAGTCGAGCCCTGAGGGCTTCGTGTCTCAGTTCTCTGAGGTGTTTGTTCTCCTCTGTCTTTCAGCAACTGAGGATCTTATGGGGTTTGTCAGCCAGTGAGTTCATGTTATCACAGTCTTAGCAGAGTACTGCAGGTTAGTCTTTGCACCGCACTAAAGAAAAGTGTGTCCTACTTTCGCTTCTTTGGCTTGTACCTGCTTTGTTGTGATAAGTTCCATTAAAGAACATCAAAATTATTTGCTTTTCTCTTTTCATTTTCTAAAATTTCCATATGTCTCTTCACACACTGAAGAACTAAAATCCTCATCTTCTTTCTAACTATTTTTCTCATTAGAATGTTTTCTTTCATCACTTTAATAGTTGTTTTTCTATTTTCTGTCCTCATAGCTCCTCATTAACCACTACTTTTCTTTCCTTATCACCTTTTTAGACTGTACCATCATCTCTATCAATTGCTTCAAATGGTCTCCTGCCTATTAAATAAATAGTGATTTTTAGTTTTACGCTGATATTAAAGGTTTCCTTTAGGGCTCATAGTATGTAAACAAACTGGTCATTAAAACAGCAGGAAGGCCAGTAGAGGGAAATGTGTAGTCATATGTACTACACATGTGGCACAACAAAATTACAAACAAAATGAAAAATAAAATAGGAATACATTTTTAAAATGACTCTACACAGGCTGTTTTGCATATGTTCACTGTGGGAGTGCAATCTGAGCAGAAAGCTATAAGACGGAAATTACTCAAAACCCTCTTGGCTGTTTTTAGTGACTGTAACAGCTGTGTAGAGGACTTTTAATACTTTTAAATTCACCACTCAGCAATGAGCTTGCAAACATCAGTTGGTAAAATTTACGTTTTAAATGATGGAAATGAATTACAAGCACATGATGTTTATTTTTTCTAAGTTTCTTTTCTTTAAGGTGCGGACAATTCTGGCGTCCAGATGGAGTTAATGAAATGAAAACGCCATCTAATCAAAAACACAATGCACTTCAGTATAAATCTTAGAACATAATATTGAAACAGTGAGCGGGTACAAAGGTCTGGAACCCTGTTCACAATGCTTCAAATAGCAATGCATTCTCTGTGTTTATTTATTTTTATTTTTCTTCCAAGACAAATGGTCATTGCTCAAATAAATCATACAAGGAAACGCAATCTTTGTCCCGTCTGGGCCAAGCAGCCCATATCTCACGTGGCGTGTCTTCGCCTCCACGGTCAAATACCACAAACGCACAAAAATATCGGAGAAGATGGAGAAAGGCAGAGATTGATGTGATACACCATGCATGATTAAATCAAAATCTGATTACAGACAGAGAGGAAAGGTTACTGTGTATGTGTGTGTGTGTCTGAGTGTCTAAGCGCTGGAGATACTGGAACGGGTCATCAACCTGAGACTGGGACTGAATATTACATGTTTGAAAACATGTGTCTGTTTGTTGGTGGCTGAGTTTTACTGGATTTTCTTTTTTTTTTTTTGCCCTCTACAGTCCCTTCAGATCGATACAATGTCAATGTGTGAGTCTGACTGTGAGATTGGCAAAAAGGGATTTAAGTGCAACAGAAACCAATAAAGTGTAAATCAGAGCAGACACGGTGCACCGCCAGGTGATTCCTGTCCAGCGCGTTTGAGGCAGTGTTGCATTTACCCAACTGTGACAGTAACACCAAAGATTTCAGCAAAACCTTGAATTAAAAAAAATAGATACAGTTAGGAAATCAGGAAAAAGTGATTGCGTATTTTTGCCTATTATAGAAAGACCAAGGCCTTAGAGCTGTGGACCGAGCCAAGAAGTCATCCGTCCTCTTTGGTTGTTTCCCTCGCATTTCAAAGTTTTCTCTCTGGTTTTGAGCAGTTGGGGTACTCTGGTGTAACTCTTACAGGGCAGGCTGATGACTGCATGCTGGAAGCTCAGATGAATTATCAGCTCAAAGTGAAAAGATCATTATCTGGAAAGCAGAGTGTGGCAAATTACAGTGCAAAAAAACCCCAAAAAGAGCTAAATGCTTTTGGAGGCTAGGAATTGTTGAGTTTTGTTCAATATTAAGTGTTTTTGTTGAAGAGACCTTTCAGATTTTTGGGTATTTTTTAAAGGTTGAGTGGGTGATCATTTCAAGAAGCATTTTTCATTTCAATAGTTAAAACGGTCTCTGTTCTGACAATAAATGATTAAATAAGTATTTTAAGATTAATATAAAAAAATAGCTGTCATCTGTGGAGGCAGGCACACTGAAAAAAAATAAGCCAGATTATTTTACTCAGGCCGAGAGACTTGATTTGTGCCCGTTCTACCAATTAGCCAGACTTTGCTGGTTATTGCAGGAGCTGTGTGACCAGTGTTGTCGCTGGACGCGTCAGTAGTAACGTCGGCGCATGAGCTCAAAAGCCTTGAAAGATCAGAAGCAAAGGGTGTGGGTTGAAAAAGAGAGTTTGTATCGTGGAAAAACACATCCAAAAAAAAAGGCTGGGTACTGCAAAAAAATCCGAAAAAAAATGTTTCCTCAATGGTACAGTTGAGGGAACAGAAGAGGCTGAAGATTGATCCCATAGTTGCTGTAGTTCTGCTCAATAAGTAATTGTCCTTTTACCTTTTTCACAGCTAACATGTGGTTCAGGGGCTTTGATGCCTTATCACTCGTGATAAACATGAGGAAACCTGCCTTTGTTGTATGTTAACGGAAGTGCGAGTGTATCACAGCTGTAGCCAACAGCAGTCAGTCATCTGAAGCTATGTACGGAAAAATTATTTTAAATTCTTCTATTGTTTTTTTCTGCCTTCATTGTTACCAAAAACCAGCCAAAGTAACTGTGGACTCCACGTCCTGGTTGTCTCCGGCGACAACTGTGCATTAATTGTCGATACCATGTCGCGCATCAAGATCAGCGGACATCGGGGCAGAATAATGGTAGAAGAAGTTTGGAGTCAGTGACCAAACAAGACTCTAACCAAGAGTTAATCTTGGACTGCATCATAAAAGTGATTTAGCCTCCACGCCTCTAGGGAGAACCTCGGAGCTCAAATAGTTTCTTTGTGCTTCCTCGGTGTTTAAAGTCTTAGACTTTAAACTTTTGCTTCTTTCAGAGTGAATTTCTTCTCCCTCACTGTCCTGTGCCATATGTACTTGTGTTTCTCCTGATGTGTTTTCTTATTCCTCTCTCCTCCTCCTCTATCCACACTGACTGCCATATTTCTTTCTTTTGTATTTTTCCACGCAGAAGCTTTGGTGGCTTCATCTCTTGTCCAAGTGTCCTCGGGCAGGACAACGACCCCACGTTGCCTCCCTCTTTGCAAAAAGCCAACCTCAAAACCAGTGTTTCCATAGTGCTGGTCCCAAGTCCAGACGAATGGGGGGGAGTTAAATCAGGAAGGGTTTTAAGGTCTTTTTAGATCCAATTCATCAAAATATTTCACAGTTTTTGTATTTTGAATCATTTTCTCATATTCATTTGTAAAATGAATAAATAAGAGCAAATGTTCACAACACATTTAAATGTATAATGATCAATCAAATGCTGCGTGATGAAAATGTTAACATAAAAGTAGTGTGATTTATTTTTGTTTCTTGTCTGATTAACCCAGAGTAAGAAAATCAATCTGAAACCTCTGTTGACAAAGTAGCGTTTTAATGAGCCGCATTTGATATCAAGATGTAAGTATTTACATGTTAA
>CM026202.1:12430390-12532890 GCA_014839995.1 Xenentodon cancila | reverse complement strand
AACTGTCTCAGTCACATCTACCCACAGAGTGGAGGTGAAGGTGTGTGATGTCTCTGACAGGGTGGTTTTTTGCCTATAGTTCAGCCAGGATTCATCTCATATTTACTTCTGTCCTCCTCTGACTGATATTTTATAAAATGCCATATGTGTCTCTCTGTCTCTTTCACACTGGCTGTTCAGGCGCTTTGGGGGGAATGCCGTAAGTGACGACTTCCTCTGAGCAAAACGAAAAAAAAAATTGTTCCTTCGCTTTATTTTCTTGCTTTCCTCATACTTCAATCCTCCCTTGTTTTCTCCCAGGGGATGCTGCTTCCCTTCTCGCCAGCGGTGCATATCTCTAGGTGTGTGGGTTGGAGTGTGTGCGTTGGTTCTCTATTGTCCTTTGAATTTCCCCTGAGAGCACCACTTTCCAACATTACAAGATGATAAGACACCCTGTCCTTCCAACACTTGCTGCATGGTGTGAGTGACTGTGCGTATGTTTTTGGATTGTATATGTGTTCCTTTTTTAAAAAAAAAATAAAATAAAAACGTCTTTGGGGGAGATTTTCTCTCTTCACCTGCTTCTCTTCAGGAGAACAAACCAGTGAGGGGTCAGCAACAGGATTTAAATTACAGAAGAGCCATGGGGAACCAAAGTGTTCTGAAAAAAACAACAATTTTAGAAAAAAAAAGCAGAATTCTCTGTAAGTCAGTATCCATCATCCACAAGCCTCGGATTAATTTCAGATGTAATTTATATTCAATGATGAATATTTAAACATGTAAATAAAACACATGAGCCACATCTCACTTAAGAAAGTGAAAGAGGGCAGTTCCACATCACTTGGCATGCTAAATATAATATTGTGGCATATTTTAGTACGAGTTTTCCAGTTGTGACACAGATGGATGACTCCTTGACTGTGTCCACTTCCACTGTATGACAAGGTAGCTGGAAGTGTTGCAGGATTTCTTCATGTCCTTATCTTTCCCCCTGGATCGGTGTGTCAAGACTTCTCTTTCTCCAATGCCCATGAGAGATGCACGGAAATGAGAGAGTGTGCAGAGATGCACACAAAGATTGTGCAATGTCCCAACAGAGATATGAAGGTGCATCATCATTCTGAAAAATAAAAGGTTTTAGTAGTAGTTGTAGTGGAAAACGCTTAATTTTCCATAAAACCATCAGTTTTTAAAAGGCATTTTAAAAGCTGATGGTTTTCATAATGAAATAACAACAAGTGATAAATAGACTAAACCGAAAATGGGGGGTGAGACCCCCCAACCCCCCGCCAATCAACTCCAGAGACTCCAGAAGTGTTAAAAACAAGTTTCATACTAAAGTGAGTCCAACCAGTGTGTCTCAGAAGACAAACTCTGCTGCCAGAAGTTTATCTTTTTATCTGGGTTTATAGGCTAAGCCTCGCCAGCCTCCCCTGGCAGGGAGACATTCACTATCAAAAAGAAATGTGTCTGTCTGTCTTTTCTGTTTTGTACTGAGCTATCAGTCAGCTGGAATAAAAGCCCACCTTCCAATGACCAAACTCTTTACAGTATTCAAAGAGTTGTTTTTTTTAATGGATTGAGGTAATTTATGTCTCTCGCTATAACTATATCTTTTCATCCTGTCTCATGAATTTTTGCCACAGATTAGATTTACTGAGGATAAATATAAGGCCTTGTTATCCTTATCAGTGTGCCTCACTTTCACTTTTGTAAACTTTAAGAATTTTCCCTTTGTTTGGTTTCTTTTAACAAGGAGAACTTCAAATCATACAAGCACATTACTTCTTGGTCACCTGTATCTGTCAAAAAAAAAAAATACAGGATGAAGATCCTGTGAAATGGAGGTGTGATGTGTGTTTTATAAAGAGAAACCCACCTGTAGCCCTCTTTTGGTTCAGTATGGTTCCTCTCAGGAGGACCACTATAGTTTACCAGATGATTAGAATGAAGACTACCTCTCGGCCCAGTTAACTAAAGTGCTACTGAGTATAGAGTTAATACCGAGTTAATCTTTGATTGGCTTCACTCACAGCCACCTTGAACTCAGGACTTTGAGATCTTGCCCTTTCCTAATTACATCAGGAGTGCCCCCAGGCTCTGTGCTGGGGCCCCTGCTCTTCATCATTCACCTCCTTCTCCTTGGTAATATTCAATATCCATTTCCACTGTACCCAACTCTACCTTTCCATCAACACAAGTTCCACACTCCAATCTTTCTTCCTCACCACCTGCTCATCTGAAATAAAATCCTGGTTCACCTCAAACGTCCTAAAACTAAACAGTGACAATACAGAAATCCTCCTTACTGGAACAAAATCTACATTACCCAAAGTGGTTAGTCTTTCCCTCTTAATCGACAGATCCTCAGTTTCCCCCTCCCCTCAGGTTGAGATATTAAGTGTCATCCTTGATAGTCATTGTCATTTCATTTTCACATCAGTAATATTAGCCAGTCTGCAAATTTTCCATCTACACAACATTTAATCGTCTCCACCCCTCCTTAATAACCCAACACCACTTCAATCCTTGTTCACAGCCTCGTACCCTTCCACCTTCAGTACTGCCACTCTCTCCTCTTTGGTCTCCCTCGCTAATCCCTCCATAAGCTTCACATGGTCCAGAATTCACCCAAACCCCCTTGTTTTTACCACATCACCCCAATCCAACAGCAACTGCACTGACTCCCAGTTTCATTCAGAATAGTATTCAAAATCCTCCTGCATACAATCAAGGCCTTCCACAGCCTCACCCCTCTTTATTCGTCTAATCTCCTCCACACTGTCATCTCAGGTCATCGTCCTTTATCCACTTCAATGTGCCCTCCTTCTGCCTCAGAAGCACGGGGAGGAAAGTGGCTCGATTCTGAAGTTTACTCCAATGGGACATCTGAAACATTTTGTTTTTTTGTTCTTTCCCTGTTCAGTGTCCTTGAGTTTCATGAAATGCGCTTATAAATGACCTATTTTATTTTTATAATAACTGTTCACACAAGACAAAACAAATCACACTACTCAAGTTCATTTTAAACCATCTAAGCCATGTAGGTGTAAAAGCACCCTTACTGTACATCTGAAGTGGAAAGGGCAAAAATTTGACACTGATTTCATAAGAGGCACACCCTGTAGGTGCAGAGTGGCTGATTCACTACATAAGAACGCCAGCTGGTATTCACAGAGGTGTACAGACACGGTTTAAAATGGACTTGTTGTGCTCCCTCCCTGTGGTATTTTGGTCAAAGTAAGAAACTATGTTGTAAATGTTAAGTGGATTTGGGTCAGCTTTTGAAAAAGGACCAGCTATGTCTTGTTTAAAGTTTTAATATTTGTATTGGTAGTCTTAGTTATTTTTTATTTTATCAGTCAGAGCAACGTTTTAAACGTATACCACTGTGTTAGTAGCAGGGATAACAGCTGAAAGTCAGCATTCCTGAAAGGAAGACAAACTCAAACATCGTGAGAAAGTGTGAACTTCTGCAGCAGTTTGTGTGTATATGTGTGAGCCTGTCTGTGTATGCGTATGCACCAGAGGACAACGTAATATTGTTTTGGAGCCTTGTGGTTGGGAAGGAGCTAACACCTGAATGAACCTGTCACTGCAGACACATTGCTTTTTCAGCTCCAGTGATTACACTGCACCCAAATACGCTCAACAATTTTTGGATGGTCCTTTGTACATGTGCGTGTATCAGTGTGTGGAAGACAGGGTAAGCGGTGTGTTGCTCGCGCAATGCTCTGGTATGTGTGTCTATGCGAGTGAGAGAGACAGGAAAAGAAAGTGGGAGTGACAGAGTATCGTGTCTCAGTTTGTATGTGTCTAAACCTATGTAGTGTTTGTGCTTGTAAAATATAAATTAGGTGTAGTGCTGCTGTGTCCTTCAATGTTAAACAAGAAGTGATGTTATTGGTCACACACAAACACGAATACAGGGCATGGTGCACCATGATGGTCACCAGAAAAGTCAAAAGGGCTCATCAGTTTCACTAAGAAAATGTTGTGTGTATTTATTTTTCCTCAGCTGTAGTGCAGCCCGCTGTCCAAACATTCCCAGACCGACTCCGTATTGTCTCTCTTCATATGCATTTGATTGGGTTGAGCTTTTTCAATTGGTTACTGATGCAACCAATTTGTTTTTGTTTAGGATCAGCACTACTTTCCTTGTGTTTGGTTATTTGTGTGCTACTGCGACCCTAAACAATGAAACTGTTGGAAAATATGACAATGGAATATTTATATATATTTAAACTAATCATTAAATTGGCTAAAATACATTTTTGCATTTCATGCTCCCAACGCACATCCAAAATGTAAGTGAGGGAGTGATTCAGTGCTTTTAAGAAAGTAAAAAAAAAAAAACAACAAAAACACTACATTATTTCAAACAGGTGATGTCAACTTGTGAGTCTAACAATGTTTCAGTGCAAAAGAGGATTTCCACTTTCTCAAAATAAACCATTTAAATATTTTAAAAAAAGGCACCCAAGTGATTCGTTGAAAAGAATTATGATATTTCTGCTTTTAGAAAGGTTAATAATATTAAACAATTGCAGGATGCTGAAAGGTTTTCAGGGCCTAAAGGGCATGGGTACAAGCCTGAACTGAAAATCTGTGTCGTCCCATCACTGTCGGCACTGAATCAAGAACCGTAATTCATCAAGAGCTGATATAACCACATGGACAAGAGATTACTTTGGGAAACCTTCGTCAAGCGCTACAATATGGAACAATATTCACAAGTAGGGTAACTCCTGAGAAAGTTCAGCACCTTTTGAAAGCCCTTTATGTGGTTAATTCCAACAACACCCTCTAGTTCCTTTGTTTATTTCAGGAGCAAATGACGCCCAGCTCTGCTTTGCCAACACCTGCACAATTCCCATGCTTGCTGCTGCATCATTCACCTATTGACTCTGACTCTTAAGGATAAGGACAAGGGAATTAAGTTGCATCACTTCCAATATCTCAGTGTAGGTATCTCTGGGTAGTGATGAGGTTGTAGCCTACACAGCAAACTATTATTGGGGGAAATATATCAGAGCATCATTTGACTGGCTGAAATGCCTTTTTAATATTTACTGTGTGAAAAAGAAACTTTGTGATAAAAAGTCTGTTTCTTGACAAAGTTAAGCATCGGAGGCATCTGGTCCATCAAACAGCGTGATTCTGTGTTTTGGCCGGATTAATTAGAACTCCAGATAGCTTTTTTGAAGAAATGGACACCTTGTTCTCTGGACCAAAGGCGACAAACATGAATGTATATTAAAAGAAGGTAGAAACAGCAGTCAAGGAACATTTTCTATATCACACTGGAAAATTGTTGTGCTGTAGAATAATTTCATTGGAACTGTAAAGTGGAATTTCCCCCCTATCTTGGAGTCTAGATTTTTGTATTATTATCAAAAAAATAACCAAACACCGAGGTTGTGTAAACACAAACACTTTTTCTTACGGGTCGGATTCCTGTTATTCCAACAGTGATGCCTGTTATTCCGCCTCCCACAGCCCTACTTCCCACAGCTATGGCTCTATCCAGCCCCAAAACGAGAAGAAATGTGGCGGGATGAGAGAAGCTGGATGTGCTCTGTGCAACCAGAGAAAATAAGAGCGCCCATGGTTCACAGGGCTTCGGCAGCTGACTTTGAGTTTGAATTTTCAGATTAAGAAATTGGACTGTCACTCTCTGTTCCCACTGACAGCAACAAAATGATCAGCATGTCTCTGCTCACTAACAGCCATTAATGCTCGCAATACAAAAGAGGCTAGCTGCAGGAAAGCAGGAACACTGTGACCCTGGATGATGGTAACCGTACAAAGCCCCCCCCCCCCCCCCAAAAAAAATGAGTTTACCTGCTGCTCTCATCTTAAAGAAATAGCAGGAGTGGCCTGATGATGATGTATTGTGGGGCTCACCGGTAGTTTTTCTTCGTCATTAGGGTGTTAAAAAGAGGTGCAGGTAATTCCAACTAAAAGCCGAAACTGCAAATTGCAACTAAATGAATGCTCCCCTGCCCTGCCCTATTTACGTAAGAGTAAAGGAATAAATCTGGAGGCTGACGGGTAAAAAATGTGTAGCAACATGAGCATGAGATAGTTACTTTTTTTTTTTTTTTTTACAACAAACTCTGTTAAAAAAAAAAAAAGATCCTGTTCAAAGAAGGATTAACTATGATATGGTGTCACATAAGATCAGAGAGAGACAGAAATGAAAGAAGATTGGTGCAGACAGATGACAGGAAATCAACATGATGGGAGACCTGAAGCAGGTCAAGGGGAGCTGACTCCTATCAGGTTTCCTCCATAATCTATCTCTGTAACTTGTTGCTCAGTCCATCTCAGCAGACGTGCACACACACTGTCTCTCACACACGGACTCGGTAGATATCACAGACGCTCAGCGACTGGCTTTGTCAGGACCTTTAACTTCTATACATCATTGTTAGTCCGCATGTGTAGAAGACAGATTTAAAACATAAAACATATGTTTCAACCTGTGTTTTCTTTTTTGTAATCAGGCTCCAATAATCACACTGGGTATCTGTTTGTGTCAGTGGTGATAACAATCAGAAAACTTTTCTTTTTTAAATGTATTTATTTTAATTAATACATTTTTGTGAAAGTTAATATTTGATCTTTTCCACAGAAAACACTTAAATCATCTTTTGCACAATGTGGACATATTTGTGCATTGCAGACTTTTCATTAACTTATTCCAGTGGTTCACACACTTTTTCTGGTGGTCTGTTTAGGTTGTTCTCTGCTGGCCGGCCAATCTTCTTTGCAAATTCTCCTCATTGTCACTGCTCGGGGTTGGCCCTCGAGGACCCCCTTCCGGCTCGGGCCCCCGACTGGTATGCCTGTTGGCAAGCGGTGCCTCTGATGATGCTGGCAGTGTCCAAGTTTTTCATTCATTCATTCATAGCGGTGACGAGTGACACAATGAGGTGCAATTTACAGAAGAAGCAGACTGAGTCAGGATCTCAGACAAGTAGCAAAGCAGGAAATGACCATCTGCAAAGTTTAAAGGTCATGATGTGCAGCAGGGCCCAAAAAAACAAAAAAGAAGCAATTCTTTTTACATGCATCGGGATCTAAAGAAAGGGGAGAGTGACAGGAGAGGAAAGTATCTTTCTTTAAATTTGAAATAGTTTAACTGAATCACTCACATGCTGACTTACATAAATTATAAAATCCGGAGTTCATTAAGAGTTCATTAAGTTTTCCTAACCAAGAGAGTTTCTCAAGTAAGCAAGAAAACAATTCACTTATTCAGAGTACCCATAAATTATCCATAAATCCATTTTTCTTGACTAGTGGGACCTCAAATCCTAAATGTGTTAGAATTAGAATTAACGTCTCCTTAGCTAATGAGCCCGCCAACAGAAAATGTGACCTGGTTCAGAAAAACAAACGGGTTTTTAAATTTTAGTTCAATTTAAACTGTACAATCAGACTGTGTGCTCATTTGTAATGACGATAAATCTAATCTACCATATTAGTCAGCCTCATAAAATGCCAGTTTGAGAAAATTATATAAGATTGGCTCATAAATATTTAGGAAAAAAAAATCCAGATATTGATAATCAATTCCTCACGCATTTGATCCATATGTTTATATAACTTTCACAGTACACGGTTTATTACCATGCAGGATCCTGGTGGAGGAACCATACTTTAATTTATTTCTTGAGTTCACTTTCGTGTTTGAATATTTTGACATTAAATATATAGCTACAGTTGAGACCTTAATTGACTTTATTTAGCACAGAAATGTGTGGAAAAGTAATGAATATGGCTTTCTCAGTTCATTTTACAGCACTTTCAAACCCCACCTATACATATCCGAACCTTTGAATCCCGGAAAAGTTTCCAGTGGTTGCAATTCATCTTCTACTCCAAGGTTAAACAAAAACAAAACAGTCCTGGACTCATCAACAGTTTTCCACTGCTTTAGTGAGACCCACTGTGTTTTGACCTGAAGTTCTGCATTCCTGCTGAGATATGTATCCATCATCATGGTTACTGTGATGAAAACTACGACACTTTCAAGTCTTTGCTGAAGATGAGTAGGAGTCAGAAGTCCATACAATAAAATTTAGCAAATACATGTTTTAAGAACCTTATGGACCGTTAGACAAAGGTTTGACACTGGTGCAAAGACACTTCACTTTCATTCTTGCAGCGCGCACTTCCGCAGTGCGTTTTAGTTTTCAGCAGACATGCGCAACACTGCAGCAAAAATCAATCCTCTCAGCCTTGATCTTTCTGACATATGGCTCTGCAAGTCTTACCCGTCATCTGGAGCCAAATTTCAACAGTAAACTCTTCAGTCCTTCCATTCTGCATCATCAGAATGGAAGGACTGAAGATGTTTTGTACCGAAACAGAACTGTATTGGAATTGGACAGTGGGAATGTAGTGAAAGTTGCTCGTGTAGTTACACTTCTGCTGTGGTGTGGGTCAAATAACGAAAATATGAGCGGTCATAACCAAAGTACGCGTGAGGAAGAGTCATCGTCCTAGACGTAGAAGCATTCGGCGTTTTCACAAGCGTTTACTAATTTTATGTGTGTTAACATGTTAGTTTCCTATAGAATAAAGCATGTCATGAAAACAACCCCCTTTTTTTGCCTTCATAGATTGGAAAGTCCCTCATATGAGGTGATGCAGCTGGACTTTGAGGTGGATAACGTGATCCACCTGGTGCCCACCCAGACACTACACTGGACCGTGGAATACCCAGCTGGTGCACAAACAGCTTTCAAGCAGACGGAAAAAGTCTCACACCTCTACATCAGCAACAGCAACATCCAGGGCATCGTGCCGCTGGCTGAGGTAAGCTACAACTTGTTAGACAGGCACAGATACAGATATCTATGATCATACTTATTGACAGCAGCAGACATTTCTTATGCTGTGATGGACTCAATTTTTCCCTTCATTTCCCTCCTCCTAACCTTCACACTGACACCTCAGGCTACATCATTCCTCCAGGGTGATCAAAGCTTTAAAGGTTACCTTGTTTACCCCCTCCTGTTGCTACAAGCCTCCTGGACACACACACACGCACACACACACACACACACACACGCACACAAACAGCAGGTTTTTGCTCTAACAGGTTTCAAAATGACAGGCAGCTTCAAAATTACGAACGCAAAACCACGAGGGTTGACAGGTTGACACAGACTCATATTTTTAATGGCAGACATCCTCTATAATTCACGGACACACTTACCTTCATGGACAAATAGTTTGTCTTTTTATATGTCATCCTGGCAGCTGTCAGTTGGAGTAAAGTACAAGTCCAGTCGCAGTTTAACCTGCGTGTGCGGACTGTGGCAGAAACATACCTACGTGGCACTGTTTTATAAATCTCCACCAGCGTTGTCACATGGACTAATTATGAATAGATGCAGACAGCATCTCTTTAGCAGTTTGTTTTGTTCAAAGTGAGAAATGATGCATTGTAGAAGTGCTCAAAAAACGTTAAGGTGCACTGCTAGCCCCTGACTCTTAAAGGGGCGGCAACGATTTTCTCACACTAATGTACAAATAACACAAACATTTTCAATAACATTGATGCATAAAATATCCAACAGGTTGAATCATATTATCAGAGCCGTAAGAGCTCACTGCCAGTATGGGCATCAGAAAAAAAGTATGTGCAAGATTTTTGTTCATATACATTCTGTCCCAGCGAAACCCGGATGACTTTCCTCTTTAGGTTTAAAAGGCTGTATTTCTTATGGAAACACAAGCGTCATCGCTTCTTCTGCCCAGTAACGTACTGCAGGATGTGTGATATTGAGAAAATACGAACATCTCAAAACGTCTCAACAATTCAAATTAGTTGCAAAATTTAGAGCCAGTAAGGCATAAAAAGAAAAATGCTAATTAAACATTTTAAGACTTTTCTGTTAAATCTGTTCTTCGCTAATCTGTTCCATGTGCTGTTTCAAATATGTAATGCCTTAAAAAACAAACAAACAACAAACACGAACAAACAAATTGTAAAATATTTCTTGCCAGGCCAAAATATGAATGCTCCAAGTTACAACTTCAAAGTAAAATCTATATATTTTTCTATTTTAAATCTTTCCATCCAAATCAAAAACAAAAAACAAAAAAAAAAAAACCCTCCAGGTGTTAAATTTGCGGAGGAAGGTTACATAAGATTTCATAATACTGAGGATTCTTACTTTCAGCGAGATTTCTCCAGGTAAAAAGTAGAAAAAAAAGATGACTTTAACAACTTCATCAGCCAATATAGTATTTCCTAATTGTAATCAGGTAAAATACATTTATTACATCATAATATTTGAATCCCAAAACTGAAAGTGCTGCTAGGTTAAAAGCAACAAAGAAGCATGTAAAAATGAGGAGGATGCTTTTCAAACAGCAAACCCCAAGTGACTAAACCCATTTTTTTCCCCCTCAAGCTTTCTACACCCTCTGTTTTTATTTTCTACACTCTGCAAATAGCAAGTTTGAAACTTGTCATCAAACAGCAGCAGTGTTGGGATGTAGTTAACGCATTTTAAAGAAGGCTGATAATGAAGCTGAAGGGGAGTTGGTTAAAAGAAAAAGAGTTTAGTTCTTTATGTCTATTTGTTTCCATGTATGTGTGTGAAAATAGTAACTGTCGTGGATTTTGGTGATTCTTATAAGTCCATTTCACAATTTTCAGCTCAGTTATTGTGACACACTGTGCACATGTAAAGAAATATATCCATTGTAGGTTTTTTTAATGCGAGACTGCTGGGTCCTGTTGTGGACCAGCAGGTTTAATCCAACTCTGCTGAGCTACTGGTCTGTACTTTACACATGTCTGCGTGTAAGTGGATGTGATGCTGTGTAATTGTTGTAGAAATGCAGAAAACAGAGAAGGTACACTCAAATAAGAAAAAAAAAAGATGTTATTATTCTCCTAATGTAACAGGAACGGCATGTTTCGTGGTACATTCCGTAGAAAACCTTTAAAGCGACACCAAGCCATATTTTCATGTTTAAATGAGTTTCAATTTAATTTGAAGGAATATTTGATTATTTTTAGAAAGTTTTCTCTAGCTCTTTTGGTCTTATTGGCAAAAACTATCCAAAGTGATACCCACTCAGACAGCGGGTGGAAGCCGTTAAGTTAGCATTAAAATGGTCTTTCTGGATGTTTCCAAAACACAAAAGTGAGCACAGCCTACGACTTACTAGCCCACATTTTAAGATTAACGGCAATCCTTTAAAACATGTGCCGGAGCACTCAGGGTGGAGTGACCAAACGCCAACCATCTTACTTCCGCGTTGGCACTCCAGCGGATCGAAGTTTCGTTGCAGTTCTTCGGCTGAGCGATTGACTCGCTTGTGGAGCCAGCCTCTACCTCCATTGACTCCCACGTTCAAATGTCCAACTTTAGAGCAGAAAGAAACATCTTTACAGCCTGGTTCAAAAAGCCGTTTTGGTCTCAATCGTTTGATTTTACATCCATTACAACTCTGAGGGGGGCGGATTTTTTCGTGCAATGCCAGGAGAGATTATATCAGATCAGACGTAGTTCTAATATGGCTTAAAGCTGCTGTCACGTCCTCTTCAGTAATCATCGTGCTGCCACGCTCAGTGCAGCAACATCCGTTTGTGTTAAACCAGTGTTTGCTAAATGCAACGGTCATTTTAAACGGGATAATCCGCTGTAAACGTCTGACGGCAGCTCTGCAGATATGTCGGCGGGGTTTGGCTGAGGGGCTGGGAGCAAGGCTAATGCCTGTCCAGCTAAAAAAATGTTCAAACAATTCTAATAAAGAAACGCTTTGACAAAGATATTACTTTTTGTGCTTTTGAGATTTGCTTCTCTAAAAATGGTGTGCTGTAGGTGTTAACTTGAGAGAAGCCCCACTGGCTCTGACAGTCATAGCTGGATTTATTATTTTCATGCTCTTTTGTGTGCTTTTGTGAGCTCCTAACATTATGTGTAGTATATTTACTTTACTTTAACCAGACCGATAAGCTGAAGACCTGCAGGAGAATCACACACCTTTAAAAACTGTTCTACATTTCACTGTCCTTATTACAACACAGTTCATCATTAACAATAATGTCCATCATCTGCCAATTCATTGTTTTTATTGTAATTTTATTGCCCTTGGTCCTTAAAACCCAGCGTCATGTTATTACTTGTTTCCTTTAGATTTGCACTTTGTGTTTAGAGTAATTTATTTATTGTGCAGCACCGAGAGTTTGATTCTCTGTATGAACCTCACATGTGGTAGAATTGACAATAAACATGATTTTGACTTTGATTTAAACTGTGCAGATACAATTTTAAGTCCTCTAACGCTTCAAAAAAGAAAGTATTTTATTACTGTAATATGATTTAGTATTTCGAAGGTGATTTGGGTAGATTATAGACATTAAAACGTAGGTCTATTGCAGCAGAAGGCATGTTAGATTTTTATTCAAAATGAATAATAAATAAATTAAAAAAATGACCCAAATCAAAACGAGTAAGGCTATAAAAGGTGGTATTTATGGATTGTTTTTATTTTTACCATAATGTTGCAGTTATATTCATTTAAAACAAATATTTGTCATATACACTCCAAATGAATGAAAAGACTGATTATTCCTGTTGGATGCAGCCATCTCCCTCACTTCTCAATATTGTGGCTCGAACACATGCAGCCAAACAATCAGTCATCTTTGTATACACATTTCTACACAGCTATTTTTACTTTCTCTCTGTCCATCTCTCTGTTCCTGTCTCCTTTGGTAAAAGCAGCAAAATTGTTGTTATTACAGGCCATTTGGGCTTCCTGATTTGTTTACCAGCTCCTGTCCAGGTGTTGATTGTTGGTTGGTTGTTTAAGTAGCTTGTTGCTGAGAGGGATCGTTGTGATAGGTCGCCAAGATGAAAGCTTCAGCTTTTCTGGGTCTTCAAGAGAAGGGTAGATGACTGGAATTATGAGCCAGAGGCATAGCTTCAAAGTAAGCTTGATGTTAAAAAATTTTCAGCCTTGCATCTTTCAGTTTAAACAATTTCACATCTGAGGATCAGAACTTTTTTTGTGAAATATCACATAAAAACATATTTTCTGTTTCATCTTTTTGGGTGATCCAACTCCACCTGTACCATCAACATCTCCAGGCCTGGTGTGACAGTACAGTAGTCTCTCTCTCTCTCTCTCTCTTGCTCTTTCTTTTTTTAAAACCTAAAACTATGAAAATCAGAATATCTGTTATCACTTGTGCCTCTCTGACATCTTCTTGCCAGTTCCATGCATCCATTAAGGCCTGGCTCTTGGCTGGGAGGAAACCCGCTCTAGGAAACAAGGGATCATTAGGAGTCATCTGTATCCTCTAGGGGCTGAAAAATTGGGGTGATCTTTTAACATAGAGATGAGAGGTGAGGATGGGAAACAGTTGTTACAGAGAGATGGGAGGAAGGACAAAGAGAGACCCACAGAAAGATAGACAGACAGACGTTAATAGATACTTGTAATTTCCTTAATTTCTAAACTCACCAGCATGTGTAGTTGTTTATCCAGCTCGTTGTAATTCTTGCCATTTCCTCCTCAAATTAACCTTCATGCAAACAAATCAACGAGTCTGCTGATGAAGATACTGTAGGTGGAGCAGAAGAGCTGCAAAGGATACAGAAGAACTCCCGATAGTAAAAATCTGTCACTAAACATATATTAGTCTAAACCACTGCACTCTTGTTAAAACCTAGTTTTGAAAAGAAACCAATCCACACTCACACTGACTTTTCAGCTCCACGTCAGAAAATATCTCCATCCACACTACACCACCATAAACATGTGTCACATGACTGCCAATTCTCTGCTGGAAAGTGCTTGTTGCAGATTGCTCTTATCTTTGGTTGTTAAGTTCTCTTCTTTGGATTTATAAAGTATTTTTGAATTTGAACTGAATTAAATCATAATTACTTTTCTGTAGCCCACGTAGGCTGTCGCAGAAGTATTAAATGCAGAAACTAGCTGCACAGCAAGTGATTACCTCTGCCTCCATGGTACAGTTTAAACTGTTTACACTTTTTTCCAGTTTAAACTGTTTTCCAGTTTAAACTGTTTCCACGTTTAAACTATTTAAACTGTTTCCACGTTTAAACTGTTTAAACTGTTTCCACGTTTAAACTGTTTAAACTGTTTTCACGTTTAAACTGTTTAAACTGTTTTCACGTTTAAACAGTTGAAACTGTTTTCACGTTTAAACAGTTGAAACTGTTTTCACGTTTAAACAGTTGAAACTGTTTTCACGTTTAAACTGTTTAAACTGTTTTCACATTTAAACTGTTTTCACGTTTAAACAGTTGAAACTGTTTTCACGTTTAAACAGTTGAAACTGTTTTCACGTTTAAACTGTTTAAACTGTTTTCACGTTTAAACAGTTGAAACTGTTTTCACGTTTAAACTGTTTAAACTGTTTTCACATTTAAACTGTTTTCACGTTTAAACAGTTTAAACTGTTTTCACATTTAAACTGTTTTCACGTTTAAACAGTTTAAACTGTTTTCACGTTTAAACAGTTTAAACTGTTTTCACGTTTAAACAGTTTAAACTGTTTTCACGTTTAAACAGTTTAAACTGTTTTCACATTTAAACTGTTTTCACGTTTAAACAGTTGAAACTGTTTTCACGTTTAAACAGTTGAAACTGTTTTCACGTTTAAACAGTTGAAACTGTTTTCACGTTTAAACAGTTGAAACTGTTTTCACGTTTAAACTGTTTAAACTGTTTTCACATTTAAACTGTTTTCACGTTTAAACAGTTGAAACTGTTTTCACGTTTAAACAGTTGAAACTGTTTTCACGTTTAAACTGTTTAAACTGTTTTCACGTTTAAACAGTTGAAACTGTTTTCACGTTTAAACTGTTTAAACTGTTTTCACATTTAAACTGTTTTCACGTTTAAACAGTTTAAACTGTTTTCACGTTTAAACAGTTTAAACTGTTTTCACGTTTAAACAGTTTAAACTGTTTTCACATTTAAACTGTTTTCACGTTTAAACAGTTGAAACTGTTTTCACGTTTAAACAGTTGAAACTGTTTTCACGTTTAAACTGTTTAAACTGTTTTCACATTTAAACTGTTTTCACGTTTAAACAGTTGAAACTGTTTTCACGTTTAAACTGTTTAAACTGTTTTCACGTTTAAACAGTTGAAACTGTTTTCACGTTTAAACTGTTTAAACTGTTTTCACATTTAAACTGTTTTCACGTTTAAACAGTTTAAACTGTTTTCACGTTTAAACAGTTTAAACTGTTTTCACGTTTAAACAGTTTAAACTGTTTTCACGTTTAAACAGTTTAAACTGTTTTCACATTTAAACTGTTTTCACGTTTAAACAGTTGAAACTGTTTTCACGTTTAAACTGTTTAAACTGTTTTCACATTTAAACTGTTTTCACGTTTAAACAGTTTAAACTGTTTTCAAGTTTAAACTGTTTAAACTTTTTCACGTTTAAACTGTTTTCAAGTTTAAACTGTTTAAACTTTTTCACGTTTAAACTGTTTTCATGTTTAAACTGTTTTCATGTTTAAACTGTTTAAACTGTTTTTAAGTTTAAACTGTTTTCAAGATGAAACTGTTTAAACATTATTTCAAGTTATATGTGTGTTATTTCCTGGCCACGGTCATCCACAGACCTGTTGAATCAGGTGACCCCAAAAAACTATGACGCAAATCTGTGAAACGTTGTCATTCTTTGGAAGCTACTTTATTGTTGTTATTCTTTCTTTTTTTTAGCTCATTTTAAATGATGTAATATAGTCTTCTGTTACCTTAAGAGTTGCTTTGCCCATTGCATAACCCCAAAAGCCTGGGATTATATCAGAAGAAAGAACACTGAGAATCACAAGAATTTTATTGGTTTGATCCGCTGCGACTCGCTGATGGGCAGACCGAATGGTTCATGAGCGTGCACAGCTCCTGGTGCCTGTCAGACTTGTTCTCAACATATTAGTAACACTTCAACAATCAATGTAAATGACACCTCGGATCTTCCTCTATAAGTACAAGACAGGGTCAGATTCAAACTATGACGGGGAAGAACGTGCCAAATGCAATTTCTTTTGAAACATCTCCTAAACACAAGAAGTACTAGCAGATCAACCAGGGTGAAGAAAAAAGGTTTGACCCTCGGTGCACAGATGTAAACTTACCCTTTTAAAATGATTGCTGCTATTGTTAATGTGGACTGCCTTGAGAATGTGAGCCGCCCTCTGCGATGTCATAGAAAGCCAATGTTAGAAGAAAAAAAAAAAAAAAAAACAAATAAATAAATAAAACAACCATCCAGGAGAAAATGTTCTCTACTCTGCTTCATAAGAATACTGCATCATGTTTACCTCATCTTTTGAGCCTGCAGTCACATCTGAGAGGATCATTTATCATAATAACACTCAAGATAAGTCAGAAAACATGAAAGAACATAACATGGCCACTCAATCTTGGTAAAGCTCAAACCATTTTAATCTGCAGATAAAACATATCTGAAATTCACAGCTCTGTGTGCATTGAGAGTTAATCTACTATCCACTGCCTCACGTAATACAGAAAATTCTGTCTCTGGGTCTAAATACTGTTGTTTTGTCCTCACTCAAACTACTGCACAAGTAAATGATTCCAGGTAGTATTTACATTGGCTGGGAGTCTGTCAGAATCTGTCTGAAGCAAACACAGATCCAACCTACAGTTGATAATATGGGACAAAACACGAACTGAGGACACTCCAATCAGGTTGTCCATTTTTAAAACTGCAACAGTTCAGTCCGGTCCCGTGGATGCACTCAATTCCAGTCATTTCTGTGGTGCAGACTTGTGTTTAAAAATCTCCCCACACACTGCAAAAACTGGATTTTTATTTATTTATTTATTTTTGCAGGATCGGTTCGTAACAAAGGATGTTATGTTTGATGGAAAAGACAAATAACAGCATTGTTTTTACAGCGTGGTTGTATCGCAGGTAATGAATGAGGCTTGTCTCAATTTTCTATTCAATCTCAGGAAAACAATTTTAAAGGACATCTCTGTTCCTACCAGGAATCCAAAAGAGAGTTGTTTTTTCTTTAGTTTAGTTTATTATTCTTTTTTGCAGGACTTTCATCGAGAGATGCTCAGGTTTATCTTCTACAGCAGTTGATTCAGTCTTCTGACAAAAATCATTAAATACAGCGATGCACTGTTAAAAATAGCAGATGAATCCATCATGTCGTATCACACTGAACTGTTTAAAATGAAGCGACTGCAGAGCCAAGCAAAAGTTTGGACACCTACTCATTCATTTTGAATGATTCTGTGTATCCAGACTTTTGACTGATTTCATATGTCTGATTCCATTACATGCATCTCACAAGAGTCCCCTTCCCTCATACTGTACCTCCTTCCTTGTGTTCTCTGCTTGCATTTCAAGTGGAGAAAAGAAGTAAGGACGTATCATTTGGGAAATGAGATGGAGGGAAAAATCCTCGCTGAACCTCACAAATGTGAACAGGTTGTACATCATGTGCTATTTTCCATGAGTAGTTATTCTTTTTTTTGTGCGAACTAGGAAATAGCAAAATCCGAAAGAGGCCAGAAAATTGTTTGGACTCACCAGGTTCCTGCACAGAGGGCAGGTTCAACTGGTTCAGTGATCATGTAGCATCCTTTCCATTTTGATTCTTCTGTAGTTAAATAATTTACTTTTGTCTCTGCGATAAAAATTTAATTCAATTTTATTTATATAGCGTCAGTTACAACACAAGTTGTCTCTAGGATCTTTCAAGAGACCCAGAACAAGACCATCCATCCATCATCTATACCCGCTTAATCCGTCTCCGGGTCACGGGGGTCTGTCGGAGCCTATACATGCATAGTAGGCGAAAGGCAGGGGTCCACCTGGACAGGTCCCCAGTTCATCGCAGGGCCACATACAAGACAGACAAACATGCACACTCACATTCACACCTATGGGCAATTTAGTATGATCATTTAACCTTCATGCATGTTTTTGGACTGTGGGAGGAAGCCGGAGTACCCGGAGGGAACCCACACAAGCACGGGGAGAACATGCAAACCGACCCACCGGGCCGGGAATCAAACCAGGAACCTTCTTGCTGTGAGGCAGCAGTGCTGACCACTAAGCCACCTTGGTGCCCCCAGAACACGACCCCCGAGCAATTATTACATAAACAACAGCAGGTAAAAACGTCCCTAGTGGGAGAAAAACCTTAAGCCAAACAGTGGCAAGAAAAAATCCCCTTTTGAAAGAGATGCAACCTGTATCAGGACCTGGATTGTAAGGGGGGACCCTCCAACTGAAGACCAGCCGGGTAGAACAGGAAGAACAGAGAGAGGAGAGACAGACACACTGTCAAAGGTACAAAAGACAAGATATATTAGTATAATTATCCATCAGCAGCAGAACTGAGAATTCCATGTAAATATGACTGATACATGGTTAGTTGGTGGACAACAGAGACGACTATGTAAACAGATGTAAACAGAAGATACTGAGGTGGTCAGAGGGAGGGACTGCAGGTCAGGATGTCAGCAGGTATCCAACAGACATCCATACAGACAGGTGGAGGTAAACACTGGGATGGTCAGAGGGAGGGACTGCAGGTCAGGATGCCCTGCAAAAATGAAGAGAAAGCAACAAATTAGCCTTTTAATTCAGCCGATGTGATAACAAATGGAAAAGACGGCTGAGAACTGGGTTTATGTCGCCCCTGCTTTCAGAGATAGTTGATAGGAGGATCACCATGAATGTTTTTACGTTCCCTCCGAGTGCCATTACACATCTTGTATCAGTGATGTTACTGTATTTGTCCGTTGTGTCCTTAAAAACCTTTGGGTTTTTGTGTTGTTCTGTTTTCTTTCTCATTTATTAGTATGTGTTTTGGCTGATCTTTATTTGTTCTAAACAAACCTTTATGCAAATAAAAGACTCATCTGGCGGCATGAATTGAAAATGAGCTCCGGTTGAGCTCATTGTCAAATACACCCAATAGTTCATGTATTGGTTCATACTGAACACTTAAAATAAAATAACAATGAACCAAAAAACAATGCATATTAAACATTTGGTCTGTTTGTATTAATATTAAAAATAAATATTGTTCTCTGTGAGAGCAGAAAAAAAGAGATTCAAATATATGTGTCTTCAGTACAGGAAAGCTTGATAGGAATACAAAATAAAACAAAAATACATTTTAGATTTCTTTGACAGCTTGTCTGCTGTCCAAAATAACTGTTCACTTTCGTTAAAACGTTTTTATGTCCGCTCTGATTTGATACATTTATCTGTCCGTTGAATGTAGAGGAGGCGGATGAATAAATATTTCCTTTTTCTTGTCATCTTCCTTTTACCTGTCATGGAATTTACCAACTTTCACATTTCTTCTTGTTTATTTCTTTTCCTTCCTCTTTAGATTCCCAACAATTTCCTCTCCTGTCTCCTTCTCTTCAGCCCCTGTTTTCTTTTTCAATTCCCATCCTTCCCGCTGCCTCTCTGTCTCCCCCTGTCTCGGCTTCATCTTTCCCCTTTTTATTTCTCTACAGAGCTTCACCTCTCTCTGAGGCTTTGCTTTGTAATTAATTCTTAATTAGAACACTTGTTTATCTTTGTTGCTTAAAGATGCCCGTGCGTATGTGTGCTTGTGCAGACCTCTTAGCAGAGCAGTTATGCTAAGTGGCTTCTTAATTTGCTTCCTCTGATTGGTTGCGTTTCAGAGGAAGTTAGAAGGTACGACGAACGAGCCCAAAAATCAATACTACGTTGATGAAAACACACACGTGCACTCACGGTTTTCAAACTCAGTTACAGATTGAACATTTTCACTTTCTGGGTGTTCATTAAAAGACGTGTTAGTATCTGTTATTTTCTTTACTTCCATGTTTTTCCGTGTGTGTGTGTGTGTGTGTGTGTGTGTGTGTGTGTTTGTGTGTGTGTGTGTGTGTCTCCAGTGGTCTGAATGGCCGTGTGCAAACACTGAGCTCTACGGAAGGCACTTTGGAATCAGTCGCACGTACATAAACTCTAGGATTGCTCCGTTCCTGTAATGAAACACTTCCAATCAAATTAAATACTAAGACATTTTTTTAAATACGTTTTTAATAAGGTGCATAGTTCAACATTACAAATGACTCACCAGCTTCATTTTCCACATAGCCACTCACAAACCGCCGTTTAGTACTTTTCATGAATTTCAGAAAAATTGTGATTCGTTGTGCTCTTTTTGTTCACAATCTTCAAAAGTGTGAAGGAATACAGTTGTCTTCATGTTCTGCATTTGCTTATTTCTGGCCTTCAAACACCCAATTGTTCGACATACATGACACATTCGATGTATGCGTGACTACATGTGTACGTATTTGGGTCACTACGAGCCTGTGAGTCCTGGGCTGCAGCTTCATTTCCATACCAAGCGGCTGTAGTTCGCTTCAATCAGTCTAAAAGAATAAAAGAAGGAGAAGATGTGTGTCTGTGCGAGTCAGTTGACGGTATGGAAAGAAAGCCAGCAACACACTTGAAAGAAACCTCAAAAAACTGAAAAGAAACAATGACTTGGGATGGTCCTCCACGAAAAGTTGACAGATAACAGAATTCACCTCACAGAAGGAAAAAGTGCTCAGTCGCCTCTTTTTTTTATCTCTTAGTTTCTTTGTGTCTGGTTTAAAACATCAAAGTGCTCACCAGTTCATAAGATGCTACCAGCCAAGTCGGGGTCATTCAAGATCAACACAATTCATCAGATACAGACATGTGCAGAAGTTTGAATCAGATGCCCACTCGGTGCCTGCGAGATGCCCAGGTCCTGTGGCTGTAAAACAACCCCATGTCATCACCCCTCCACCGCCATGCTTGACAGTGGCGGGATGAGGGAGCCTTTGCTGTAATGCTTTGCTGAAATGCTGTGCTCGGTTATTTACACAGATGGTGCTGACCTTTTAGGCCAAACAACAAACACGTTGGTCTCATTGTACCAAATGTCTTGTGGTTTGTTCAGATGTAGTTTTGCCAACCTCAGCTGTGCTATGTTCTTTGAGAGGTTTTTTTTTTTTCCCTGCAAACTCCTCCAAACTAACCACACTGGTTCCTTCTTCTTTAATTGTGCTGTCATGAACATTTAAAATGCTCAGTCAGGGCTGAAAGGTCCGTAGGGTAGGTTTCACCTGTCTGCAAATCTATTGACTTAAATCTTTTAGAAGCAGCAAGCAAGTACTAAAAAAAAAAAACTTCCTAAAAATCATCGGATTCTAGTGTCTCTTGTGATTCCGTGATTCTGCAGAATCAGAATCACTGTTGTACAGGCATTCCCACATTTCTCGTGACTGTGCTTTTGCACATTACTTCTGCACTGTAATATATTTATCTGAGTTTAAATAACAGAAAGTTAATTTTATTTCACATGTAAAATGAATGTAGCCAGGTGATGAGTAGCATGACCTGGCTTCAACTTGACCGTTAAAATGCCATTAAAGCATTAAAGGGGTAACT
The DNA here is from genome assembly GCA_014839995.1 of Xenentodon cancila. Taxonomy (NCBI): domain Eukaryota; kingdom Metazoa; phylum Chordata; class Actinopteri; order Beloniformes; family Belonidae; genus Xenentodon; species Xenentodon cancila. The sequence continues at coordinate 12,511,419 of CM026202.1, read as the reverse complement.
ATATTTAATTTTTACTATTATATCAAATACAAGTGTGCTGTAGAAAAGACATCAGAATTACCTACTGAGATTTGCAACTTATGGCATTTAATTAAAGTCCTGCAAGAGTATAGCGAGATATGCTGAAACACAGTGACAAGTGGAAGGAAAGTAAAAGTTTCATTTTTTTTCTTTTTTTTAACAAGACTGATTTGTTGCTGAATGTATGAGTTATTGTTTTCTTTTTTTTTTCCTTCGTGAACCTTATCTGAAGCTGAAGAACAAGCCGCCTCATGCTTAGTTACATAATCCCTTTCGGGAGATGCTAAGTCCGACCACAGTGTCCCCACGGGCCACTAAAGCTTCTGTATCGGAGCCGTCGGCGCTAGAGGCATGTGCTCAAGTACACATTAGGATCAATCTAAACAGGAAAGGACAAACGTGCCACCAGAGTGTTTAATTGGGGTAATAGCCAACCTCTCCAAAACCAGCATTTGCAGATTTCAACTTGACTGATACTAAGTGATTAAAGTTACGCTAGAAAAAGGAGAACTTGGCTGGTATGGAAGGATGAAGAAGGAAAAGTAGGAAAAGTTACCCTGACAGAGCCATGGAGGAGGAAGAACAGACAAATTGACTAATTGATAGAAGCAGAAAATAGTAGACAAAGAGAGTGAAGAAAAGTAACAAGAAGTCAGAGAAAGAGAGAGCACAACAGGGAGGAAATGAGACGTGCTAAAAATGGCACAAATAGCCACAAAGCAGGGAGAAAGAGCGAGAATTATGGAGCAAGAATCATGGAGAGAAAGAGGAGGGCCCAGTGGAGGTTTAGACCTTCATGTAACAGCCCTTTGGAAGTCCAAAGAAGCACAGAGGAAGAGTGAAAAGGGCGAGAGACCCTGGGAAATAGAAACAGCGAGAGAGGAGACGAGAGCAGGGCAGTTCTAATGCAATTATGGGTCTGGAAATTGAAAGTACAATTCTCTCTGGGATCTTTGCAAGAGTGGTGTGTGCGTGCATGTGTGCGTGCATGTGTGTGTCTGTGTGCGTGCATGTTCACACACGTGGTTGGATGGGCTGTTAGCTTTCATATCTACCAAATGTCTTCATCCCTCCTCCCTTCTGCTCTAGTCGTCTCTGCCTCTCAGAGTCCTCAGAATTACTCTCTCATTTTACAGTTCCCTCCCTCTGTTTCATTTCCACACCTCTCTACCCTCTCTTCTTCCCCTCTTTGCCTCCCACCCTGGCCCCGTCCATCTATTTCTGTCTCTCCCCTCCCCTCAATATCTCTGCTTTTTCGTTTCATTAATTTGTGAAGAAGGAAGCAAAATGTCAACTGTTTTATATTTACATTTTGTATTTTGCTGATGCTTCTCTCCATTTCAATTCACTAAAACCACAGCAGCACTGCAAATGTCATTTCTTGTATTATTATTATTACCCCCACCACCACCCCCCGCCACACCAAAAAACAACAACGAAGAATAAGTATATTAGGTATGCATGCTCGATGTTTAAAAAAAAAAAAGAAAACTGAGTTAAAAAGTTTAAAGCTTATATAAATTTTATTTTAAGTTTTGCATGTTAACATTGTTTCAGTTTCCAGAAATCCCCCAATTATGGAGATGTATGTAGGTTAAATGTAATTAAATTTGTGATGTAGACTGAATGTGTTTGAATAAAGGCTGCATTCATGTTATTCAGTTATGATTGAATATCCCTTTATTCCTATATATTCCTATATGCCTATGCAAATGTCCAGAGTCGGTCTTATATTAGTAATTAATTCATCAAAGGTGACTCTGCACTGGACTGGCAGTCTGTCCAGGGTGTACCCCCGTGTTTCAACATCTGACAGCTGAAAGTAAATAAAAAAATATATATACTACCATGCACAGTGTAAATTTAAAATCTAGTTACACCGCTGGAATTCACAAACACCATATGTGGTGTGTTTGCGTCTGCGCATTACTACCACTGACTCATCTAAAAACGAGGCCCAAGACGACTGTTGACCCCATTTGCACTTGTATGTTTCCTCCAGTGTGCTTTTGTTGTGTAGCCATAGATTCAATCATTGCTTGCCATGCTGGCAGTGGGACAGAGAGGACGAAGGTTAGACGTGTGCTGATTTCCCCAGAAACTGGTTGATTGACTCTCTCTTACCCCCAAAGGCTTGTTAGTATCTCATTAGGAGCTGCAATTAGTGTCATGTCAGACAGGCAGGTGGGACAGCAAGAGACTCCTGAAATTGGCCTCAGAGGTGAAGGGACTAAGGATACACTTCACTTACCAGCGGCAGATGCTGAGAATAGAGAGACAGGTACTGGCAGTATTCACCTGAAACTGAATACCTTCTGTTCGACCTTGATGGATTGTCCGAATGTGTCACTAAACTTATAATACCACTTTTTTCTTTCTTCTAATGGACATAAGAGAAGTCACATAGCCTCTTGTAAAACCTTACAAGATATTTTTTAACTGGCAAAAATTAATGGGAGTGAATTAGTAAATAGGTGACCGTTAAAAATGAGCTCAGGAGGTATGAAAATACACACACGGTATACATATACATACACTATACGGCCAAAAGTACTCGCTCACCTGCCTTGACTCGCATATGAACTTCAGTGACATCCCATTCCTCATCCATAAGGTTGAATACGACGGTTGTCCACCTTTCCAGCTATAACAGCTTCAACTCTTCCTGGAAGGCTGTCCACAAGGTTTGGGAGTGTGTTTTTGGGAATGTTTGACCATTCTTCCAGAAATGGATTTGTGAGGACACACTGATGTTGGACCAGAAGTCCTGGCTCTCTGTCTCCGCTCTGATTCATCCCAAAGGTGTTCTGTTGGGTTAAGGTCAGTGCAGGCCAGTCAAGTTCATCCACACCAGACTGTCATCCAGGTCTTCATGGACCTGCTTTGTGTACTGGTGCACAGTCATGTTGGAAGAGGAAGGGTCCAGCTCCAAACTGTTCCCACAAAGTTGGGAGCATGGAATTGTCCAAAATGTCCTGGTATGCTGAAGCATTCAGAGTTCCTTTCACTGGAACTAAGGGGCCAAGTCCAGCTCCTGAAAAACAACCCCACACCATAATCCCCCCTCCACCAAACTTTACACTTAGTACAATGGAGTCAAACAAGTACCGTTGTCCAGGCAACCGCCAAACCCAGACTTGTCTGTCAGATTGCCAGATGGAGAAGCGTGATTTGTCACTCCAGAGATTTTAGAAGCCCAAGTAAACCATTCCTGTTTGTGCGTTTTATTTTAACTGTACTGTCATGAACTTTAACACATGCTGACTATGTACCTTCTCAGGTGGAAATTTGGGGTTTCTGACCATTTTTGCATTAATTGCTCTGTCAGTTTTCTGGGGCATCTACTCCTGTGAAGAAAGTCACCTGTTTTTATAGGTTTTAAGCTTGACAGTAATCTTTTTCATTGTAAATGACTTGATTGTTTGTTACTGGCCTTATAAACCATCCCAGACTAATGGGCAGCAACAACGGCTTCTCTAGGATCACTGCTGACGACTTTCTTCCTTTGTGTTAACACAACCGAATCCCCATGACCAGCAAACTGCTGAAATGTTCCTATGGTGGTGCTCACACTTACCGATGATCAATTAATCGAATGCGTCCTACTTAAGCTCTGATTTTCTTTGGAAAACACTTTCAGTGTCAATTGCTCAGCTACACACAACTACTCATATTCACACTTGATAGATACCCAATAAAAGCAACCACATTTTTCCCACCATCCTGTTTCAGCTGTATCACCTTTGGATGTGCTTAAGCTTGCGGTGTGTGTCACACAACAATCGGAAGTGTCCTCCAGGATCCAGGCTCATCCACACTAACCCTTAGCCCACATTTGGCCTTTACACTCACTCAAGATAAAATGCAGCTATGAAGTTCACACATTTATGCTCATCACGACCTGACACATCAAACTGTTTGTGTGGTTTGGGACTTTTTTTTTAAACATTTAAATGTGTGTCTACCAGCGTTATTACAAATGTGACAAGAGAGATAATATACAGTATATCTTCAAATCAGATTTCTTTCAAAGTGGCATCTATCTATGATGCAGATAATTCACTCATTTAATTTCATTTTTAAATGAGCAGGGAAATATAAACAAATATACTAATGACAAAAATTGGAATGCTAGACTTTAAAGAGTACTTAAAAAAAAATAATCTAGGCTGAGCGAATTGGGGAGGCTGATGATGAAACGAGCTCATGTGGAAGAGAACAAAGCAGGAAGAAATACTGACACGTGTCTACAAAGACAGAAGAGAGTTCTGAAATGGGCATAAATCAGTCAATGGAAAGAAATAACAGAACTAAAAACTAACTTACAGCAGATTTATGCCATCATCGTTGTCCAGAGCCGCTTCTGTGTGTGCCTACACCTCGGAATACTATATTGATGCATCTGGATTTAGCCGTGTCAAATCTTCCCATCAGTCTACGGTCTTCCGGTACATTCAGTGAAACATTTTGGAGGTGAGGATGAAGACAAGTGTGCTGCAGTCTCCCCTCTAAACCACCATCAGTGTTGTTCTTGTCAACCTGAGTTTTTATTTATTCGTTTTTAAATAAATGGGAGATTGATCCGGGTGCAGTGTGTAGAAGTTTAGGAATGCACATTTCACAGGCGCGACACGTGAATGGATCCAACAGGGAATTCAGCTTTATGTCTTTATGCCCTGAGCTCGTACTGTAAAATCCAAAAGTTTATGTTCAACTCTAAACCACTGGCTTATTCCTAAATGTTATGTTAATACTGTTTCCTTTTTTTTTTTTTTTTTTATTAAACCATTTTATTTTTTAGAACTCTATTCATTACTCTTTTCACCATCTTTGCATTCACACCTCATTCAGTAATTCTCCCAAGCTAATGTGTGTGAAAAAAAAATTTAAAAAAAACAACTTTTTATTGCTCTAATGATTTTGACTCCTTTGAGTCAAAGCATGGATTATAAAACTTTTGAAATTACTCCCAGTGAAAGAGTGGAAATTTGGCTCAAACTCGATTTCTGCATGATTAGTCTGAAGTCTTACAGATCATAAGAAACATTTCAGCATTTGGCCGGCATTTAGCCTGGAGCAATTACTCTGTCTAACATAGATTTGATTTTCTACCACGCAAACACACACACTCAATCACATGTACACTCAAGTATATAAAAGTGGCACAGACACACACTCAAACGTGCACACACCCACACACAACTGCAGTGCAGCTAAATAAATGAGGCGGCACTCCTCGGGCCTAATAGTCTGGCTGTAATTAACATTGTCACAGTGATAATAGCCATTTATCCCTGACATATCACACACTCACACACACACACACACACACACACACACACACACACACACACACACACACACACACACACACACACACACACACACACACACACACTTACTATCGCACACACATGCACACACATTGTCCAAAACTTCTGGCTGGTCTAGGCAGCTTGCCCAGCTGTCACCCCCTCATCTGTTTCTCTCTCTCTCACACATTTTCTCCTTTTTTTTTCTCCTCGTCATCAGTATTTAGACCTCATTATCCTCCTCTTCCTGTTTTCATATTTCCTTTTTTTCTACCCATCAGCCTCATCCTGTCTCATCTTTGGTGCTGTTTTTAATCTCTCTTGTCACGTATCCTGTCATATTTTCTTTTACTTCTTCTCCACTATCTAAACCACATCGTATTTCTATCACAGCTCTTTTTCTCTTTCACTAACGCAACACTACAGACTAGAGCAGCGTTCAAATCAACAACAGGCGGGTCCAACAGCAGATTCAGTAACCTGGTCTGGGAGGTTGAAAAGGCGCCGCAGGTAGAGTATAAATTCTGCAGTTAACAACAGGATAGGTGAGTAGTAATCAGGCAGGCAACAGAAATTAGGGCATCTGTGGTGGGTAAAAGAGGTGAACAAATGAACACTGCTGGGACAGAAAGGCATCCGATGTAGAGTGGAGCTCACTATTGCTAATATTGTTTGAGATTTAATTTGTTATTGATAATCTGTAATTTTTTATTTGATTGCAAAGCACTTGGTTAAGTTTGTTGTTTCTAATTTTGCTCTATAAATACATTTAATCCTCACCATTTAATCCTCACCATTCTTCTTACAAATAATAAAATTACTAGTAATTTAATATTGCCTCCTATTTAAATCTCCTTGAATGATGTCACATGGTCTTGAATACAGTTTGTGTATTGTGTTGTCAGTAACTGACATGCAACCATATGAAACTGGATGTTTCGGAGTGGCGTGGCACCTGGCGGTCTGGGATGCATCTGTACCGAGTTTTATTTCATTTTTGATGCCATTTTTTTTCTAAGATCAAATAGACCGTCACTGACATCAAAAGACACTGTTGCCAGCATCATCATACGAAGAGAACTGTGAGGATTTTAATGACAGAACTGTTTCCACATTCGAAAGTCTGAAATTAATTTAGTAAACAGTGCTGACGTTTTTTGGCACCGCGCAGCTACTCTGCAGAAGCACGACTTCTGTTCCGGTCCGGGTTTATTTACTTCAATAACACCTAATGCAAAAACAGCCAAAGAAGAGACAAGGCCTGATGCTTTATGTCTTTTATTGAGATTGTAACTATCAGCTTAAACTAAGTTCTTTTCATCGTCCCATTCACTTCCCCTTTGATAAATTGTGGTCTCAGGGGCGGAGTTCTCTGGCTCTGCCTCGGGGTCTCTGGGTCTGCCTCAGGGTCTCTGGGTCTGCCTCGGGGTCTCTGGGTCTACCTCGGGGTCTCCTCCCTGTTGGAGGACGTCCCCTGAAACGCCTCATGTAAGCAGAAACACCTCCCCTGTACACATGTGGTTAGAGTTAAGTATAAAAGGGGCATGAATTGGTTTTGGAATTAGAAAACACTTTGTCATCTGGGACGGACTCAGAGAAGAGCTGGTGGAGCCAGGTGAGATGGCTCAGGCATCTGGTGAGGATCCCTCCTGGACACCTTCCTGGTGGGGTCTTTTGGCCATGTCCCACTGGGAGGAGACCCAAGGGAAACCCAGGACACGCTGGAGGATTCTGTGTCTCGGCTGACCTGGGAACACCTTGGGATACCCCCAGATGAGCTGGAAGATGGCTGACGAGGGGGAAGTCTGGGTTTTCCTGCTTAGATTACTACCCCTGTGACCCAATTCCAGATAAGCAGATGAATAATTGGATGGATGAAAATTCTGAAAATCATTTTGATGGTTATATTCTGTATGGAGCAATACTGCGGACAGGGATAATTGCTTATAAGTCAACAAATGGAAAGGTTTGGCGGGTAAATAAATACAATAATCTCGTGACATCATATCCATCTATAAGAGCACTATACTGATTTCCAGCTTTTGCCATGAAAAGGAAGTAGAATTATTAGATTAGACTAAGAATTATTTGCAATGAAATGTGAAAATGCTGTTTTTAACTTGTTATTCAGTATAATAATAGCATATTCACAACAACAACAAAAAACATTAAGTTATGCAATTTGACTAAGCATTGAGCTGAAGTACTTCTATGAAAAATGGAGAAAAGGAAATATGTTTTATTTGTTACTCTCAGTTCTGAAATCGTAAACAGAGCTGAAATGACTGGGCTTGATAGGGGCTATAAACTTTGAGTATAACCCTTGTGAGGGTAAAATTAGATGATTCCACTTCAAATGAGTTGGCAGAGTTCTCCGAACACACCAGAGCTGGTACTCTCACACATGACTGTTATGCAACACTTGTGCCATGTATAGCATCCATGTTTATAAGATGAGCCTGATAAAAAGCAGTTTGCAAGAGTATATTAAAGAAAAGAAAAAGATGCCCAGTAAATTTATGAGATGGAACTTTATATGGACCTGGATATTTAACTTCATGTTACATTCTCTGGCGGGACTTACTCTGAAAAGTCTGGTGTTGGCAGTGTGTGTGTGTGTGTGTGTGTGTGTGTGTGTGTGTGTGTGTGTGTGTGTGTGTGTGTGTGTGTGTGTGTGTGTGTGTGTGTGTGTGTGTGTGTGTAAATTCTCGACACACATTACTCCTTTATGATGGCCAGTGTACAATAAAAAGTCATACACATGTACTTTCCATTTGCACATCATTAAAACAAGAAAAACATCTCGTTCTGTGTTCAGTCATCACAGGTTTTGTATAATGTGCGCAATTAATCTACGAGCATATTTACATTTGTTGCATCGTTTCTCATTTCAGGCCAGATAATTTTTTTTTTTCCTTTCCTGTCTTATGAAAGAACCTGGCATCACATTCTGTTATTAATAATTTGAGGATACTCTGTTATCCACTATATATGATCCATGTATAAATTTGCACACGCAGCATATACAGCACAATCTTATGCTGTTAAACTGGAATGAGACATTTATCAGGTACAAAAAACGCAGCATGGCAACCAAACTTCAAAGAACCTTAATTAATACACTAGCTGAGCGGTGAAAATGGAATTGGAGTAGTAACACGGTGAACATGGTGATTTGCACACATGCTAATCTTCACTGACTTTATAATTTAATTAATGGTGCAATAAACAGTGAACATGGATGCAGGAAGCACAGTTTCTTTCTAGTGTGTTCTGCAGAGGCCTCACAGTACGAATGTGTGTATATATATATATATATATATATATATATATATATATATATAATAGTGCAATAATATTGGGTGTCCATTTGTCAGGGACACCCTGTGGTACCTTAATTTTTCTCATTTTTCCTACTTTATCTTTTAACCCCTGGTATTATTTTAGATTTCTCTTCATCTTTCTTCTTTATGTCGCTTTCAGTTGCTACATCTGTTACATCTGCTTTATTTTGGAGTTTGTTGACCACCACTAGACGTCATTGCACAGCAATGTGCTTATCGCTCGCAAAACTATCACAATTTACACCTGCAATGCAGGAATAGGTTATGAGAGGATATTTGCATGTTCTCAGTAGCAGTTTTATTATTTTCTAATGTTATAAGGAAACAACAGTCAACAGGAACAGTGGAGTCCAAGTAGATGTTTCAAAGGGCTTAAACACGTTGCGAGAGAAGTGCCTGTAGGGTTCTTAAAAAAGAAAACCAAAAGCCCCGTTTGACTGCCAAAGACCTTGGGGGAGATTTTTCAACGCCGGCGTTCTCCTTCACAGCCACTCTGCACAAATTCATTCATTCATTCAAACGGTCATCAAAAGGAAATATTTCTTTCAACGCTCACCACAAGGCTCAGCATTATAAGTATAGAAAAAAACAACAACAAAATATTTAAGAAAAAAAAAATCCTGCTGATAGAAATTTAGCCAAAGAGAGCAAAGATATGTTTAGTTTTATTACAGGGACTTTTTAGAAGGGATTGGTCATCTCTGCTTTGGCTTTCAGCTACACCGAGTAACCAAAGCAAATGTTTGAAATGAATCCAGTAAGAAGGAATAAAAGCCAAGTCTTCATGGTTCTGCATTGCCCCCAAAGTCCTAACGTCTGCGTAAAGACCTCATAGTTAGTTTACGTTTTCGACTTCGCTGCACTCGTGCTGATTGCACGTTGCCCCTTTAAGTCTTGAACACGCTGACCTTATCTTGGGCCCAAGTCCCTTTGGGATTTTCTTTGATGTAAACAGGCATTTTTCATCTTTCATTCTGACATTTTGAACAGAGGTCCACATTTCTGTTACCGTTATTGTGCTTTATAAACGCAGTAGTTTACTACGTACACTCAGATGTAAGTACACTCTTCTAATAGACTCACCTTTAAACTTCCTGCACATTTGTGTATTTCAGGATGAAAGAACTGGTTAACTCCCATTATCTCTTCTTTAACTCTGTCCTTCTATACTACTCTTAAACTCTTTATTGGCGTCATCTTTTATGCCTCACTTTTTGAACTGCGACAAGCATATTCGTTTTTATGAGATAAATGGCACCAAACATTTAGAGTAACACATTGACAGCTAGTTAAAAGGTTTAGACGTTTACAGACGTTCACAGAGGACAAACCTGGACAATAATTGCATAATGACTCATGGGTCCGGTCTGGATGAAATCACTTCTCTTTTTCTGGAGGGCATTTGTTAACTTCCTGTTGAAAAAAGCCAAGTCCTCCATTATCGGTTTACCTAATTAGCTACTCGGTAAGGATGTCGATAGATGCGTTGGCTTTAATGGATTTTTATTGCCATTTGGTGGCTAAATTTCATCAAAGTGTACAAAGTGTTGCATTTTCCATGCACGTGTCTGTGTGTGTCATCGTGATAGTGTGTGGTATCGAATGTAACCAGAGGGGCAATTAATTACAGTCTAAATGAATGCTTTTAACTTAAAACAATGTCCTCATCCTGTGGGGAAACACATCTACATGTTAGGTAACACTTTTAGTCATTTATGTCTAGAATCACCGTCATTGTCAACTACCGTTACAAACCAAATGCCCCAGAGTAGGTGAGGTTTCACACCTTCCCAAATCAATCTCTTTTAATTCATTGCTTACAGCAGCAGAAGAATCTAGAACCTGGTTTTTTGTGCCCCGTATCCCACCATGGAGGTTGTTAGACGCTGGTGAAAAGGTCACATTAGGAACAAAGAAAGACTCTGAGATGTATATGTTCCAAGCAATTTCCCACTAATGAGAAACCTGACAATCTAAGGGATGGACAGAAACGGAGATAAGGCAGACGTGTGTGTGTGTGTGTGTGTGTGTGTGTGTGTGTGTGTGTGTGTGTGTGTGTGTGTGTGTGTGTGTGTGTGTGTGTGTGTGTGTGTGTGTGTGTGTGTGTGTGAAAACATGCGGCGGATGTGTGACAGCGTGTTAATGCGTCTGTGCATTTACTGGAAACACAACCACAAATTAGATCAGCGTTTCCATTTGAACTGGAGGATATTCACATTTTGCGGGGCAGGCCGGTCTGTATGTGTGCTTGTGATGTGTGTGAAACTAGACGAAGTGATTTGGAGAAGCAGAAAAACAGAGACATAAACTCACAGACTAATGGAAAAGAAGAAAAGAAAGAGAAGTGCTTACATACACTTACTGTAAGTTGGGATTTAATTTGTACAGAACAGCAAAAAGCACTTTTTTTTTTTTTTTTTGCACTGCGTCAACTATTTTATATATTTGTGTGTGCTTTTGTGATTGGTTGTCTCGCTCTCGTTGCTTCACATGAAGTTGTGCACGTACACCTTATAAAGCACAAGCATGCGAGGATAAGCTTGGGCGAGCAGGAAGGCTGTTTCCAGACTTTTTCCTCTTTGCACCGCTACACACTAACATTTTCTTTTTCGCGTCCCTTGGGCCCCGTTTCTTGCTAAATCTCACTCGTGCAAAAGACATTTTCTATTGCATACACCCATGCTCAGGTATGCAGGGAAATTTAAAGGAAACATTCATTTACATATACAAGTACTCAATGTGCAAGACTCCACACACACACACACACACACACACACACACATCCTCTGAGCTTATCGCAGTTTGGTGTGGAGAAGCTTTTGAAGGCTGGAGGGAGCCAGTTGTTGACGAGCCACTTAATAATTCCCTTGGACAGGCATGAAATTCTTAGCTTTTTTTTTCCTATCTTTTTTTCTTTGTCTTCCTGATTCTTGTTCTTTTATCCTTTCCCTGGTGTTTTTTTTTATAATTTCCTTCTTTTTTTCTAATTGTGTTCCGTTTAGTTTCATGTCTTTACTGTTCTTTGACTAAATGTCTGTGTTTAGCAACTCTTTCTTTCTTTCTTTCTTTCTTTCTTTCTTTCTTCTTTCTTTCTTTCTTTCTTTCTTTCTTTCTTTCTTTCTTTCTTTCTTTCTTTCTTTTCTTTCTTTCTTTCTTTCTTTCTTTCTTTCTTTCTTTCTTTCTTTCTTTGAAAATGTCCATCGTGCCGGCCTGCATGTGGAGAAGGAGGTGTCATGTAGTGAAGGACGGTCGGTCCCCTGTTACATAAGTCTGCCATCGATGTTTTCTGGGTAGCTTCGATGCAGTTGGGCTAAAACATTGGGTTGAGTGGTCATATTTGATGAAAAATGGTTGCAGATAAGAAAAGAGAGGAAATGGGTTTTACTGAGCGAAGTTGAATGTTTCCTTAAAAGACGAGATAAACGACATAAATCCACATGCTGGTTTAAACTATTCAGCCTGACACAATATTTGTGATCAGGTTCTCATGTTGTGAATATGTAGATGTACTCAGTCTAGCTTTGAGTTTTAAATAATTTCACAAACGCTTTTATTCCAAATTCCCAAAAAAACGTCATACAAATTTTAGCAATATAAACTCATTAATTAGCAAGAAAAAAAGTTGATTTAGAAATTGAGAAATTATGAAAAAAAAAAGAAAACTTTAATTGTTTTAGGCTTTCTTAGCATGATATAGCACTTTAAAATACATTCATTAGTATGTTTGTTTTAAGAAGTACTTGTAAGTAGAAGTTTTGATGTGTTCAACGTTTAAACTCTCAGTAAATATTTGCAATAATCACAAAAAAAAATCTTACTTGCAGTGGACAAATATATTTATGATGTACTTTGTTAAGTTTAAAGACGGATGTATGATTTTAGAGGCATCCCATACAATATATCCATAAAAGCATGATCCTAAAGGTGAGTGTGTTCCTGCATCCAAACGTAGCAGTTTCTAAAAAGACAGTGCATAAATAACCCAATTAGCCAAAATTTAAGCCCAAACACATGGTGCCTCTAACAGTAAGGTTTTAAAACAGCATTTGAATCAGCTAATGATGTTGTTTTCTATTTTTACTGTTTAACCAGTGCTGGGCATTCAAATGAAGCAGGTGTCACAGGTTAATGTTGGGCTGTCACCTTTAGCAGGGAGGGTGTGCAACAGCATATTTACATGCAATTTCCATAATAACAAAGTAAAGCCAAGTTAGTTTGAGTTCTGCCTTCACCTTAAAACTCCAGTCTTAAAGCCACTCTATGTAAAACTGCCACATCTGACCACATGGGGGCAGCATATCACAGAAAGAGTCATGTGTGAGCCCCTGGCACAACATAAAGTAGCTCTACTGGGACAAAGTAGTATTACAACACATACTGGACTGTCCCCATCCATGAGCGCAGTATTTGTTCACAGTTATGATAACCCATTCCTCTACAATTCAACAAATGAAACAGGGATTTTAAGAATTTCTTTAACCAATATACAGATTTCTGTTGTTGAACTATTCTTCTGTATGCAAATTAGTTAAAACTTTTAATAAACCTGAATCTTGCTACTCAGTAAACCATTTTAAAAACTTTATATGCAAAAAATAATCTTCTAATGGTAGATGTGAACCTGCACAGTTTACAACACAGTAGACCTTCAAGTAGTGGACGAGGAGGTTGAACTATCCTGAGGTCTTGTTCATAAGTGGGGAGAAGAAGAGCGCTGGACATCTCTTCGTCAGGAGAGGATCTCGGAGAAGACCCAGGTCTCAACAGAGGTATTATAACTCTCAGTTGGCTTGGGAGCGCCTCCGTGTTGTCCCCTGACCTCCCTTTTCCAAGCCATCGCTCTACAGAAACCGCTTTGAAGACCTGGTAGGAGATGAACTGTAGAAAATGGATGAATGACTTGACCTGGTGCGGGTAGGTTAAAATCTTGTTTGTTTTTAAATGAACGATGACTCACTATCCTCCAGTGAACCAGCAGATGTAAGAAATTAGCTGATAATCATTTGATCCAAATATCAAATAGAGTAAAACTCCTCACCAAAACAGTATTTTGTTTTATTATTATTGTTTTTTAGGAAGTTCTTGTTTTAACTTGTCATATATACATGTGGTACACATGGAAATGCAAACATCTTACCTGCCACATCAAATATGTCAATGCCTCGGGTTTAATCCTGTTATTTTATTACACAGAACATGTCTACATGTTTTACTAATGAAAACACAACAAGAAATGAACATGCGATCTCTTGGATCTCATCAGCTTACTGAGTATTTATGTTTATTTTGTTGCTTATTTTTTCACTCATCGGATGCTCTCCCGACATATCTTTAATCATTTTACACACATTTAATCCTCTTCTCTCTTCTGCTCCATCTGCTTGCTTCTTTCTCAGCTTCAACTTGGATAATTGCATCTGTGTAAAGTACTTTTTCTTGGTTTTAAGAAAAATCTGTGTGTGAGAGTGTAAGAGGGGATGGCACAAAAACTAGGAATTAGTTATAAAGAATGGTTCTGTGTGTGGTGTGTGTGTGTGTGTGTGTGTGTGTGTGTGTGTGTGTGTGTGTGTGTGTGTGTGTGTGCGTGTGTGTGTGTGTGTGTGTGTGTGTGTGTATTTGAGCTAGAAAGATCTCATTATGGAAAGGTCACCCAGCGATGTGTATTGGACTGGGACCGGGAATTAGGCAGGTTGTCACTGGTCACATGGGCTTAAACTCCTGAGTTTGTGAGCCAGATGTGACCGAGTGTGAGGTCCTATCTTGTTGTTTGTGCTTTGTGTGTTACCCATAGCTGTGTATCTGTGCCCTATGTACTGCACCATTTCCTCTTATGGTGCAGCATTAGAATACAGTCTATGTCTATATCTCTTCATGTCTACATGTATATTGTACAACTCCAGTTCCAAGAAGAAGTTGAAAGACAAAACTGCAATGGTTTGCAGGTTTTATAAGCCCATATTTTATTCACAATACAGCGTAGAAAACATATTTAATGCTGAAAAAGACACATTTCATCATTTTATTTCAAAAATTAAATAAAATGAGCACAGTTTCAAACTGATGGCAGCGACACGTCTAAAAACAGAGGAAAAATGTGCAACAAAAGGTTATGAAAAGTAATACTTGGTTGGCATTTTGCATTTGATCAGATCAGCTTGCAACAGGTCAGTGGATTAAAAAACTAAATCAGAAAAATGTTTCTTGGCGTAAAAATGTGAAGTCAAATATTTCGTCATGTACTGTGTATAATGTCTTTGAAAGAGTCAGAGAATCTGAAGAATCTCTGTCTGCCTAACAACACGACGGGAATAATTCTGTGATGGAAATCCCTAATTGGGTTCAGGAACACTTGTGGAAATCACTGATGGAAGCAGAGTTTGTCACGCCGTCCACAAATACAGGTCAAAGGTTATCATGCAGAGAAGAATCCCGATGGGAACACGATCCAGAAACACTGCTATCATCGTTGTTTTGGAGTTCATTTAAAATGGACTCAGGCAAAGTGGAAAACTGTCCTGTAATCAGCCAAATTGAAACCGTGGAAGCGGCGTCTTATGGATCATAGAGGAGAGGGAGCATCTTGCTTGTCATCAGGGCTCAAAACCTTCATCACTCATGATGTGAGGATACATTAGTGCTTATCTTCTGGAAGGAAAACGTCAGTACTGACGAGTATAGTCAAGTTTTAGAGGAATGTTGGCTCCCTTCCAGACGTTTTCAGAGACGTCTCTACCATCAAACTGAAAATGACCTCGATGGGTTTTTTGTTGTTGGTTTTTAGATATTGCATTTCCTCATTTTATCGTCTTGTGTTTTCTATGTTCTTTTTTGCGTATGATAACGTTTCATGAGATTTGCAAATTATTGCATTCTGATTTTAATTTACATTTCACAAAGTAGCCCAACTTTTTCAGAAGTGATGTTAAATTTTAACAAGTTAACATGTGAAGAACATCTAACAGTGACATTCATTTTTTATCTCGGTCTACGGTTTTGGGTCCATGTGGTGTGTGTGTGTGTGTGTGTGTGTGTGTGTGTGTGTGTGTGTGTGTGTGTGTGTGTGTGTGTGTGTGTGTGTGTGTGTGTGTGTGTGAATGAATAAGACATCGAGTAGTACAGTTATGAGCTTATGCGCCAGAACATACACAAAACATTAAATTACCCATATTGAAACGTTTTGTTTTGTGACAAAAAAAAACAAACTAGTCATATCATATGCAAGCATAAAGAGAATCACAAAGTTAAACTTTAACACCGCATCAGGAAAAGAAGAAAACATTTGCTGTGAGCTACAAATGCTAAAAAAGACACAATTTTTCATTTTTCATTTCCAGAATAACAGAAGATTAATTAATTAATTAACAAACAATGCCTCAAGCAAAAATTCACCGTTACTTATTTATTCTCTCTGTGGAAAGCGGTGCGCCTGGTACACACATTTAGCCAGATAAGTCTTTCGCTTCACATTTTGGGGAATTTATTTGTAATCTTTGCTGCACAGAGCTTTTAGTTTTGCGCCCTTCTTGTCCTGTTTTGCTTAAATTGTTGATTTGAGGTCCATCCGCATATTTTCAGTGTTGTTTAGGTAAGATGTGTTCTTCTCAGACAGGAACAATCAGATGCGTAATCTAGCGTTGAGGCCTAATGTAACTTTAATGCATTTAATTATGCAAGTATTTAGAAAGAGCAAAAAAAAATAACAACTCACTGGCACACAAATCAGAAGAAATTAATTCAACTTGATGAAAAGAAAGTAACTAACCTAGTCATTTTTTTATGAATGGCATGTTCTTTTTTTTTGATTGAGGAGCGGCCGGAGTCTCCTGCCAGCATCTAGTGGTCATCTGTGGTATTGCACTTTAAGGGATATATCTTTTGGTTTAATGTTTGACACCTGATTAGTGTATTAATCTTTTCTGTAAAGTCTATAATTGCATATTTATTATATATTTTTTTTCTTCACCATTTACTTTGTTGTAATCATGTGCTTAATTAATGTGTGATGTCAAATAGTGAACACAAACACACACGTTCCCATCTAGAAATAAGTGAGCATAGCAAAATACCCCCTAATCAGGCCTGTGCTTGTGTTGGCGGTGATAAATGCCCCTTTGGATACTCAATGCCAAATAATCAAGATTGACGCTGGTACACAGTCTTCTGAGGTGTGTGCATGTGGTGGTTTGCTATTTTTGTTGGAAGGATCTAATCAAATATAATCATGCTGATTACGATAATTGTGAGGTTTATAATCATTTCCTTGCCCCCTCCTTTTCTGCTACGTGCTCTTGTCTCTGATGCGTTTCACTACTGTCAGCCAATGTTCCTTCACATGCATTTAAAAGTCACTGATGGAAATTAAAAATTACAACAAGCCATGTTTGCCAAAGTTAGTTCACAATAATGTCTATTTGATGACTGAATGATCCTTGAAAATTCAGTGAATAATTCGTACTGTAACATGTTTCTCTTTTCTTTGAAACATAATATTCAACTCTTTAATGTAAACTTTTATTGACTGTTTAAGGTTGTGGAAGGCAAAGTGTTCTGCAATCATTTGGTATGCTGACAAAGGTCTTCTTTGAAATAAACTTTTTTCTCTTTTGTTTCCCTGCAGGACACAGAAGTGATGAACACGGCCATTCTTACCGGTCGCCGTGTCGCAGTGCCCATCAAACTGGTTACTGTGGAAACCGATGGCCAGGTGAGGGAGGTGGACGACTCGGTGACCTGCACCTCAACAGACGTGGACGTGGTCAAGGTATTTGTTCCAAATCCAAATAGAGAGATGCCAAATAGGAATTCTGACAGAAACGCGAAGCAGAAAACACAGAGATGACAAGACAGTTACCTGTACCCATCACCAATAAGCTCCTCGGTATTCTCAGGGAATCATGGCTCCTTTTCAAAAGCCAAAGTTGGTGAGTCCAGACCAGGAAAAGGACAGATGGTCCCATGAGTCTCAAAGGCAAAGTCCTTGCAGTTCTGACTTCATGTGTCAGAAGGTGAACCTCTGATCCCCTGACGTAAGACTTTATCTCAGGACATCATTATATCCATGTAAATTTTGATTTGTATGTGTAAAGATGGTATTTTTTCTCGCTCATCAAAGGATGAAAATCTACATGTATTAAGGAAGTTGATTATAAACTTGTGGCTGACGACCATAGTTTTGCCACCTGGATGCAGAGACTGGAGACAGACCCAGAGATCTAGAAATATTAAAGTAACATCCGCCTGTTAATTGTGAAACAGTTTATTAAACATGATAACACTTTATTATTTTTATTTTTGGACATACAGACATTGTATGGATATTTGAGACATTTTCAAACTGATCCCTCTGTTCACCCACAATCATGTCCACGTGACAAATCAATATAACTTACTTAAATTATTAAGTCACGTGTCCTCTGTACTGCTATTTCTTTGACTCTAAGTCCTTCATCGCTTTTTTGCAAATCCCTTTCATAGGAAGGGTAGAGGGCAGCTGGAGCAGTGCTTTTGGATTTGGAGGCAATCCAGGAGCTATCTGTTTCTTTGCTGAAACTTTGGAGTGAACCTGACTGAAGGACACGCCTCAGACGTGAGCCATTCAGCTTAACAAACTATCTACAGAGCTGCTTCACTAACTGATAAAGCAGAAACGGCTTAAGTACCTTCACAGAAACAAGCAACAATGCCTGCAACTGAAGATTAATACCTCATGTGCATTGCTGTGTTCACCCTCAGGGCCTAAAATAGAAAATACCCTTGCTGTGACAGTTTCAATATGATGCCAATTTCCTGGTACAAGCCGACAAGAGTAGTGCTGTTTAAGTACAATCAATAATAGCACAGCGAAAATGGAAAGAACTCATTCACTTGAATGTTATGCTTGTGGTGCGTCCATGAGTGTGTAAGTGTTTATATGAGGTGGGTTTGAGGTTGTTTCCATGTAAGTCAAGAGCGTGTAAGTAAAACACAAAGACAAGAACTTATACTGCTCGTATATAACAGATTTGGAATAAATATAAAATATGCTTGTTCCCATGCCTTTAATACATAATGTTTATTGCAAAACCAATAATAAACCTAATGATATGAAATGCCCTTTAAAAAGAAAAACTTTAATGAGAAGATAGTGAATAACATTGATTAAGCCGGTGCTGACGTCACGTCGAGCTGAAAAACATTGATTCAAGGCATTCGTTTGGATATTACTTTGACGTGTACCGTTCATTTAATCATTTGTGCACGCTTAAGAGCAGCTCACCATGGCAACAGCACACCCTCATGTCGGCAGCTTCCCCTACAGGAATGTGTACAGCTCATTGCTAAATCACAAAAACTGTTTTGGTATGGCTTAATGAACAAAAAAAAAAAAAACAAAAAGAACGAGGAACGCGCCTCGGAACAACCCTGACTCACAAACCTGAGTCCTGTCGTGGAATTCATCGCCGCTTGCCTCCAGAGGTCCTGTGTCCATGCCTGGACAATATTATCAGCTGGTTTTAATCTGTAAACTCAGCTAGGATGGTAGGAGGAAGCAGGAGGAGGCAGGAGGAGGCAGGAGGAGGCAGGAGGAGGCAGGAGGAGGCAGGACGGTCAGCAACAAGGAGCTGGGCTGCTTGTGTTTGTTTGAATCCAAAGAAAAGTGACAATATGTGACAATTGAACATTGTTTGTTCACATCTGATCTGGCAGTTATTCCCTCTCTTCTGTTTCTAAACACACACACACACACACACACACACACACACACACACACACACACACACACACACACACACACACACACACACACTGTTTGAACATAAACAGCTGTTTGACAGTGGCACCATCAGAGTAAAACTCCAGGTAGTAGTAGTCAATGATTCACTATGACAGCTGTACAAATACCATCCGGAAAGCCTTCACAGCACACCGGTGACTATTGAACACTGAGTTGTGCCTCAGAGCAAAGACTTAAAGCTTTTAAAACAAACAAAAAACAAAACTGCCTCTTTTGTTTAGTTCTTATGACACAATCAATTCCATACAAACAGCAAAAAAAAAAAAAAAATCTCTTTGTAATATGCATTTCATTGCTGGATGTAGTGAACATATATCAGTACTGGATATCTAGTTTTATATTGTAAAATAGCTGCATTGCATGTTAGCAGATCCATGAGGCCAATCCATTCATACACGATGCAGCGGCGACGGCTTCAAAAGTACGTCAACTGTTTGGAATTAACTGCCATGAATGCGATCTGATCTTCATCTATGTTACCATAATAAACACACACAACTTATCAGTCTGTCGTATAAACGGGCGTAAATCTGAGCTCGGACATCATCCTACAACAGAGATCACATGTTACTCATGAAACATTCAAACGACGGCGATTCCACCGGATGAGCAGAGTTTCATCAATCTAATGGCTGAAGGTTGTTTTTTTGCAAACCATTTAAATACCAAACCCTTCTGTATTAAAGCTTTGAAGGCCTCGCCCCACGCAGTTTACAACTTTGCAAAAAAAAAAAAAACCTTCTCGAGTTAGAAACGGAGATACTTTTGTCTGAAGTGAACTTACGCCCCACAATTTCATTTGGTAAATTTGCACATCAAGTAAACTTGCAGAAACCCTGTTTGGGCTGAAATAACTGGCTCTAGCAGCAGCGTGTCGGAATTAATACAATTAACTAAACTACATCCAACAATCTTTGAATCGTGTTGACACGTTAAGTCATTTCATATGTCTTTAACTCTTAATTTTACGTATAATTGCATGTTTTCAGCAGCTTTTAAAATGAGGTCGAGAAAACAGGACAGCCACACCGACAGCTCAGGATACTTGTGTTTGATGTACCAAAAAAAAAAAAGAAAAGACACTTTTAAAAGCAAAGCAGTGACTTGATTCAAATGTTTTACGATTTGTTAAAATTTGTGGTATGTAGATTTGTTTTCCTCACGTTGCAGGTAAAAATCTATTGGCCAGATTTTCATTTGGTTTCAATTCGATTCCATTTACTAACTTTTTATATTATAATTCGTGGTGAAATACCACAGGCAGGGGAGGAACTGCGACTAATGAGCATATGAAGATGACTGACTGGACCCGTCACCTCGCTGAAATACACTGCTGTTGACTTCACTGATGCACTTCTTGTCGCTCAGTTGAGCCCATTTATCCTTGACGGCAACATAAGCAATAGGGTAGTGCTACACATGTAATAACTTCACTCCTCATCCCCAGCCCTCCCCTCCTCTCGTCACATTCTCTGTCAGTGTAAACTGTCTTGTTAAGGTCCCTGGAGAGTTTGTCATTTGTGATGTGCGTACGAGCTGCTGCTGTTGACGCAGCAGTACGTGTAGGTCAGCTGTGTCACACCTACTAGGGGACAGATAGAGGACAAGTACACATGTACAAACAAATTAGTACCATTATCCTGACCTCACACAGCGCAAGGAGGCAAAATACGGAGAGATGGGTCGAGGTGGTGAGAAGATGGATCAATGAGGGAAGGATGAGGGGACGACAGGGGAGAGACCTGGGAAACAGGGGAAATAAAAAGGCCCAAAGATTTTAGATGTTCAAGACATCGTCATGTTGCATGGGAATAGCCTGGCACTTCAGGCACACTTTGTTTGTCAACATTATGCATGTTTAGAATTTATAGGAATATAAAAGTCTGGGCGAGACTGACCTTCCTCAAGATTGCATTTCATAAAAAAGTTGGCCGAAAAAAAAAAAAAAAATTACACCTGATATGTGTTGTAATACACAACTTCAACATTTTATGCTGAGATGGAAGTGAAAAATGATGACAAGGGGAAGAGACAAAGGAAAGGAAATTAAAGAATAATGGGGAGGGGCAGCAAAAGTGATGTTTCCTCATGTTATCATATCAGTTTCCATTTCATTTAAGGAATATTTGCCTACTTTTCTGAAGCGTCGCCTGGCTACAGCAATCTTCCATCCCTGCCACCGGGAAAAAGCAGCCGACTTTCAGCTCCCGTCCTGGTGGGACAACTGCTTATCGATTTACAACACTATGGCAACACATCAACAAGGATGAAGCTCCTTCAGAGATACAGTGGGGATCTTGGCAGAGGACAGTCAAGAAAATAATGATTGAAGAGAAAGAGAGAGAGAAGAAGAAGGAACCAAACAAAATTAAGTCTTTGTAAAGTTGTAAAAGCGACTTAGCTGGTGAGAAATTATTTAAGGTTCAGAAAAAGCCCTGAGACAGTTTAATCTTGTAGCCATCGGAGACCATCGCTGTGATGTAGTGACAAAAAGCAATACGCAATTCTCACATGGCGCAGCCAGAACATGGGTCCAAACTTACCTCGGTTAGATCTTATAGCAGGATTATGACAATGTGAGAGCTACGTAACACTTCCTAAAAGTAATTAAATATCGATCCCATCCATTGCCTATACCCGCTTTATCCTTTGCAGGGTCACGGGGGTCTGCTGGAGCCCATCCCGACTCATTACAGGCGAGAGGCAGTGGTCCACCTGGACAGGTCGCCAGTCTGTCACAGGGCCACATACAAGACAAACAACCATGCACGCTCACACTCACACCTGCGGGCAATTGAGAATCCGCAATAAACCTAACATGCATGTTTCAGGACTGTGGCAGAAAGCCGGAGTACCCGGAGGGAACCCACACAAGCACAGGGAGAACATGCAAACTCCACAACGAAAGACTCCCGCCGGGAATCGAACCAGGAACCTTCTTGCTATGTGGCAACAGTGCTCACCACTAAGCCTTCACTAATATTCATTAAAAAAAAAAAAGTTAAAACTGATAGCCTTACACAAAATATTCCTTTGTGTCAATTTCAGTTTGGGCTGCAAGAGAGTATGACCCTAAATATCCCTGTGTTACCCAAGCACATCGGAAAGTCTTCCTGTAAAAGGACTTCTCCTTGTAAACGCCTTCACTCTTGTAATAAAGTAGTTATAAACTGCTTAGAAAAAGCAGGTGAAATTAGGCATTTCAGGATGGTGGAAACAAGGATAATGTGGATAATGCTTCATTTTTCACATCCCAATATTTCATGGTAATTAGGAAGGAATTTTTAAATAATTACCCCCAAACGACAGCATCATTTATTTTATAATTTAGTGGTAGATAGTCAAATTTGAAATAAAAATTTATTCTGCTTCTTTTTTTTTTTTGCATTAAGTATCTGTCAAAGTTTAACACAGAATACAGTTCACCATTACAGGTGGGGATTTTTTTTATGCTTTTTCTTAATTTGAGGAGACAGAAGGGGAGTGATGAGCAGAAATGCTGAAACACACAACATTGTAATACGTCAGTTAAAGCATCTACCACCTTCTATCACAATACAGAAGCCCATAAAATAGCTAAATAAAACTAAAATAAAAAAATGGAATAGAATTTGTCCCTATTTTGAAGTAAACACATCCAACCAAACACATCCTCTTACTCACCTCATCTCCTTCACGCCCTCCCGTCTTCACCCTCTTTTGCATTCAAGTGCAGTGACAGCATGTGCACTAACCTCCTTAAAAAATGTCCTTCTCTGTGTTTCAATCTGATGTGCTCTAGCACCTCCGTTGGCAAGAATTACTGTATGACCTTCAGAAAGCAGCTAACAATTGATTGATGTCCACTTTCTTCAAACCATGATGAAGCACTTTTTAAAGCCAGTTTTCTCCACGCTCAGAAAAATGTTACATCTCAGTGAAGTGTTTAATCAAAGAACGCTATAAAAATAACAATCATAAAGACACAGAGCAGGAAAGACGTTTGGCACATGCAACAATTAGTTTCTTCATACATTTTATTTTAAAACTGTGAAATATCCCCATGGTTTAACAGGGATTACAACCTGTATAAGACACCATTGTTCCATCTACACAACAGTTACCCGAAGACAGAGAGCATAAATATGAAAGGGAAATACATAGTTTATGTGTGAATCTTAAAATAATATAATGATTATCAAATAAACGACTGTATTTCTGTTAATATACATGCAAAGATGTAATTTCAGCACAAATACAGAACCTTCCGGTGCAGAAAAATGTTTTATGTGATACAAGCCATCATTTATCTGTTTCAAACTCCACAACTGGTTTATTAATTAGAAGAAAGATCAGTTCTTGATCTGACACGTGCAGCATCACACACACGTCCTCCGAATTCCCTCAAACATGCGTGCACATACACACCCATTCCACTATCATTTCCATGTCTTTTTAACTTCCTCCTCTTCAAATTTAATTACTGACAACAACATTAAAGGAATCTCCACACAAGCCAATTACCATTCAGCCCCCCCGGGTGTGTCCGCGCGATGATCTCTGCATCTGCGTGAGGGAAAGATCTGAAGCAAGAGTGACTGTCGTGGATGAAACAGCACGGCAGGACCCGGCGTTTCCTTTCACCGCTGCCAAAGAGGCTGCGTGCTTCTGGTTTACCTGTTAGTTGGCAAGATTACACAAAAACTACCAATCCGAATCTCATCAGATTTGCTTTGCAATTAGAAATACGGTTTAAAAATAAAACCACAACAAAACCACAACAAATAAAAGCATAGACAGTATTGGCCATTTATTACTGCTCCTGCTTTTTTTTTTTTTTTTTTTTTTTTTTTTTTTTGTTGGCAGCGGTCAACAGTCAAAAGCACTTCTCCATTAAGGTAGGTGAGTGTAAATGTGTATGTGTGTGTGTGATTTACCCAAACTTCCTCAAAATGTATTACTGAATTTAAGCAAGTAAGCGTCTCCCTCATTTTAATAAATTAAAATGTTATAGAATGATGATGTAATATACGTAAGAAAATATGTGGGAAGAGTATCGTCATCATATCATCACAGGAGGAACTCTGAGACAGCTGTGAACATTTGAGAAATGCAAATAAAAGAAAATAAAAATACAGCAATTCTTAAATTTACTCTAAATTTATATGCAGATAGTATGAAGCCAATATATATGTTTTTTTTCCCCTTGTCAAGTTTATTTCATTGTCAGTTTACATCAATTTCTGCATTTCAAGCCTACAAAGTACGAGGAGTTGGGGTATTAACTCTTTTATTTCATTTTATTTTGTAATGTTGCCACAAGTCTGGAAAGACGTTCTGGCGACGTTCTGGCGTTTAGGACACAAAGTGATGAAGTTCTAGCTCACTTTAAGAAGACAAAAATGTTCTTTCATCCCATTGTTCTTGCAAGCGCGTAGTAAGGTGTGCAGTAGTTCAGGGTCATCATTGTTGTATTGTTAATTTCTGAATTCTATAAACGTTCTTGAATGGGCACAAAGGACTGAGGGTCATCGGTTGCCTTTTATCCCTTTCACACACAGGGCAGTAGCAGGTGATTAAGCGCGTAGTTGGTCTATTTGAAAGTGTCCAAAACCTGGCAGTCTCCCTGGTGTGATTAACAGCAATTCTTTAAATCATGTCGAGTCTGAAACAAAGCAGAGTTACAGTTGCAGCCAGAACGCCAGCAGAGGCTGAAGAGGAGGCTGAAGCGGAGGCTTGAGGGTCTGAAGATATTTAAAGGTCTGTCTGCATGGTCACGTTTTGTTTCTCCTGCAGATTTTGAGTCTAAAAGCTGTGTTTGTAATGCCTCGAATGTTGTTTTACATTGTTCGATGAAAAATGCTCCCGTGGTCTTGACGGCAGTGTATGTTTCTCTAAAATCTCCGTATAATGTTGTGCATTAGTGCTGTCAACACAAAAAGTGTCAATAGGTGTGTTTCCATTAGCGGGCGTTCCAGGTAGATTTTTTGGGGCCGGATTGTTGATGTTGATGCTTTACCAGGAACAGCCCTGCAAAAGTGTCCATCAGGAACCTTTCCTCGTCCAGAAGATGTTCCTGTTGCAGAAGAGATACTCAGGATACTCAGGATACCCCTGGCACGGGGTGTCTACTAATCTGGATTTCTAAATCATGGCCACCTGTCTCACCCAACTGAACCTATCGATCCCGAACCATTCATCTTGATTACTGCCACGGCAGTATAGGTTTTAAGAAAGCAAACAAAAACACAAGTAGTATACCTTGTTTAGGTGTTTCTAAAAGACTGGGACAGTATTCCTTGATTGTAGAAACAGTTAGTTCAAAAGGGGGCTGGGTTGGCATCAACGAAGGGTGATGAAGAAGAAAAATACACGAGAAAACAAAAATACAAAATAGAAGGACGGGGGTTTATCCAGATGCCCCGAGTCACCTGAAAACCTAGAAGGGAAATGAAAAGTAAAGTGGATTAAAGTCAGAGGTCTCTCTCTCACACACACGTCACACACATCTGACACCACTGTCAGAAATCACACATCATATATATATATATATATATATATATATATATATATATATATATATATATATATATATATATATATATATATATATATATATAGGAGCCGTAACCTTGAGGGGGGTCTAAAACTATTTTTTAAAACTATTCAGTTCATATAACAGAATACGGTTCTGTCGGTAAATCAGCAACGTCATGAATGTCTCTATAAAATGTTCAACACACTGCCCGGTGACAAAAACTACCAGGGAGTGAAAAACTGCCTAACTTGAGGCTTTGTAAGTCTATACAGAGAGCACTGAGACTGCAGAAATCTGACTTCACGAGATTCTTCTGCATCCAAACTGATTTATAGTCATTCATTTTCTGTACTAGCATCATTCATATTCAGGGTCATGGAGAGGCGGCTGGAGCCCCGTCCCAGCTGCCAGCGGTCCGAACGTGGGGTACACCCTGGACTAGTTCTCAGTCCTAACAGGACCACACAGTGACAAACCAGAAAACACCTAGTAAACCCTCAAAATCACTCCTACTTATAATAGTCACCTAAAAATCCTAACATGCATATTTTTGAAAGGATGGATGAAAAAACTCAGCAAAACGCAAAATCAGCACAGAAATACAACTGAGATTCAAGCTGCCAACATTTTTAAGCAACAGTGCTAACAAATACTATTTTAATATAACTAAAATAAATTCATGTAGAACTCAGTGGAATATAAAAAAAGAAAAGTGTGTTCACATGCACCTAAAACAGATTTGAGATGCTTTTCAGGACACTTTCGACTACTAAATAGTCTTTTACATCCAGTCAAATGGGTCAAATATTGAAAGTATCTTACATTAACGAAAAAAAAACAACTAATACGATGTAGAATAAAACAAAAGCTACATGGATTTAAAAAACAAAAAGTTAAGATATTTGTGGGTTATAAAAATAGACCCATAGAAAATTAAATAGTATATGCCCGTGTACTTAAAATATTTTTGTATAGAATCAGCAGGTACATCTTTGATTTTTTTTTAATTAATTTTATTATTCATATGTCGCATATGGGGCAGAGAGCTGTAGCACAAAATCAAAGTTACTGAACATAGGTTTATTTACAGGACAGTAATATAAACTGCTGATCAAACTGAAAATCAATGTATCAATATGTGTTTTAATCTCCATCAAAAATAAAACTGATCCCTGATGTCGTTCCTAGATGTGGGCTTGATGTTTTCAAGTTCAGCGTTTAGCTCTGTCGAACCTTAAATATATTTGTTTTGTTTTGGGTTATTTATTATATTTATTATTGTTTCTTACATAAGAAACATAAAAACATAAAACATAAAAATTTGTCTTATGGGCTACGTTAATTTCATTCCATTTCTGTCCGAGTATATCCGGTATGATTCATCTGGCTTAGCTTGTAGAAATATATAATCAATAAATACACTGCTGTTACGTTCACAATGAATAGCTCTTTGAAAGCATTTGGTGAGTGAAGAAAAGTGACAGGAAAGCATTTGTGAGACAGGCAGAGGAAGTGAGAAGTAAGGAAAGTTCACAGACTTGGAAACACTAACCCCTGGGTCCCACCTGGAGCAGAACCGCTGTGGTCCACCTTTACTGCCTTTTTGTTTTTTTTTTCAGTTCTCTGCGCATCCTTGAGTCGTACTGGGAGCGTTTCAGAGTTGCCACGCATCACCGCACTGCTTGTTCTGTTCGATTTTGAGACTTGAAGTTTGAGACTTGAAGGCTTCTTGTTGTGCCTCATTTTATTTTTTAAATTGTCCAGATTTCGTTCAGTCTGGTGTCAGACTTCCTAAAAACACAATTATCTGTGTGCAAATTGATGCGGTTTCGTGGAACCTTTACCTGACGGGTCTTCTGGGTTGCGTCTAAATTGTGCTTCTGGTGGGACCGTGTCCTTGATTTGTAAAAGCCTCAATTCTCAACAGCTGACACGGCACAGCCAGGCCGCAGCGCTTCGGCGTCCGCTGGAAACCAGCAGTTAGTCGATGTGTAAATGCTCATTTTTGTGTTCATTTCCGTCTGTTCACAGAGGAGACTCTGGCGTATGCTGTGTCCAAGAAAAGCCCCACTTGTCACACATGTAACCCCCATAAAATATACTGGCCTCAATCAATAGCTAATTAGCAACTAATTATCATTCTGAATTTGAGCTTTTCACCTATTGATAACTTAAGTCGCATCGCGTCTTATGTTATACTTCTAAACACTGTTTTCTCAACACAAATGCAGACATAAGCCTTCTCTCAGGGCATTTGTTTGATTAAAGTCAACAGGTCAAGAGAGTTTTACTCTTTGTACTGAAAATAAAACTGGCTTCAGTCTTTAAATACACCTTAAAGTGTCGTCCTTGTTGTGTCAGAGCAACAACACAAATTAAGGATATTAGCAGTACAATGATATAGTTTATTATAGGTTAAACCGAGGAGTGCGTCCTGTGTTTGAACAGATGTGCGGTCGAGAACAATCCTAACTGTTGACCTACAGGAACTCAACCCATACTCAGATTTAATAACTGATTTTAAAAACTGCCTTTTGGAGGATTGTCTGTCCTACCAACCGAGCAGCAGACCTGCAAGCGTCCTCGGTTGACCCATGTGTCATCACATTTGTTTTTGCTCATACATTTATTTACACAAATACACATAAAGTGACAAGGGAGCTGTACAAAGTGCAAGTGAACCGGACAGGTGAGAGGGAAAGAGAGCATGAGATGATGAAAAACAGTAGAAGTCAAACAAATAAAAGACTTTGTAAAACAGGCGGCAGCCAGAGAAAGCAGACGATAAAGTGAGCAGAGAAGGTGGCTAAGATGTCTACAAATAATAGGACATCTGGTAACACGCACCACAATGTTATAATTATTTTAATTTGTTTTTTTATTGTCATCAAAAAAAGAATAAAAAACAACAACATAAATTTAGACACTAGAAAGAAAATACATTGGACTGATCTTCGCCTAAGTTGGGCAAAAACATCTGTGCGTTGAAACTGCTTGTTGCTTATCCAGTTATCAAGTCGCAGAGCAGACAGACCACCTTTCCTGTGAGGTCGGACCTCCGGTTTCTGCTTGGGGGACCTGAGAACACCGTACGCTTGTTGGGAATGTTTAGTCTCGTGGGCCTGCCCTGGAGTCTCCTCCCAGATGAATATGACCTGAATAGCTCCACATGGAGCAACCCTGATCAGATGTCTTACTAGTTTCATGCTTTTCAGTTCATACATTCCCTCTTTTTACAGACACTTTTGTCTTTAAGCTTTGTTTCAGCCCGTTTAAAGGTTAAGCAATGAAAGTACAGTGTTGGAAATGAAAACGGCAAAGAGAGAGAAAGACATGGGAATTGTTTAAATTTGCTGCGGCATTGCTGCATTTCCTACTGTATTCCTGTCAGCAGCCAGCGGCTGGCTACCACTGCAGGGCTATTAACACCGGAAAGATCAAGCTGTTGAACCGCTTTCACAGAGGTCAGGCATCTGGTTTTTTTCCAGCATTACCACCACTTATGTTTAAATCCACTTAAGCTTCCCTCACTAAATGTTATGAAACCATGTAGTGTAAAATTGGGAAGGCAAAAGCTGGCACGGTACAAGCAGGTAATTACCAGCGTGATTAGAACCATGTTGAACAAATAAGCTGGACAGAGGCCACTTGCAGGTTCATACCAACGGTCCGAAGATGAACCAAATGCCTTGGGATGCATTCTCCCAACTTAGACTGAAGAACGGTACCGTAAAGTAATTAAAGACAGTATTAAGCTATCGGAAATTATGTCCTAACTCGTATAATATTATGAATTCCAACATTTCTTTCCCGTTGGGTGTATAATCTTCTCCCAAGTTAATGCCTTGCTCACATTTGCACTAACAGAGCATAAGGTGATTTTTTCCCCCATTTACTTGGTATTAATTCTTTATATAACTTCTTTTTCCAGTGGAATCACCACAGTCAGCATAAAAAAGGTTTTGTCTTGTTTTCTCTTCTTCGTTTCAGAAAACAATAACTAGTTTGTATTGGAGAGAAAATCTATTCATGCAGAAGCATTACTGTCATGGCTAAAAGCATGTAAACGGTGCACTTTCAGGGTACAATTTCTCTGTTTTTGCCAGGAAAATTGCACAAAGGAAGATAGGTAGGACTCACTCCTTGGTATGGGAAAATCTATTCATTCACCATTCATCCATTCATCCATTCACTTTCTTCTGCTCCAGCAGAATCCAGCATTGGAAAGTGGTTTCCAGACAGCCATTCACCCCACGTTTTCTAGTTTTCCCAGAAGGACCCTGAAGCTAACCCAAATGAGATATGTAATCCCTCCAGCGATTTCTGGGTCTATCCCCCGGCCCCTTCTCAGCCTCTGTCTGGAAATCCTCTAAAGGAAAGTGCCCAAGAGGCACCCATATCAGATTTCTGAACCGCCTCAGCTGGCTGCCCCTGACATGATGGAGCAGTCCCTCTACTTCCAGTCCCCTCTGGATTAATGAGCTCTTCACAGTATCTTCAAGGCTGCACCCAGCCATCCTATAGGGGAAACTCATTTTGGCGTTTTGTCACTACACAGAGCACATGACCATAGGTGATGGTTGGATGGAGATCCATTAGTAAATCAAAAGCTTTGCCTTCTGGCTCAGCTCCCTCTCCCCCATAAAAGTCCAGTACAATGCCTCATTACTGCTGATGCTGTACAATCCATCTCATGCTCCATTTCACCTCAATTATGAACACAATCCCAAGATACTTCAAGTCCCTTGCGTGGGGTAGCAACTCAGCATCAATCCAGGGGGAGAAATCTAAAGTTTTCCACCAGAGAACAGTAGTCTCTGACTTTCATCCGAAGCATTCATCCTGGCAACGTCTCGCTTGGCTTCAGCTGTTCCTGTGTATGGTGGAGGTCACTTTCTAGCCAAAAATGACAATCACAGGATCTCTTTGAAAATGTTTGACAGAGGTTTGGATTGTATGCAGCAGTATTTTTGAGCAAAGCATAAAGAGTGAGCTAAAGGCTAAATGGGCGACTGTAGATTTAACCTCTCACAGGATTCATGCACATCTGGAAACATTCTGGAAGGGTTCATGTTAAAGAGAAGAAAGTGAATTAGTAGTTTAAATCGAATGTTAGGCCATGACGCACTCATACGTACGCTGGGTTCACCCCCTCCAAACGCCCATTTCCATTGATGTACTGACAAGGTTGTATAAGTGACTATGCATTAAAGTATCTTAATCCCTTTTAAAGTTTTTACAGGGTACAAATATTTCATGGGTTACTCAGTTTTCTCTCACTGGGGAAGGAGGGGCAAATATGAAAACCTTAAATACACATGGACACGCTTGAAAAAGCGTTCCATTTCACACAAACACGTGCACACATAGACACACACACTTCTGGGCACAAACGGCACGATACAAACAGACGTATTGGGGGCAGTGTTGACTTATATCCCTATGCTAATAAGCACTAATTTGCATAGGACCAGGGACCTTTCCAGAAAAAAGAAACTCTATGAACCAGCATATGCACAAACGCAAGTGAGTTTTTTTTCCCAAAGTAAAAGGTTATTTTATAAACTATATTCATTCTTGTCTTTTTCAGAAAAAAAGAAGGAGTAAAATGTGCTTATCTTCAGTGATTTTTTTTAAAGAAATCTGGCATTTTATTAATAGAACAACAATTGTCCCTAACTCTTTAGCATTTTTAAATATCATTCCCTATATAAC
The DNA here is from genome assembly GCA_014839995.1 of Xenentodon cancila. Lineage (NCBI taxonomy): Eukaryota > Metazoa > Chordata > Actinopteri > Beloniformes > Belonidae > Xenentodon > Xenentodon cancila. Next base: position 12,479,736 of record CM026202.1, on the reverse strand, counting down.
TGGACTGCTTCTTCCAAGAACGATTAACTAATGTCTTTAACAAGTGGACACAAACAGCTCATGGGATGTTCAAGTGTCGAACCCTGCAGCTGCCATCAAGGAGGGTGAATGGATGGTTGAGCCAAACATCAGACTCTAAGTGTTAAAGTCATTACTCCTTTCATGTAAGTCAGTCATAATTTACACAATCAAATTGTTTTTATAATGTCTTTAATGGCTCACATGTGTTGTTTTGTTGTTTTTGTTTGCATCCTTTGGCCGTATTGTGGTTTTATTTTTCAACCAGTTGCCAACAATGCAGCGATCATTCAACCGATTTTTAATTGTACACATCATTTATAAAGATCTTTTCCACTTAATCAAAACACTATTTCAGCACCAAGCAGCCAAGTTAACAATCTGTACAAAAATAAGAATCAAATGTGCTCCAGAAAAACTTTAATTAAAATGAGCTGCTACATGCTGTGGATATCTACCTGTTATTGGTTTAAAGACAAGACTCCAATGGAGTAAGAAACACTGCAAAAAAAAGAAAAAAAAATTAAACTTAACAAACAATTAAAAAACCTTTCTCTTACTACAGCCTCCCCTCTGGATTTGGTCTTACCTTCAGTGTTTTGCCATCATAAATCATGTTTAACTTCTTGATTCATGTAAGACAACGTCTCCGTCGTATCAAAATCACTTTTTCAACTCTCTGACCATCTCTGTTACCGGGAGAGGTTTGCTCAAAAAGGCATACTGAGTCATCATCTTGGAAAACATGCAATGCTTTCGTGGTTCTGATTGGATAATGGCTGAAGTGACGTGGATTTGTGAACACTCCGATAATTCTTTTCTCTGGGAAGATTCCATGGATGTATCGATCATCCTGATTGTTTAAAAGGTTATTGAAACATTCCCTCACGCTTACACCCACAGCTCAGTGACTCTTCCACACAGGGCCACACAGCTATGAAACACCAAAACAGAACAAAATTCCTGAAATGAGAGGTCTGAGGTCGGAGATTGAAAGAGGGGTGCACGTGCGAAATCCTGTGGGTAAAAGGTGATTGTGATAATCAACAAACTCCAGAAGAACGTAGTGAGAGATGTAGCAATTCCAAGTGACAGCAACATCATGAATAAGGAACACAAGAAGCTGGTGGAACCACCAAGCGTTCAAGGAGGTGAAGTGGTGCCATTGATGATTGGAGCACTTGGAGCTGTGACCTCCGAGTTGGGAGAGTGGCTCCAGCAGATCTTCGGAACAACGTCAAAGATCTCGGTCCAGAAGTGTCCTGTCCTACGAACAGGGAAAATACTGCGTAGAACCCTTAAGCATCCACGCCTCTAGAACAAGACCCGAGGCCGACTTCCCACAGAGAAATGCCTTTCTGTTGCAAAATAACCTTTCAATTAGTTTTTACTTTTCTTTTTGATACCCAAATTATTCTATTCTATACACCTTACAATTGCTAAAATGCCATAATTTTGAGTTAGCTGCGTCCTTTTCAAGAAGGAATCTGCAGAAAATGCCTGATTGTGAAGGTTTAATGCCTTCTTACGTTCCATGTTCTTTTTACTCCAGTAATGTTTGGTCTTCATAGCCTCTGGCTTTTAATTACACATTTTTACTGTAGAGAAAAGCACAGAGCAAATGGCCATTACAGAATATTTGGCTTACCACAAATTAAAGATGACAGTTCCCGAGATAAGATGGAAACTTGCGTGCATTTGTAGACCTTTCGGTTGCTCACTCCATCAGCTCTTGATAATTCAAGCCACGGCAGAATATATAGAGGCTGCTTGTGACCGCCTTTTTGTGCAAAACAAAGCATTGTGTCTAAATGGCAGCCATTTGAAACTATGTGAGAAGGCGATTGGTCTTGAGTGAGTTTTCTTCCATGATGGACAGGTGGGATGTCAATCCCATCAGAGAGCAGGTTTGTCTGTCCCGCAGGAACCCGCCTCTGTGTGCCGAGTGGGCCTTGATTATGTGATATTATTCTTAAAGTTAGATGGATTGGAGTGCTTGAGGCAGGGAACAGCTGAAATGGGTATGAAAAAAGGGGGGGAATGTGAAACGCAAAGAGAAAAAGACTGCCAAATGAAACCTGAGACTGAGGGGGATGGATAACGGCATTGTAGGTGGAAAATAAACATCTCAAAGAGACTAATAGAGAAAATTTGACACAATAAGCGATAGGCAGAAGACAAAGATAGCGATGTGTGTAAATTCAGACAGCTCACTTAGCTTGAAGGGAAATAAATATGAATTTAAATAGATGAGTTAGCTTCAGGAGATCGCTGGCAAATGTGTGTGAGTGGGTGGTTAAGTTTTGGGACTCCTGGGCAGGTTTAGAGGAAAGGAAGATGAGCGGAGAAACACAGAGGTGTGAAGAAACTAGAAGCTGCTAGTGTTTTTACTGCGGGGAAAGTTACCTCACTAAAATAGTGTGGAGAAATGAACTTTAGAGTCAGAGAAGGTGTGCAGTTTATGCATTTGTAAGATGCAGTAAAGGTGCACATTACTAATTAAACCAGTGTGATTCCGGCTGTTCCCGTTTCATCCCATTTTTCATTCTGTTCTCTTAAGGCACCAGTATAAACTCCAAGTTAGTCTGCGCATATAGTATTTACATATACACATATATATATATATATATATATATATATATATATATATGGTTAGACTTCAGCCCCTGCGACCCGGCCCCGGGTAAGCGGAAGAAGATGGATGGATGGATGGATATATATACCTACATATTATCCATTCATTCATTATTTCACTGAGTGATCTGATACGAAGCTACTTTTGGGACTTCTGGGAACTGCAAGACAGACAGACTGGAAAGTTATCTGTCTTCCGACTGTAGTTATTGGACTGGTTCAGTAACCAACATATATCATGTTAATTTTAACAAGGACAGTTCTTATTTAAAGTGACATTTATTTATTTATTTATTTATTCATGACACGTGATTTATGGGATGACATTTATTAATTGTTATTCTGTTTTAGTGACATGCAGCTGACCTTGTTCCGTCATCTTCCAAGACCACAACAACTTCATCAAGAGCTTGTTCCATGATATTTAAACATAGGAACACTTTTTTACTTTTTATTATTATTATCATTTTTTTCAATATTAATGGTGTATTCAGATGTTGTCTTTGTTTTGCTGCTGGGATGTTGCAGGTGCTATTTAAGAAGGTGCACGAAGTCGTTCAACAAGTCCTAACTGCTGATATCTTTACTTTTTGCTTTCTCTCTGCAGCATTTTCTTTCTCCTTGCTGTTCCTCTGCTTTTCTTTCAGCACTCTCTCTGTCACTTCATTTTGTTCTTGCTCTGCTTTCCCTCTAAGTCTTGCTGGTGTTGGCCCTTCTTCCATCTGATAGTTATTCTCAGGAGCAAAGATTAAATTCATTCTTCAGTGTCATCAAACCTCCAACTCAGCTGTTTACTTGCAAAGAAACAATACTGTTTGTCTCTTTCTCTCTCTCTCTCTCTCTGTGTGTGTGTGTGTGTGTGTGTGCGCGCGCATGTGTGTGTGTGTAAACTGTTTGTTTGTGTGTGTGACGACTCCTATAATTTTGTTTTATTTATTAGAATGTAAATCTTAAAATTATAAACTGTTGACTTTTATGTGATATAACACTTTTAGGGTGTTAAATCATTTTGTCATGGTTACGTTCATTCATGTTCACTTAACTGTGAAAAACTATGTCTACATTTTTTTTTTTTTTTTACTTTTTTTGTGCCACAATAACTTACCGTTCAGTTTAGTTCAGACTGGATTTTATAACATCAGTCAAAGTCATCTCAGGGTCGGTTAACCAATAATTATCTGGGGAGGATGCTGTGAAGTAAAACGAACATACCCAAAAAAAGGGGTATATAAAAGGGGCAACACGTTTTTCATTGGTTAAATGTTTACCTGGCTTTGTCTTTGGGCAGCAACATGTGAGCAAAGGTCTGAAAAGCACGACGGGAGGTTTTGTGTGAGCACAGACGAGGCCCAAGTGCGTCTGTGTTGAGAGCAACAGTTTAATCTGCCGGAGAGGCTGTTGGAAAACAAGCTGGAACATCTGGATGTGAAAACAAAGACTCACACTCTTAAATCTAAAGATACACATGTGATTAAACATGGTAAATGCCACTATGACACCATAACCTATAAACATTTTCTAACACAAACACAAACATTATCATTAGTTTTTATTTATCAGTTGTACATGCATATGAACATATTGTACATTTGTTTTGCTTGAATTTATTTTTCAGCCCTGTAAAGCTTTCAGGTTCTGAAATTATGATCATGCAGATTTGATGAGTCGGACCAGAATACCTTTGTGACAACTTCACTACACCATCTCCTAAACACAGGCACAAGCTTCACGTGTTTTTGAGGTACTGCTTTCGCCTACAGAAAACAGACTATGCTGAATATTCAGTATAGTCCAGCTGTTGTGCCGCAGTAGTAGGCTCGGTTTCAAATTAAGAAGACTGCTTGTGTCGGCATCACCCAATTAAAGCTACTCTATGTAGCAATGTGACCTCTGACCACATGGGGTCACGGGAAAGTAAATGTCAGCTCTTGGCACAATGAAGTGTACCTCTAGTGGGACAAAATGGTAGTACATATTTGTGCTGGCCTGTCCGTGTTTATTAGCACAGTATTTTGGGGTGGGGGGGTTCAGTGGACCCTCATGAGAAAAGTGTTTTTCTTCATAGAATCTTTAAAATATTTCCACACAGCTCAGGTCTTCGGCGGTTGTCTTTCTTTTAATAGCAACACGAACCCTCGCTCAAGGCTGACGCTCATGCCCATCATTGTGTGAGTGCCATTTAATAATAATAATAATAATATTTCAGGATACCAAAGCTGAAAACTGGATGTCCACCTAGTCCACCTAGGACAAAAGTCTGGTTATTAAAATACTATTTACTAACTCTAACCCTACTAAGGGGTATTTCAACAATGAGATGTTCCTCTGCCTCTTTCTTTTACTCCTTCTCTCACTTTAAATTCACCATAAAGATATTTTAATTTCAGTGAAATCTTGAAAGCAAATGATTTATTCTACTAAAAACTGAAGTTATGTGATTTAAACAGGTGGTAATTACACAGAAACTAACAATATTCATTTGTAATTGTGTTAACTGCTAGCGATTTAGTATTACTGCGTGCACGACTGTTGAATAGAAGTATCCAATTGGATTGCACTTCGGAACAGCAGTTAAAAAACAAATAAGTAACAAAAGATGTTTTGTTGTTTGCACAGTAATTATGAGTGGAAAAGCTGAGAGTCAATGAAAATAATTGCATTGTGGAGGATGGGTGTTCTGGCATCAATTTTCTGCTCAAGGCTTCCTTTTCTAGTTTTACTCAGCACTTATCTGTGTTTTTTTGTTTGTATTTTTTTTTTAACAATTGCTCAAATGATGTTGACCCCTCTTCCCATCCTTTCTCACTAACACAACAGTTCTTCTTCTTGGGATTCTGAAGTCTGTTGTTAAAGTTTTAAAAGTAACACAAATGGTTTCCTGATTGCAAGAGAGGGTATTATCTGTAAAGCGATCATTGACTAAATGATAGGAACAGTACGTGTTATTTTGTGATACAGATGAGTAATTTCAACAGTGCAGTCAGAGGGGATAATTGGACATTTATTGTCTGACACAATTTGGATTTTCTTTTTTTTCTACATTTGGATTGAAGACGGGTGACACATTTGTAAACAGTATAAAAAGCTGTTCAATCATAAAGAATAGACGGCATCTTTCAAACGCATTTTTCATCCTGTCACTTCCACTCCCATGTTTCCAGCTTTGTGTGTTAGAGTTTCATTAGTGCGCCAATATTCAAGCCTTAATTCCTTCTGTGACTGTCACCATTTCTACATCATGTCTCTGGCAGCTCTTTGAAGTCTTTGGCTCTTGATCAAAAATATGTATGAGTACAAACACTCGTGCATGCACACACAGCTTTTAATGGCAAATTTGTAATCAAATATAGATTTTATGGACAAAAGTATTTGGCCACAATTCAGGAGTTTTATTCATTCCCGTGGCCACAGGTGTATGATATAAAGGACCCAGTGACGCAATTTACAAACTTCTGAGTTTCATAACGGGTCATTCGCAACAGCTCAGTGACTTCAAGCATCATGCTGTGATAGGTTACCATCTTTGCAACAAGACAGTTTGTGAAACGGTATCCCTGTTGGATGTTTCACAGTCAACTGTTAGTGGTATTAGAAATTGGAAGCAAAAAGAGCAACAGCTAGTCAGCCATCAAGCAAAAGAGCACATCAAATCACAGATCAGAATTACTGCCAGACATGGCACACGATTCATAAAAGTGGCCAACGCTCTGCCAGCTCTGTAGCTGAAGAGTACTGAACGTCCATTAGCATTTATGTTGGTACAGAAAAACTGGAGTTTAATGGTATGGGCTTCCATGGCTGAGCAGCTGCAAGCACGCTCACATCACCAAGTCCAATACCAAGACTTGGATGGGGTGGTTTAAAGCTCATGTCGCTGGGCTGTGGAGCAGTGGAAATGTGTTCTGTGGAGTAACGATGCAGGAAAGAGGCGATCAAATTACCACCGTGTGTCTGAATCTTAATTCAGTACATAGTTCACTGTATACGGGCCCTTATAGTGACCTTAGACCAGTGGATTATATAGCAATCAGCGACCGTTTCAGACATGTCCTCTCTCTTGTCTTCCTTTCTCCTCCTCTTTGCTTCCACTTACTGATACGAATTGCGTTCTGGGATATCTTGCCGCCTGAAGTCAGCACGATTCTCCACTGGATGCATCCTTGATGAAGTGGTTATGGTTTGTTGAGTCTGGTGTGGAAGGATTTGACTGGCCTGCACACAGACCTCAAATCTATCACGCACGTCTGAGATGAACTGGAACACAGATCGTGAGTGAGGCCTTCTCGTCCAACATCAGAGCGTGACGTCATAAATGCTCTATTTCAATACAATGCTCCTTTGCACCAACTGTTTATGGAAGAGTGTAGATCAGTATTACTTTTTATTTGAAGTGTCTCCCTGAAATAACTGTAAGACCCTATGTTACTTTTTGGGCTTTAAATAGGTTATGGAGGAAATAATGGTCTGTTTTTGGTGCCAACTACAACAGTTTTCACCAGTCATCATCACTAGTTGTGGGAGTGTTTTTTTCCTCGCCTTTTTTGGTTAACTTTTATAAAAGCTGCAGCCAAAAAGTAAAGCACAAAGCTAAAATTGTGGGTTGAAACTGAAAATGAAATAGGTCACATGAATTAATCAATTTCACATTAAAAAAATCAACAGAATTAGGGTTTTAGGGATCAATTAAATATATAGTAAATAATTAACCCTCTATTGCAAAATCAAAATGAATATATCTGTAAAGTACTAACCATTCATATATATGCAGACAGTTGTTTAAATAATAATAATAATCAGTTTCACATCACTATACACAGGATACTGGGGACAGATCGGATGAATTATATATAACATGACATTATTATTATTAGGGACTAATCAAGTATTGAATAGACTATTGAATAGAAAATATTTTTGCCCTCAGTTTTTTTTTTCATAAACTCAATTAAAAATTTGAAATATTCTGTTTTAATACTTGCTTCTGATTATTTCCTCAAACTCTTCCCATTGACTTTAACTTGCTTTTACTAAAAAGTTCAACTCGGGAGTCGGTGTAAATAAAAGATATGAACAACGGTCACGGTATTGTGCGCTCCCTAGACTTCTGCCATCTTAGACCTTTATTGGAAACCAAATGCTGCCACAGTTAACCGTGCAGTTTTCACACTAATTTACACCTGAAAATAAAACTGATTTGGAGAAATAGTTTGAGGCACCAACAGTCAAACTTCCCTTTGATGTTAACAAGCAGTAAATCAGGTTTCAGAGGGAGAGAGGAAGATGAAGAGGGACACTGTATGTAGTGGAAGGGGTGAGGTGGAGACAAAAGTAAAAGAGAGGGTCAAAAGAGAAAAATGGTGCATGTTTGGGTGGGAGATATCAAGAAAGTTAAAAAGAGAAGAAAAGGAGAAATTGAAAGTGGGAAGCTGAGATGAGAAGGGTTGGGCACCTTTACTTTTATGTTTGGGAAGCAGGAGCATCAAGAAGAAACTTAAATTGAAATAAATTAAAAGGTGAGGTGGTTTCACTCTGATGTACAAAATGTTAACGTCTTTTGAGATCAAAGAGCTTTTTGAGAAAGCCTGAGAAAAAAAGGGGAACTGAATTTCCTTATGTGCATGTTCATATTTAACAATACAAAGGGGAAATTCTCTGGAGCAATTGACATACCAAGGAATCTTTCGGTGAAAGTATTTAAAATTTTCACAAAAAGGAACAAGTTTCTCCTCTGCTGTTTATGCTGCCAGAGGTGAGACCTGAGATGAGACCTGGCAACCATGGCAACATCATCGCCTGTGTGAAAACAATTTTATTCTACTGAAAATCAACTGCCAATGTCAGTCGTTAAGGTCGAGCTTTTCTAATGGTAAACATACAATTCTAATGCCCTTAACTGAAATCTAAATGTATAACCGGACAAAAAAGTAAAAGCTGATTACCGAACATATTCAAACAGCAACTGGAAGTGAAAGGAACAGTAGCGTGGAAAATGACAAAAGTTTAATGTTTTAATTGCATAAAACTTGACTATCTAATTACGAAGGAAGTGACATTTCTTTAGGCATTAACATGTTTTTTAAAGCAAGCTTCTTATTGGTAAGTTTTCTTAGTTTTGGATTATTGAGTGATAGTGGTGTAGCTGGTGTTGCTCGACACGGAATGAATACCTGTGATCCTCTTACAGTGTTTGATTCTTTGGCTATAATTTTGAATAATTTGGTGCTTTTTTTTCTAAAGCATGTTGGCTTAGTTTCTCCAGCAGAACTAAAGTGAAAATTCAGCATGTGGCCTGGAGTGGCCACATCCTAATAACACCCACATTTCAGCTACTGACACGCCTCTAATGCATTTAGCTCATCTGAGATGTTAAAAAGATTTTAGAAATCAAATTCTATAATCTCATAGAAATAGTCTTGAAAAGTGGTAATCTTAGCTCTAATACAGAAAATATAATTCCTAGTTGACAGGGTTGGAAAATGGAGTTGGATTGGATGGAAAAACAAGCAGTTTTACAAAAGGCGGTGGAAAGACAGATTTGTGGGAGACTATGGGAGACTGAAACAGTTGACATCAGGAAACAGGTGTGAAATGTTAAATACAACATTGAGAATGTGAATTACGAGCAAGTGGGAGGAAATAAAAGGTGTACAGACTCAACAAGGAGACATGAAATGGGTTCTGGGAGGGTTAACTGTGGGCAAAAAAGGTACGGCAAAGAACTTTATCATAAGTTGTATTAAAAGATTCATAAATAATTTTGTGGGTTGGGGTGGGGGGGGGTCAGGGAAAAAATGCTGACAAACTGAGAAATAAAATTAAATATAGTGCACAGTTGACATGATTTAACTGTTATGTGTGAGTTTAGAAAAATCGCTGGATTAAAGGGATAAAAAAAAACATTCAAAGGAGGTAGACATAAACTAGTCATGTTAAAGATAAAACGGCAAATAGTTGAACTGTTAAGTAAACAGGAAGACTCACAAGAACGCACCTCAAAAACAGCTGACTGAGAAACACTTGACCCTAAAAACATAAGAAAAGTGGTGAGAAATGTCGGGAATTAAGGCAAAGACTCAAAGTAAAACAAAATATGGCACACAAGAAAATATTAACATGTAGAAAAAAAGCAGTTGTACCAACAAAAATCTGAAATTTGTGGAAGTTGATATATTTGCTCTGTTTGTTTATGGTTTTTGGCAGTTTTTTTCCCCCCATTTGATTTCTTTCTGTTTTGGTTTTTGATAGGCTCAACTGTACTTTGCACTATTCTTCTTACTTTCATGTTGTGTATTCTGAACACATTTATTCACGTCTTAGATTGGTAATCATATTCCCTTCATCCGTACGGTGGTCCTGCCATGTTCTGGTCCCAGACAGCAAAATATGAGTGAATCAACGTTGAAATCTGGTTAGGCAGAAATATCGAATCCATGTTGAAGCCTGACATTTAAATTATACAAAAAGTGGTTGGTGACTCACATGTTGAATCAATGTTAGGTTTTCAACCATAACTGATATCAATGTTGATTCAACCATCATCTAAATTTGCATCTAAATGGACATTTTTAGTTTATTTTATATTGAATCAATGTTAGGAATCAGTATTGATTCAACCATCATCTAAATGGTAATCTGCATGTACATTTGAGTGGATTTTATATTAAGTCAAAGTTAAGGAATCAATTTTGATTGTTGTACATTTGACATTAAAATATTTAACTTTTCTAAAGCCATTTGCTATGTGAAGCCTATTAGAAAAGGGTTTTTCAGAGTTTTTCACCAGTGAGTTTCTGCTGATGGGTCTACATCATAACATACCATTACAAGTTTCATGTAGTACTGCTGTTAAACATGATATTGTTAACAGGCGTTGGTTATTAGGGCATTCAAAATGATCTCACATAACATATTTCCAAAAGTGTGTGAACACAAACTCAAAAATGACAGCGTGGCATTAATATTATTTTTTATTTAGGAAAACAGTCACAGGTTACGACAGCCAGCAACATGTCCCTGAGCAACACTCTAAAACTCTAAACTAGGTGTGGGTGATATGGCGACAAATATAATTTGTGTTAACGGGTCAACACTATTTGCTCTTTCAGAGATTAAAATAATCATCATCATAATCGACATCAAAGTGTTTGTGGTAGATTTTTTTCTTTAATGTGTATAGATTATCGTCTTCTTGATCATTTATGTTCTAAAAAATGTATAATTATTCAACACCTGACCAAAGGAGTACTGAAACATATAAATGTGCCACTCCTGAATATAGTTTAGCAATCATTATGTCCATTGCAGTTTTGTCTTTTTCTTGTGGTGAAACATGTGAAATGATTTTTCCAAAAGCTCAACCAACTCAACTAGGTCCAAAATAAAACGGAATACGTGGTGGTGTTTTTGGTGGTTGCCGTTTGGACTTTGTGTCCATTCCTAAATTGCAACCACAGCAATATGGTGTCTACATGCGATTTTACATCTTTGTATGAGTTTAATTTGAGTAATGCTGTTATAGAAAGAGTAATCTGGAGATGTAACGGGAGCACAAACTATATAAAATGCTTTCAGTCAAATCAATCAACTCACTCAGATTGATTAAATATATGTTCTCAACATCCCTTGGCATTCAGTTGCCAATATTCTTGCTGAATACTAAGCAAAAATGTTGCTGCATTTAAAGACGTTGTCTAAAATGAACATGAATTACAAGCTTTATTGCTGTTTACATTTAATGCACCATGTCAGGAGGAGGTGCATTATTCACTTAATCCAGAGGCCATTTGTATAGAAAAGTGTTACGAAACGGTCTGCTTTGTGTTTGTTTTCAGGTTTCCCCTAATTGTGACGAGGTTTTGGTAAACGGTAAGGAAATGCGTGGTCGGCAGTCCTTGGCAGTCAACTTCACCTACCTGCACCTGTCTGCTCAGCTGCACCTCAACGTCTGGGTGCCCAAACTACCCCTGCTGATCGATGTGTCTGACACTGAGCTAAGCCAAGTCAAAGGCTGGAGGGTGCCGATCATCACCAACAAGAGGTACAGTACCTGTCTGATCTCCTGCACGGAGGGAGTGAATCATACAGTGGAGGATAAAAGCAGCATGTTCAGCTTTTGTTTTTTTTTTTCTGAAATTGCAGTGTGTTTCGCATAAACCCCTATGATTCATGCTGCAAAAGCAATTGCTCTGCTTGTCTGCTTTGCGCTTTCCACACTTTATTTCCATTCCTTTTAATATGAAAAGAAATATGTTTTAGCATCACCATTTATCTGAAAAGGTGACAAACATTGTTGTCTTCCATCTCTACAACAAAAGCTGAATGTCATCCATCCATCCATCCATCCATCCATCCATCCATCCATCCATCCATCCATCCATCCATCCATCCATCTGCATATTTTAGGGGGTAATCTTATTATGATTGATGATTTAACTTTTATTGAGACTTTTAATGCACCACCTGAATGAGCAAACAAACACCTTCAAGGACCCAATGCATCACCATGGGATTGGAGTTGAAGACGTCATTTTACACCTGCTTCAATGAACCCACAGTCAGCTGGACAAAACAGGCAGTACTGTGAGGATCATGTTCTTTCATTTCTCCAGGGCATTTAACACCATCCAGCCTCCATTATTATGTAAGAAACTCCAGAAGAGGCTGGCAGATGCCTCCACAATCATTTGGATTACTGACTACCTGTTAAACAGACCACAGTTTACGAGATTGAATCCTTGTGTGTCTGATCGGGTGGTAAGCAGCACAGGAGCACCACAGGGGACTGTACTTTCACCTTTCCTCTTCATGCTGTGCCCCTCAGACATCCAGTGTAAGTTTGAGTTTTGTCATCTGCAGATGATGCAGAGTGTATCAGTGATGGACAAGAGACTGACTACAGAGAACTGAGGGACTGTTTTGTGGCATGGTGGGGAAAAAGTCATCATATCGTGACTGTGAACAAGACAAAAAAGTTGACTGTGAATTTTACGAGAGCCAAGACCAATTCAGATAGCTTTTCGGCCATGAGAGAAGTGGAGGTGTTGGAGGTGTATAAATACCATGGTGTGGTGCAACACTGGCGCTGTTTAAGACTTTACTTCCAGAGGAAGCTGGAAGATGTTTCATATCTTCTATAAGTCTGTCATGGAGAGTTCAGTCTTATATGCAGTCATCTGTTAGCGGAGAAGCATCAAAATTAGTGACTTAAAGAACAAACTGATAAAAAAAAGGCTGGCTCTGTTCTGGCGACTGGTCTGGACCCCTGAGTCTAATTGAACAAAGGAGAATACTTCAAATTGAAAAAGATCATGGACAACCCTGAGCATCGTCTTTACAACACAGTGGTTCAGCAACAGCATCTTCAGTCAGAGGCTTCTTCAGATCTGCTGCAACGCAGACTGCTAGATCCTTCCTGCCCACAGCAATTACCCTAAACTATGACTCTTTGAAGAGAATGAAATCATTAAATCATTCCTTCTGCAGCAATTACTCTCCCTTTGGGGATTAATAAAATATTTTCGAATTGAATTGAATTAATTGTGCGACATTTATGCTGGGCTACACTGATTTGAGCTTTGTTGAATGAATGAAAATTAATAGAACTTCACTGAAGTGATGTTATGGAAAACTACACTGCTTTCAAGAGAAGACAGTGAAAAAATAATCACATACTTTTCATAACAATGACGCTTAATTTTGCCGTCTTACTGGGTCAAACCAGTCACCATGGATCTGCTTTATTAAAAAACAGTGTGGTTGCACAGTGGACCTCTGTTGAATACCCCTGACAGCATCACAACTAGATAGACATCACTTAAAGATAACAATGACAAAACATTTTTTTCCACATCTGAAACAAATGTGTTTGTTAGGTTTTTTTCTTTTTTCAAGATCTCAGTTCTGAAACAGAATAAAAACTGGTGAAAGAGGAAAAACTAACAAAACCAATCAATTCTCTTTAAATTCCAGATAAATGACCCTTCATATATTTAAAAGAAAAAAAAGATTCTTAGAACAGCTCCCACAAAGACAGCATCAGGTGAACAAAGTTCTCCCAACGGCTCTGGAAGCCTCAAGCTGTGCCAGAACCTGCTAATATCTTCTACCAGAATATGAAACCAGTGTTGTCGTCTTAAAGTGTACCTGGTGAACTTGTGTGTGCTACCAAAATTACTGAGATGATAAAGTCTTACCCTAGACATCCACATAAGCTCAAAACAGAAATGTATGAGGTCACACATAAGAACATCTGTCCAATCAGAAAACAAGACACAAAGATCTCATTTTCAAGGAACTTGGACACTCACCAGGAGCCTTATTAGGTACACCTGGTACACCTAATAACGGGGTTGTGAGTGTATTACCACCGCATGTTTTTAAGAAAGAATTACAAACAGCCTGAAGGTATGATGGGCTTGAAGCTTATGTAGAAGTATCCTAAATAAGAAGAAGGAGATAGAAAGGGCCATCTGATGTATACTTTAAAGTTGTACTTGCAAGATCCTCATGAGAGCAGCTGTTTTTACAGCAGTGACACACAGCTGAACTTGCCTGGCCTGTTTGTTCATTCGTTTGCTTTGCACTCCATATTTGTCCTGATTCATGATGGTAGAGTTGCCTAAATAAATACACTTTGCTCCTCATTGAATTTCTCAGACCATACGCTGTTTCTGCATGTAGAACACAAAATTGATCATACGTTATTGGCATGAAAGTATAAATGCAATGGTTGGAGGTGTCACCAAACAATAGCACACAGACCATTTACATAAATAAATAAAACTGTTCTCAAAGACCGTTTGAGAAATGTAAAGAAAAAAAAGGTTTTAAATAAAGTACATATGGACATATGAATTATAAAATGAGCGATTGTGAAATAGATCAGCTGGGGCGGAGCATCGAATATTTAAAAGACCTTTAATTACTGCCTAATCCCACTGTTCCTTATTTTTCTACGACATTTATCTCTTGTCCTTGCAGACCCACCAGAGACAGTGAGGATGATGAAGACGATGACAGGAAGGGCAAAGGTTGCACCCTTCAGGTATTATTTGATTGCATTTCATTTAACACTTTAAAAGCTCAAAGTTCTTCAATTGTTTTCTCAATGGCACTGTAGATAAGGAGAGTCATCACACTAATTATCAAAGGTTTTATGGGACTTCGTTCAACTTGACCTAAGTTGAAATGGTCATGTTTGTTGTTAAGAATCTGCCTCTCACTGACGATAACAATCACATGACCATTCTCAGCTGACATGACGGGATGAAATCATGTTTTTCGGCATATTTTCTTCTGTTTTAGTCCCAAACTAAAATATAATATCGTAAATGAGCATGAAACAGGCTCTTAGAAATATTGAGAGAGTTTAGCGTATCAATGTGCACTACTTTTCCATTGGTCTCAAAATAAGTTGGTAATGTTCACCACTTGGGTCTGAATTTGTCATTCCTCTTCACTTTCCAGTACCAGTATGCTTTGGTGCGAGTTCTCACCCATTTTGTAGCAGAGCCCTCTGACCCAGGAGGGGAGATGGTCTACATGTTGGGTGCTGACTGGCAAGCGGACATCACTCACTTGGTCATGGACCAGTTAAAGGTAGGTAAACAACAATGTACGCATGGTCTCGCTTATCTAACAAACCCCCCTTGCAGAAATAGAGAAAACATTATGGCACATTAAGTAATTTGCTCTAGATGTGTCACGGGTGGGTTGAAATGAAGAGCTGGTGGGATTTGTGGCAGGTAGGGGGTAAAAATTAGCAAGGTAGGACTAGAATTTAACTAGAAATAAAGTAAAAGAAACCTGCACTATACAGCAAATATTGGTGTGTTTTTCACTGAAGAAAGCGAACCTAATGTATTTGTACTGGTGTCGATCATGATTGCTTTGCAGGTTCCCCTTCGCCATCGTCAGCGCACCTGTGCGTTGTTCTCTCATTGGCTGTAGCTCAGATGTGAAATGAGCAACACATCCAGATATTTATCATGCCAGATGTCAGTCTGGTTTTGGAGGTGGCTTGGTGAGGCATCTGCAAGCCTCTTTGATGCATTTTTTAGTGTTTTTTTTAACAGCTAGTGGCTTAAGATTGGTAGCTGGGTAAAACGGCCAGGCCAGCAATATACATGGTCAGCAAGCAGTTTTTTGTTAATTAAATCTCTGCGTTAATATTACTTTATGTAGGAGTGAGTCATAGTTCCTTTAAACATCAGAACAGAAATTTATGCCAGTTGGTTCTATGTTCCACAGGTGGAGAATCCCCGCATTGCCAGGCTGGTGGACGGAGGTATCCTAATCGGACGTGACTTGGGGATCACCACTATACAGGTTGGCACTATTCTCCTCCTATTTCATAACAACGAGTCCCCAAGTCCGTGCACAAACTAAAGTATGTTGGCTGCTGTCAATCAGCAATGAAGAACTTGTTCTGGTGTCATTTCCTTCAGCGTCTTGCAGAATTTTAGTTTTTGAAAGTCCAAGAAACCCACACTATCACTTTCAGGACAACATGTTCAAATTAGAAATTTAAAGATTTCTAATAATGTGAAGCAAATCGTATTTAGCACCCAGCTGCCCTGTCCTTGCACTTTTCTTCTCCTGAAACTCAAAGCCCCTCTCTTTAAGCTTGTTAAACAATTAGCACTAGTTAACTGTTGGGGATTTGGGCCTGACATGGTGTGATGTTCACTAATTATACAGTGTACACACTGAACACAATTGTGCTGAATTCGACTGAGTCCAGTCAAGCTTTTTGTTTAACATTACCAGAAAACTGTTACACTGTAGAGCTAAAAGAAAAAAAGAAACCACCACACATTTCGTGGTTTAATATGGCCTTTAATATTCATTCTGCATACAGAGTATTTTCGAATGACTGTGAGTTAAAGTGCTCTTTAAATAGGTTGGCGTTTACTTCGTGACTACACAGGGGGATTTTGGTGGATTTCTGGAAGCAGCTGAGAGTGTGTTTGCATCTAAACAACTTGGGACACACACACACACACACACACACACACACACACACATACAGATGCACGGTCGTACACAGCTGTGCGCTCTTAGGGAGCCAGAAGGGGAGAATTTACCCAGCGTTCCCACTGAGATGCCACAGTCGACAGCCATCATTTGATAGTTTGACATTTCAATTTTACCCCCCCCAGCTCAGTTTCCCTGAACCCAAATTCTTCTTCCAGTCCCCCTCTCTTTCTCTTTTCCACTTTCTCCCTTCTCTCCTTCTCACCCGGACTTGAAGAGCAATCCTAGAGACGTCAATCATTGCATTTTGTTACCTCGCTGAGGGTGGGATTGAATTTGACACTCCGACATGTTCACTGAGAGATTTTCTTTGTACACCAATCAGATCTGCCTGTCCTCATGTCGCCCGGCGGAGGAGTACACTACAACACAGGACCCCTAATGTCTGTCACAGCCTGTCTTCTCCTCCTTCTCTCCATCTGTACCCCAATCTCCATTATGCTCCTCCTTTCTACCCTCTCTCACATTCTGTCCCCCTCTATTTGTCATTGTCTCTCCCCTTCTGACACCTTCTCCATTTATTACTCTCACTTTGCTCGCCATCTCACTTAGACTTTCTTCTCTTTTCATCTGCCCCCTTCTAGTTTTAGCCTTCTCTGGTCCCGGCCTGGTTGACGTAGCTGAATGCTGACACACAGAAGCACAGCGACGGGGCAGATGATGAAACTGAGTGCTTGTTTGTGTCTGCACATTTTTGTATTACTTGGTGTGTGCTTTACTTTGCAATACAAAATGACAGCAGCAGTTTTCCCAAAGCTGCATTTTCTTTACTCAGACAATCCCATCAGCTGCCACACATCTGGGTCCGTCTCTGTCTGTTTGTAATGTGTTGAAGACACAGTTGCAAACCATCCTGCGTACTGTTGACACATGCTCGTCTCTGTGTGTGAGCTTTATTACTTCCTCACAGTTAATGTGGCCATGAGCTTTGTGCTTTCAGCTATTCACTCCACTTAAAATATTAAAAACTTTACTGTCACTTTAAGGCTGGGAGTCAATGACTAAATAACAGCAACAATAACTACAATTAAAGATCATTTTGAGCATTGGCAGTATGGTGGCTTGATGGGTAGCACTATCGCCAGGGACGTCCAGGGACGTCCAGGGACGTCCAGAGACGT
Organism: Xenentodon cancila; assembly: GCA_014839995.1. NCBI lineage: Eukaryota > Metazoa > Chordata > Actinopteri > Beloniformes > Belonidae > Xenentodon > Xenentodon cancila. Next base: position 12,461,929 of record CM026202.1, on the reverse strand, counting down.
CCAGAGACGTCCAGGGACGTCCAGGGACGTCCAGGGACGTCTACTTTAGAGACACGGAAGATAACAATGGTAATTGCAATGATAATGACACATACAGTATGTACAAAAATAGTAAAGACGGCAGCGTGAGGAAACAGCGCCGTGTGCCATGGAAGGTCCTCCAGTACTCTGTCATTGGTATTATATTTTGCACATCTGTTGCAGGTTATGTCCCCGTTGTCGGACTCCATCCTGGCAGAGAAGACCGTAACAGTGATGGATGAAAAGGTACGAGAACAATATTTTATTCCCAGAGGCCACATTTTATTAGGTGACAACACTTATATTAGTAAAATGTGATGGGAAACAAAATGAAAAGTGCCAAGAGTGACATATATTTAAAAAAAAAAAAAAAAAAGAGATAATCAAAATTACTCAGAGGCGTTGAATAATGTTGCAGAATGGTGTCAAGTAATTACATACAACAAAAAAGAGAAGATATGTAGTGTCATTATACTGTATAAAGTACATGCACATATTGTTAATTTACATACAATTATGGTCAAAATGTGGAACTACTGATCATTTCTCTGTGGGACACTATAAAACATCTCTCAATGTTAAGGTCCCTACTTGGTGCACTGTTGAGCATAAAATATATTTGAGTTTTTCTTTTTTACAACTTGAGGTTCTCAAAATTATTAGTCCCCAAGTGATGTTTGCCCTCAAACCTCACCTGAGCAGCGAGTCAGCATTTATCCAGCTGCAAAATGACTCCGTGAGACTCCTGATGTCATTTCAGCACTTGAGATAGAGACGTTAAGTTACCACGTCAAAGAGCACAGAAGTCAGCTTGGACCTTGGACTCGAAAGCAGCACACATAAAAGCCAGACTTAAGTTTGTCCATCGACGTTTGAAACATGTGGATGAGTTTTGAAAAGCCTGTACTTTAATTTGATGAGACCAAACCTGAGATCTTTGAAAAAAAAAGGATGCTGCTGTTCAGTGGTGGAAGGAAAAGGACTCCAACCCAAAGGCGCAGATTCCACAGTGAAACAAAGCGTTGACGTAATGCTGTGAGGAAGTTTGCTGCTTCAGGTACAAAAAAAACCTTGTTCATGGGACTATGATACATATTATTCTGAGAAATAATATAAATAAATCTGCTCCACGGTTTTCATCAATACAATGACTCAAAAACGAACAACTCAGTGTGTCTAGATGTTTTTGAAGGACACCAAAATCAAAGTCCTGGAGTAAGTCCCTCCGAGCCCAGATCGTAATGCTATTGAGACTGTGGAGCAAGCTCAAGGTTAATGTTTTGAAATCCTTTCAATTAAGGGGACTTGGAACTATTTACCAATGAAGAATGGGCCAAATTCCCTCAATAGACGTGTGCCAACAACTAACCAGGGAAGGCAATAAGAGATTGTTGTCAGTTGTGAGTCACAAAGGATACATTACTGATTAATAATAGTTAAAAAGCTAATCATTTTGCACCTGGCATTTTACTTTGTTGTTGCTTCAGTTGAACACATCAGTGAATCATATTAATTTAGCTCAGTTGAGCTTTCTTTGTTCATTTGAAACCAAACTGTGAACACTTTTGGTTATAGTCTTTTTCATGTAAAAGTGAACAGTTTTGTTTGATTTCATCAAGCCAAGAATTTTGACCTTAACTGTACCACTGTATGTTTTTCACTGCCAATTATCTTGCACTAATTACTGTTTATTTGTAAGAAATAGTGCATGCATTTTGCTTTTCTTATTAATTGAAGATGTGTTGCCATTAGTGGGGGATCCGCGTTGTTTTTCCAAGGCGGGATCATTGAAGCGCGTCTCCATTACCAGCAACGGCCCTGCAAAAGTGGCCTCCAGGAACCTTTACAGGCCAATAAAACGTTCCTGTAGTAGTACTCAAGATTGGCCTACAGGAACTAACTGGCAGAGGGTCTGCTGATCCGGATTTCTAAATTACATTCAGCCCTCTCACGTCAACACAGCTCGTATGTGCCATTTGGAGCAGAAACATTTTGCTGCAAGTACATTTGATGAAGATGGAGATTACTAGAAAAAAACAAAAGATTGACCAACGAGTCGGTCGAGGCCTCGTTGGCACATTACGCTGCTGCAGAGGTGCAGCAGGGGGTTTTCTTTAAATCGAGATCGCTACCACAGTGGTATATGTTAGGGTAAGCAATAAAAAAAACAAGAACAATCTCTTCTTTTCTGTTTACTTGTTTCTTCCCCTCTCTCTTCTTTTACTGAATTTTTCTTTGTCATCTCCTTTTATGCTGCAGACCATTGTCAAACGTTTGTGAACAGGAAAATGTGCATTACTGCCATCACATGGGCCGTGTTGTCTGTTCGGTCAGTGGTTCTTGTGTGGCGCTGCAGTGTAACAGAGGGGCTGTGGAGGGGGTCGGCCCGGTTAGGGGTTCCTGTCTCGCGGGCTGACCCAGAAACCACACTAATGGAACCGCGCCTAATGTCTGACTATCAATTTTAATGATTCATTTAAAAGGAACTTATACATGGCATCTAAGCTATTAATGTCTCTGGTCACAACAGTTTTTAATCCACCTGATGATCTAGAATTAATGTGGCTAACATATCATGGTTTCTGCCCCGCCTTAATAACTACACAAAGTATATCAACATTTTATTGTACTTCCAAAGTGCAGCAGAGTTGACCGACACTCGGTTCTAATCGTTTGTCATCGTCTGAGCTGGACACCAAACTGGAGTTCCAGTGGCAGTCAGAGTCGATGGTTCATCGCTTGGTACTAATAATGAAAAGTGTGTTTCTTCAGGTAACAATCACAGACCTTGGAGTCCAGCTGGTTGCATCTTTGTCCCTCAGTATGACGGCAAGTCCCGGAAACTACCAGGCTATACAACTAACAACAACAGCCTCAGACCTGCTGCACACACTTAAACAGGTAGGAGGTACTTCATGTTTTTAATCTATGTAACAATACCACTTGTTATCACATGATGACAGTATATCAGTGAAGTGTACCTTTATGGTACAAAGTGGTATTACAAGACATGTGGGACTGTCTCCACTCAAACACACGGTCATGTGTCCCCCTTGCAGTTCAAAGTGGTATTACACTGGGTCGCTTTAAACCGTTTTTGTTTTTTTATATATAACTGTCTCCATTTATATCAGTGGTAATTACCATATTTGACAAAACCTTACAATAACATTTGTATATGCATTTTGCTCTTGCAACAAATATTTTTTGTGTGTGGGTATGTGTGAGAGTGAGTGTGAGTGCGCCCTTCACCAGCTCGCTTGACACTCTACTATATTTTATTAACCCCTGATTCCGTCAAACAGGACTAAAATCACAAACAGAAATGACAGAGAAAGGACAAGACAGTGATGGCTGCAGTGTGGTGAGGTGTATGTAAATGCAGTGTTTGGAACAAAAGGACAGGCGCGTTAACGCAGGACAAACGGAGAAGGACTCCCTGTACAGTTGTACCTTTTGTGTGTGTGGGGTGTGAGTTTTATTTTTATTCTGGAAACTTGGTTTTGTACTAAGTTGAGACAATGTAACATATTATGACAGTGTGAACATGTATTTGCAGATCAATGCATTCTTATTTACATAGCACCAATTAACTTCAGACATATCATTTAAGGTTACAGAGTAGGCAAACAAATTCAGGTCCAGTTTCGTACATACAATCAAATACAATTACGTTTGTGCCTTCATGTTATCTTTCTCCTTATGCAGAAGGAGTTTCCACATAGAACGGTCAAGATATTGCCATATTTGCAAGATCTGAGCAACAACACAGACATCACACACACGTAAAGCCATATATGTTGCTACGGTAACACCCCCAAAGGTTGTTATCATTGGACATAAACAGTCATTCTGTGCTGCAAACATCATCTCACCGCTCTCTCTCTCCCATAATCAATTTCTAACTCGGAGTCTGTAATTTCCCGACTAGGACACAACACCTACATCCACTTAAAGATCTACTTTTCTACCTTTTTTTTTTTCTCAAGTCCAGGTCAAAAACCTAGTTCAAATAAGAATAAAAAAATAAAATCCCCATGAACGAAAACCACAGAAAAATCATCATCCACATGGTTTCATACCTCTAAGCAAGCAGGCGACGCAAGACGCCAAATACACACACACACACACACACACGCTTTCTCGCTGGGTTAGTGTGTCACATAATCTCCTTGGTTCTGCAGTCGTATTGCCAGAGGTTATTTCGTCATAATATTTTGAAGCTCGCATCCCTCACACGTTTTCCACAATTCCTTCTCCTCTTTATCCCCTGTTTTTTCCATTAAATAAAGCTCTACATCATATAGTTTGTCCTAGTGCTATGTAGACGAGCTCTAATCATGCATAAAAAACATTTATCATTTATTGCTCTTTTATTACTTGTTTGTTGTTATCCACATCATTCACTAATTCATATCTAGAGATGATGTAACTTTGGAGAGGAAAAGTAAGAACAAGGTATTATTTAGAACTTTTTTTAACTAGTATAAAAAACAATACTTTAGGGAGGGAAGGTAATGACAGTTTATTAAAATTAAAGGTTAGAATGAAATACAGTCATTTCTAAAATTTGCTCCTAATATTCTTGAAAGGTAGTTTCAGGCATGTTATGTCAAGACTATATTTTATTTTTTAGAAAAATAAATGATTGCTGAAAAAGGTTTCCAAAGATAACTAGTGAGGTTGGGTCACTTATTGACAATGAGAAAAATAAATGATGTCCACATCTCTGTTTTTACCCATGGAAAAAACGCCGGAAGACGAAATCTGACAAGACATTCTTCTTTACTTTAATAAAAGAGGTGAAGATTGAAACATAAAAGTCTTCAGTCTTTTGAGAAAAAGTGTTGGATATGCTATTTGGATGTCTGCGCACGTAGGTGGATATGTACAGTAGGGCCTGTTACTTATCTCAGTATTATCCCACCACAATGAATAACAGCTTGATATTTGACCAAAAATGCAAATTTGTGCAAAAGGCCTTTAAAGCGCAAAGGCAGTGACTTTTTTCTTGTCATGGATAATCAGCAATTATTACAAAAAGAGCATTTATTAATTGTTAGACCTTTTTATAAAACATCATACATTAACTGAATGATCTCCAAGGAGCCTGGAATTGTAATTACATCCTGTATTGTAATACAGCTATTACTGGAATTGTAATTACATCCTGTATTGTAATACAGCTGTTACTGGAATTGTAATTACATCCTGTATTGTAATACAGCTGTTACTGGAATTGTAATTACATGCTCTGTTCCAAATTGTCCAAAACAGTCTTATGCTGACTGTTTTTTGAGCGTATCTGTGTTCACACTGACAATTCTGGTATCTGCAAATACCTCCACGATCCACTCACAACGGCCAAACAAAAGACGAAGGTGTGTGTGTGTGTGTGTGTGTGTGTGTGTGTGTGTGTGTGTGTGTGTCGCATCTTCAACACATGGCAGAAGTCTGTCTTCAGTGCAGATGATGGTGCTGCTCTAATCTCACATAAAAAGACCAAGAATGCCAAGGAAGTTGGGTTTCTAGTGTTTAGAATTAATGTTCACAAAAAAATCAAATTGCAGCATTAATTAAGGTGAAGCAGTCAAAGAAGAACTGACAAATCTGAACTGGGACAGCGTTCATTCACATACTGCACATGCGAGACACTTTGTCCTGGTGAACTGTGTTTAAGTAAACTCATGTACCCCGTTTGGGACACAGCCATACTTTTCTTTCCTGTTCTTTTCTAATCCAGGAAGCTGTGTTCAGTGCTTGGATCCAGTACAGTGATGGCTCGGTGACTCCTCTTGATATTTATGATCCCAAGGACTTCCTCCTCTCAGCTGTCTCAGTGGACGAGAGCATCATCTCTATAACCAATCAGGTTAAAACCTCACTGATCAGAAATCTAGTCATCTTGCAATAAGATAACAAATGTATATTTTAGGTATTCCTGCTTAGAGCATAACTTGACCTAAAAGTCATTATTGTTCATGTTTCCATTGTGTCTGTCCATTAGGACCAGCACTGGCCAATTATAGTAGCAGAAGGTGATGGACAGGGGCCTCTAGTTCGTGTTGAGATGGTTATTTCTGAGACTTGCCAGAAATCCAAAAGGAAAAGTGTGCTGGCCTCTGGAGTTGGTAATGTGGTAGTTAAGTTGGGAGCAAAGAGTGAGGAGAGAGGTGGACAGGAGGACGGTGGAGGCTTGGACAACAGCACCGATGATCAACAAACAAAAGATGGAGGGGAGTGGAAGACCAACAGCGCAGCTGTGGACCGAGAGGAAGGAGCTATGAGGAAGGTGGGAAGACTGTTGACGCTCTAAATACACTGCATTAGTTCCCCAGATGTATAAGATGATGACGTGTCACACTGTTCAACTGGCGTCTGCCTAATCTTGGGTACAACTTTATTAAAAGTATGAAGAAGAAGAGGCAGAAGATGGTCATGCTTAGTGAGAAGAACGCTTGTGTTGCTGTCATGGTCAAGTACTTCAGGTGGAAGCACTTGATCTTTCAAACAAAAATTAGAAAAAGTTGTTACACTATGAAAAGGGAGGTTATCAGTAATAAAATAGTAAAATACTTTGAGTTTTTTTTATTTTCCAACCATATGAGCCCAAGTAACTGTCATCTTTTTCATCAACTCCATTTCATTTTTTGAAAACGCATTCAGTTTTTGCATTTCAGGTTGCAAAACAATAAATCCATAAGAGGCACCAGGGGCACCATATGGAGGCTATCGCCCTTGTGCAGGCTGTCCAGTTTCAGTTTCCGTTTGAGTCCTGGACTGGGACTCTTTGCTGTGTATCCAACATAAAACTGTGGACAATGGCTGACTTTGGTAAACCTTTGTCTGCATAGTTAGCACTTTAAACTTTACTGAGCAAAAGAGAAACTATATGAACACATGGGTTTTGGTGGTAACATACTGTTTCACTTCCTGTTTGTTGCTTGCAGTCTGTAGCCGTTTGCTTGTTTTCTGGTAATAAAACACTATACCTGGTAAAGTTCTTTTTTACATTGATCACTTGCACCTTTTCCCATCTGTAACTTTCATTTCCACCAGTCACCGTCTCCTGTCCGCTACGCGTGAAGACGGTAAGTGTGTGAAGTGTAGTTTGTTCATAGCATTGGAGGCGAGGCTCAGTGAGTTAGAGGTCCGGTTCTGTGGCAACTAGACCATAGTCCGGTAGATACAGCAGCTAGCCAGGCTGAAGTAGCGGCGGACCGACCCGGAGCAGCTGCTGGTAGCCGCCCCCCTGCAGCCCCCGAGCAGCCGGACAGTCAGGGCTGCTGGGTGACGGTTCGGAGGAAGCGTAGTCCCGAACAAAGGCACACGGAACACCACCACCCACTTCACATCTCTAACCGTTTTTTCCCCACTCAGTGACACACCTGCTGAGAAACCGACCTTGGTAATTGGCGACTCTATTTTGAGACATGTGAGGCGACTCCAGCGACCATAGTCAGGTGCATCCCGGGGGCCAGAGCGGCCAACATCGTGGCAAATTTGAACCTGCTGCTAAAGAGTAATCGTAAATTCAGTAAAGTTGTCATCCATGTCGGCGCTAATGACACCCGGCTACGCCAGTCGGAGGTCACTAAAATTAATATTGTCTCGGTGTGTAACTACACCAAAACCATGTCGGACTCTGTAGTTTTCTCTGGTCCCCTCCCCAATCTGACCGGTGATGACATGTTTAGCCGCATGTTGTCACTCCGTCGCTGGTTGTCTCGGTGGTGTTCAGAAAACAACGTGGCCTTTATTGACAATTGGAAGACGTTTTGGGGAAAACCTGGTCTTATTTGAAGAGACGGCATTCATCCCACCCGGGATGGTGCAGCTCTTATCTCTAGAAATCTGGCTGATATTATTAGCTCCTCCCCCTGACAAAGCTGCAGTCTTACACGCTTCTCTGCTGCTTCTCGAGGACTATCGCCTGCCAATAAAAATGTAGAAGTAAATGATGTAATTGGAGATTCTAACAAGGTGCCAAGAAAAGTAGAATCAGTGTCGATTCCCCGTCCTCCAAATGTTCACCAAGCGCGACGTAATAGAGGCGTTCAAAATAACCTTGTAAAATTAAAAACCAATACGCATTTAGTGCCAACCAAAGACCAAAAAGTTAAATGTAGACTACTAAATATACGATCTTTAAGCTCCAAGTCTCTATTAGTAAACGATCTAATTACCGAGACATTTTCTGTTTAACAGAAACGTGGCTCCATGGGGAAGAGTTTGTTAGTTTAAATGAATCGACGCCGTCCGGTTACTTTAATTATCATATTCCTCGAATCACAGGTCGAGGTGGATGAGTAATGGCGATCTACAATTCCGGTCTTCAAATAAAACCCAAACCTAAATGCGATTTATAATGCGTTCGAAAGCCTCACGCTTAGTTTAAAACTGCAGAGCTGGAAAGGGGAGTTTTTCTTGCCACTGTTTGGCTTAAGGTTTTTCTCCCACTAGGAGTTTTTACCTGCCGTTGTTTATGTAATACTTGCTCGACGCTCTTGTTCTGGGTCTCTGGAAAGCGCTATGTAAATAAAATTGAATTGAATTGTTAAGGTTCTCAAAGGGTGCAGTTGAGTTCTTTGGGCTCAAAGACATTTGAGATGGTCTGTCGAACCTAAAACGTGTCAGACATATAGATTTCTTTTAATGAAGCAATGGATGTCATGTGTTTCAGACCAAAGCAAAAAGGACCATACTGACTTTCATTACCAGCAAGACCCAAAGGCATGTCCTGGGATGGTATAAAGTTGTGTTGGTGCCTTTGACAAGTCTCATTTACACCTCCTGAGATGGCACCTTAATACAGACAAACATATGCAGGATTAATACTGACATACCTCCAAGAATGTCCATCCATTTCCTATCAAGACGATGTAAAACCACCTTTTGCACACATTACAAAGGCATGACTGGGAAGAGGACAGAGATACTGGACTGGCTTGCTTGCAGCCCAGAGTTATACCTAATGGAAAATATTTTTGAAACAAAAACAATTAGACACCAGGGTTGCACCCTAAGATGAGTTTGCAAGAATAATGGGAAACAATAACAACTGAACTTTGTGTTACAGTTTATCAAACGAAAAATGGAAATGAAAACATTGAATGAAATAAACTTGATTAGAAATGACAGGAGGTATCTTGGGTTCATACCGTCTGCATAGAAACAGAATCAATGTCATTTTTTTGAGTTTTTTTGTAATTGCATTTTTCATATTGTTCCAACTTTGTCTGATTTAAGGTGTGAGATGAATCCACAATGAATAAAAGTGAAGCATGAACTTATGTTTATTTCCAATAATCAGGTTAGCACAACAACCAAGAGTACAGTAACCCAGCATGCATCAGGTGGCAAAGGTGCCAGTGGTGGCAGCAGCAGCCGCGGCGGTGGTCCCAGCCAAACCGGGGATTATAGCAGCTACCCTGCACAAGTGGAAGTACCAGGGACTGGAAACAGTGAGCTGACCCAGGCTACTAGAGGACTTTCAGACCTGGAGATTGGCATGTATGCCCTTCTGGGAGTATTTTGCCTAGCAATACTGGTCTTCCTCATCAACTGTGTCAGCTTTGCTTTCAGGTAAAAAAACAAAACTGAGTAAACTGTATTGGCTGAGCTCAGTTACATCATAGTTCATCAAAGCTCTACATGGATCAGTTTTTAAAGCCTATTTTCCACATTGAAAAAAAAATAGACAGTCTCTAATTAAATTTTTTCAACATTTTCATTGCAGATACCGTCACAAGCAGGTTCCTGTGTTGGAGGCTGGAGGTAACATGAACCACGCCCATGACTGGGTCTGGCTTGGCAACGAGGCAGACCTTCTAGCTGACCAATGCCAGGGCGGGCTGCCTGATGAGTGCACCACCATCATTGACCGGAGTGAAGGAGGATACGAGGAGAACAAGTACCTTCTGAACGGGGCTGGAAACACCTTGGTGATGGGTGTTGGCACGGGTATGGGCACTATTAGCAGGAGCAGTGGCACAGGCGGACACAGGGGCATCACCCATGGACAAACCTTGCCAAGATCTGTTCCAGAACCGCACCATCAGTGCCTTTCAGCAATTACCACAGGTGGTAAAGATCCCACTAGCCAAAAGGAGCATCTGAATAATTCCCCCCGAGCCACGGCTGCAGCCGCAGCTGCCAAACGCAAACGTGTCAAATTCACATCTTTTGCCACTATTATGCCCAATGAAAATTCTGGTGGCGGTGGCCCATACACCAACTCCTCAGTCCTGGTGACCAACGGTAATGAGGATGACATCAAGTGGGTGTGCCAGGATATGGACATGGGTCAGTCTGAAATCAGAACCTACATGGAGAGGCTACAAGACAATCTGTGACAGATTAGACAGAAACTGCGAAATAGAGAGGCAGAGGATGAGTGCAGGAGGGAGAATGGACAATGAGTACAATTCACCTTTAATGCCTTTGCAATGGATTAATGGAGGGAGAATGAGAGGAATATTACTGAACAGATGTTTTCGGGGATGCTTACATTTAGCTCCCCCTTAGACTACGGAAAGCATTACGTCATCACTAGCTCACACTAAAAGTAATAGTAGCAAACAAGTAACATTATGAGTTTGTCTTGTATTACTTATTGTGAAAATTTAAGTGTAACAATCAATAATGGTCATCATTGGTTATGAATTTTAAATTTCAAAAAAAGCAGTAAATCACTGTATTCATATGTTAAAAATTCAGGGTGTTTTATTGGAAAAACTTTGTTAAGCCAATATACATTTAAACAAAGATGGTGGGAAACTCGTCATATGATATATTCCCATTGTTGGCTGTCAAATAATTATTGATCTAGTTTTAATATATGAACCTGTCATTGAACTATCAAGTCTCCGGAGTGGTTACCCAAAGAATCACTGAATTCTCTGACAAACAGAACCATTTTCTGTTGGAATTATTCAGAGGGAACATTTGAAATGAAAAAAAAAACAACAAAAAACCTATTTATTCTAAGTACTCAACTAGAAATTCAGTCCTTTTTCAGGCGGAAGTTTGGGCTGGTCAGCTCTGAATTCAGGCAGTCTTGCTCAAACGGCAGTGCTGAAAGCTTGAAAGGGACGCGCCGTGAAGAAGACCGTTTCTCCCTTTGATCCAGAACAGAGGCATTTATTCTTGCACAATTACAAAAAGTAAAGGACACCAGCCACCGTTGAGGCTTAGTTTCTATTTCCTGGACCTTGGCTGCTTTCTCCCTGTATTCAGAATCAATCCCGACATGCCCTCACCTCTCTCCTCGTCTGTGACTGGACAGCAGTAGAAGCTCTGCGAACTTCAACACACAGTGGAATACTGGCTGTAAACTAATGCCGGAATGACCGAGGTGTCTCGCATGAGAAGGAAGCGGCTTGAGCTTTGGAAAGCCCGACTGAACACTTAATAATGAGGATTAATTAAAACAAAATCCACCATGTGAGCAACGAAACGGCCAGGAAATTATGAATAACATTATGGAATAAATGGAAGTGGAATTAATATCTAACGTAGAGATATGAGTTCATGAAACATCTGCTGAACGTTATAAATATATTTTTCTCCTTTTGTTTATACTTTTGATAAATAGTTTTTTATTATGTTTTTCCCTCGTTTTTTTTTTTTCCTCATTTAGGAAAATATTACATTGTAGCATTTTATTTTAGAGATTTATCAAGAGCTTAAGAATATATGATTCTTTTTTTTCCTCTTTCTTAAGTACTTTATTTATTTAAATTGAAATTTGGGAGGGTGAGGAAGCAGAGAAAGGCTAAGGACAAAGACTGAACATAATTGATTGATTGATAGCACATAGAACAAGTGAAGGAAGACATTACGTCAATGTTGCCTCACCTTCGTTAAGCTCAGGTGACGAGTCACGACGAACCGACAATAAAAAGGAGGACTGTAAGATTGTTAAGATTGCAATATTTATTTATAAATGTGTTACTGTTTCAGAGTACACTGTATGTTGTAAATAAATAAACATGCTTCAAAGTTCTTGTGAATAAGATTGCAGGTCACTAGCCAACAACGTAGTGATATTTTGTACGTTTTACAGTGCAAATATGGTACAAAATACTATCTACCGCAACAATGTGAAAGTGATCTCACTGGTTCTTTTTCTAAAGATGTTCCTGTCTTTGTTTCAAGTATTAAATAAATTCTTGTCTTTGTACAGGGTAGGAATTCATTTTCCTCCATAATAAAGTGTAAAAAAATTGGAGGAAATTCATGGAAGCGTCACAAGCCACGTTAGAACGGTGATTTTAGACAACCATTTCAGAAAGAAAACTGAACCAAGAGTTATCATGTTTATCAGTTGGCTAGTCCAAAAAATTACTGGAGAATCTGGAGTCTCACGAATCACTTCTATCTTCAATCATTTGTTAATCAACAAACATAATGTTGCACACTGCAGTCATAATTCAGATTATCAGGTCTGAAACAGCAACGACTGTGAAAAGGACTCAAAGTGGCGTCAGTCAGACCTCCCGTTACAATGTGTCCTGAGAGCTCTGATCACAAGTGTCCAGCACTTTCCTTGTGCGCTTACAACCGGGACTAAAGTGTTTCCCAAACGCCTCAAGTGTCATTGGATCCCTCCAATGATCACCAAAGGCTGCAGCTTGAAATAACTAGATGACGTTGTGCTACGCACAAAGGATATATAAAGTACACAACACAAATCAGGGTGAATATAACACAAGAAAACATCAGCCACAAACTCGTACAGGGAAGAGAGTCACAGCCTAAGTTGATGAGTCATAACCGAAGCCGAAAGCATTCGTTTATTAGACGATCCCTGACTCCATCCCAGAGTGCATTTGTTTTCAGACTACGAAGCGAATGCGGACACAAGCGCCCCAGGCCACATTCAAATCCTTCCCATCTAAAACTGGGACAAACGATGGCCACTTGTGATGGGATCTCTGAGAACACCTTTTAATGCCAGGTCAGAAGGTGGAAAGACCTGAGCTGATTCCATTGAGAGGAACACACCGAGGCTGTGCAGCCTCCACCAAAGCAATAGACATTTTGACTGATAACAAATATATTGTATGTTTTGGACACATTACTGTATCTAATCTAACATATTTAGAAATCTGCTGTGATCAAAAGGAATGGCTGAGTGGGTGTGAGTTAATACTCACCTGAGGTTCAAGTGTAGCAAAGCTCTCAGATGAAAAGCTTTTTGACTCTTAACATGCTGTGAGTTTAATCACACTTTAAAATTCAACATGTTTTTAATTCTTAAACTGTTTGGATGTAAACTGAAAGGGGGAAAAAAAATTGGGGATGGGGGGGGATTATTTCGAGGTTGTTAAGCTTTTATTTGTTACCAAAAGTAGGGCAGAGGTACTGTATGTAGCCACAACTGTCAGTGAGGACAACAGTTCTCTGCTCTCTTGCCTAACTACTGCTGAGCCTCGGCACTTCCGAAGAGCAAAGTAGTGGAGATTGGTTTAAAAGCTTAAATATTTGGGTTCATTGTTACTGTCGCAACTGTCAGATTATGCAGAATGGTCAGCGGGCTGAATTTTACATGTTGATTTGCTCTAATTTGGTTCTACCATGAAAATAATCAAAGACAGATGGATGCTTTGTACGACCTGGGTCTTCACCTTCTATAGAAATATGCTCATATTCAACCAATATACGTTATCTCCTTCATTTATATACTTTTACACCTCATTCAAGCCAGTTTTATAAGAACATAAATCTGATGAGAGAGATTTTGAGGTGAGGCAAGACTAATATTACATACTGTCATTCAGTTCTGTTGTAGATCCTTGTTAGCCCTTGTTTGTCTACAGAAGTCATGCATTTATGAGGCTTCCTCATTTTTTTTGACAGAAAAAATTATGGGACTTTTGATTTCAGTTTTCAGCATTCTTAGTCACTGTACGTGTTCCCTCACACCAAACCTTGCAAAAACATTCAAGGGAAATTAATAATTAACCTCACAATCTGAAGTTTGCAAGGTACTTGTCCCAACACTTGTTTCCACACCAATGTATAAAACTTCTTCAAACAAGGATCCCTCTAAACAACTCTCTCTGATGAAGACAGCGCAAATTTGTTGTCTTGTGAATACGCAGTTAAAAAATTATAACGAATAAAAATAAAGGGTAGGAAGTGGCTCTACAGTGGCTTAGTATGACTGAAAAAAGTGATATCAATTACAAGTAAAATGGTTTTATTTCATATAAAGGTGTTAGGCTGTTGTGTAGTTAGAGCAGAAAGAAACATACTGCAGCAACTGTACGTACAAGTAAGGAGGTACAACAAGTTTGATTTTTTTCTCTTTTCATTATTGTCATTATTTAAACATGGTTCATGGAGGCCAATAAAGATCCATAACCAAAAAGCTTGTTTCATTGTCTTTTAAAAATCTTCTGTTGATTATTGTGTTTGATCCAAAACACCAACCATTGTCATTTTCTTGCTGTTGTAAAAAAAAAAAAAGAATCCAGTTCAAGGAACTTTTTCAGAATTAGGTGTCAAACTCAGACTTCAAGAAATTCAACTTGTCTCTTTTTCTGTACATCCAGTAACACAGTCAAGAGACTTGATTTCTCTGGCTTCTGTATGATAATAAAACTAATTAAACTAAGTAGTTTGACGTTTAGGGTGTTTTCGCACTGACACATTGACCCAAAGACCTTCTGCACATAAATCTTTTTCACTTGTGTCAGTGTGAACACAACAACCGAACTCTGGTGTGCACCAGCAAGACTCTGCTAAGACCACTTGGAGGAGGTGGTGTCAGTAGGGCTTTTAGCAAACGCTGATGCAGTTCATTTGTAGTGTAAAAGCCGATTCAACACAACTATGGGTGGATTCTGCATCCTTGAGCGCAAAAGGCTTGAGTTGGGTGCTGCATTGTGTGCTTTGTAAAGTAGCAAGAAAGAGCATTATGGCTGTAAAGGCAATGAGAAATGGAAAATATGTTATTAGTCATGTTCCCCACACTCAGAAACTCAGAAACTAATGTGTGAGAATGTTTGTTTGTTTGTTTCTTCAGTGCCTCCTTGAATCCTAAAGGTCACCACAACAGAGAGGTCTTTATCTTTGGGGTCTACTATAATCTCCTTGAGCAAGTTTGGCTTCAGCAATTCTAACTTACCACATTCTTTAACTGACTTTATCCAACCTTTCCCTGCCTTGTGAGACACTGGCAGATGGCAGTGGGGACTGGGGAGCTAAGAGATTTTGCAGAAGAAAATTACAAATATGATTCTTGTGTAGCTCCCTGGGCAGTCAAGGTGTTGGACGATGAAGTGCAGTACCATGTTTGCTGCATCCTCTGCTGACCTGTATGCAAACTGTTGGGATCTAGTGAGTGTTCTGTGATGCTCTCCAGGTGGGTCAGCACAAACCAAAGATTTCATGACTACTGACATCAGAGCACCTTTACTTTCTAACGGAGCTTGAGGTAAGTGGGGGTATGTGTGTTTACTTTTCACTGAGAAATATTTTACAGAACTGAAGGTTTGGAAACCATTGACCATAAAGGCTTGCTGCTTGAAAAGAAGAACATATCTGTCCTCAGTCTTCCTCTGCAGTTTAAATAGACCCCAACTGCTACAGGGGAATCAACCTGCTCATGAAGAAAGCCAGAGATGACTGTAAAACTATAGCAGACTGAGTAACGCAATGTATGACTGAATTGTAATTTCATATCTCTTTATCACTAAGAAATCATCAACTTTAACTAAAGTGATCCATGGGGACTGGCAATAAGCTCAACAATTTTCTGAAATATTTAGAACTCAGCAAGATAGCCCAAACTAAGTGGTTTGAAATGATAAGAATGGAAAACAGCACATTAATGCTTTTGTTCACCTTAGACTGAGAAAAGCACTCTTGTCTTATTCAATTTATTTTCAATTTTATTTATATAGCATCTATTACAACACAAGTTGTCTCTAGGCACTTTCCAGAGATCCAGAACATGACCCCCGAGCAATTATTACATGAACAACGGTAGGTTAAAAACACCCTTAGTGGGAGAAAAAACCTTAAACTAAACCATGTCAAGAAAAACACCCCTTTAGGGGGGTAGAAAACCTTGAGCAGGACCCGGATCATAAAGGGGGACCCTCCTGCTGAAGACCAGCCGGGTAGAGCAGGAAGAACATAGAGAGGAGAGACATGGACACACCATCAAATGTACAAAAGACAAGATATATTAGTATTAATATCTGTCAGCAGCAGAACCAAGAGTCTTATGACCACATGACGTACATGGTTCCATGGTTGGTTGGTGGACTACAGAGACGACTATATAAACAGGTGTAGACAGCAGATACTGAGGTGGTCAGAGGGTGGGACTGCAGGTCAGCATGCAGCTCTGGATGCTGACCTGCAAATATGAGCAGAAGTGAAAAAGACAAGACAAAACAAGGCAATACAAGGTGCTTTAGATCTTTAGATAATGAAAACATAAAAAGCAGCGGGGGGATGACTGAGCTTCTGTCCTTAATGGAAAATGTGCGTGTCAGCAGAGCAGGGACATCAAAGACCAAATATGAATCTGCACAAACGTATCATAAGAAAGCCCCAGAATATCTCAAAGACCAGATATGAGTCTGCCCCAACTGCACCATAAGAGGTCACAGACTAATATTTCCATCACAAAACCTCGTTAAAGATCATTTCATAGAACATTAAGGAAATTGTACATCTGTCTGTTCCCCACCTATTTTGGCAACCATTCATCTATCAATTATCTATACCTATGTATTCCTGCTTAGGCTCATTGGGATCTGCTGGAGCCTATCGTAGCTTTCTTTGCCCAAAAGGCACCAGTAAAACCTAGTTAAGCTGCCAGGTTATCACAGGACTATTTTTGCAATTGTATCTACAATACATTTTCGATTTGGCACAGCTTATTCTTTGAAAGTTAAAAACCTGCAGAGCTGAAGAAACGTTGTCGCAGCCCTGGAATATAAACTTGGCCACTGTGTTTGGTTATTTGGTTTGATCCCTTGATTATTTAAGAAAAAACATTCAGACATGATTGTGTGGGGAAGATTTTTTTGTTGCTTTTATGATGGCTATAAAGTATTCAGGGAGTTTTAGAAAATCCCAGTGTGTAAAGGCCAAGTACTGAAGTCACCGCTGGATGTTTGTGACCTTTGAGCCCTAATGCTGCACTGCATGAGAAACCATAATGTCACCAAGATCAATACAGTCACATGGGTGCTAGAGAACCTTGGAAAAATTGTCAAAGAGCACAGTCCGCCGTTGCAGCCAGAAATTTAACATAAATCCTTTTAACACAAGGAGAAAGGCATATCTACAGAGAAAGCAACGCAGTTCTCCGGCACAAACTCATCTCAGATGGAGAAAAATTAGGCACATGCGCTGTTTCAATTTTTGTTTAAACTGATGTTTGGGAAAAACAGAACTTTGAACAACATGCCAAAGGTAACAAAGGCCATCCAGGACTTTACTAGTGAAAATTGCAAAAGCTGGTGTCTGAGCAGGTATGAAGGGTAAATCAGTGTCCATGCCATGGATTACTTGCATATATGTGATGGTATGGGTGATGCAGAAATGTAGATCAGAATCTTTTGGCTTCATAGACTCAGTGTTTGTGCTTACCTGTCCAGTCTGTAATGCAGTCCCATTGAAAAAACATATGGCACATCATCAATAAGACCATTTCCATTCAGTTCCACTCAATTCCATTAATTATATTTGTACAAAAAAACTTTTCAATAAACATTTCAATACAGATTACAGATTTTGCCCTTGAGCTTCGGTTTGGAGATCGGTTTGGGCCTGTGTACGCCTATTAAAATACATGTTACAATGCGGATGCTGCATTAAAATGTATTTTACGCCTCAGTAAGAATAATCACGGAAGAAGAGCAAGAGCAGTGATCCACATCCAGACTCTTTATTACTCTTCTTGAGTAATAAGGGGTCATATAGAGGTAGAGCCTCTGAAGTCCTTTCTCCAAATATCACCCCATTTTCATTTACCACTCTGATGTCAAAATGCATCTGAGAGCCTGTGTTGTCTCCTGTCCTTATGAGGACCCGGCTGTTCTAACAGTTACGGTTGCATGTTGTAAAATCCATTTTTGGGGCTAAATTGGAACTGGAGTCACAGTAAACGTGTAGATTGCAAGGCTAAGGCTAATGTATATTAAATCTTTGTACATGACTTACTGTGTCAGCATATTTTTCTTTGTATGTGTGTTTGGGGTAACTGTTATGATGAGACTGTTGTTATAATATTACAGTTATTTTGGAGAAGGCACGGTAATGACAGTATTACCTTCACCTTGTCAAAATAGACCCATAGTGCTTTTGTCCATTAAGGTAAAAAATACACTTTCTCCACTTTTTTTTTTTTTTTTTACTTGCTGGCAGGGACCACATATACACACAAGGAACAAAAGCCACCTGGACTAAAAAGAAAAACAGTTTTTACCCCCCATGAACCAAATGTACATGCAGTTTCTGTACCACAAACACAACATATGCTTACTTTTCCTCCCTGATTCCGTGTATAGATAAATATGTTCTGCAACGGGTACAGTACCAATATTTAATTTAACTTCACAACTTAAGTCGAAATTGCAACTTGTTTTAGTAAATTGGTATTTTTGTCTCTTCTTTTATGGTTTTTTTTCTTCTTGAAAATAACCAAAAGGCATCCGAACCAGTTGTATCACCTTACTGGGCTCCTCTCAATGTCAAGTAACAGCAGCTCCACTCAAGGTACTTCTCAACAGACTGAACTCCTTACCCTTTCTACTAAGTGAGAGTCCAGTCACCTTGTGATGGAAACTCATTTATATTTGCAATCTTATTCTTTCTGTCACAACCTATAACTATTGTAGGGACTGAATGGCCCGTTGCATCAGACCAAGTGCCCCAACCTTCCAGTGCAGCCCTCACAGAATACCTCATGGCACATGGTCAAGTGCTATGGTGTCTGTGTGTGTGTGATATTCTCCTGTATTTGGAACTGACCCTTCAGTTATCCTCCTTTAAAAAGGGGAATGGCCACCAAAGTCCATTTAGCGATGCCTCTGATGCTTTGATGAACTCAGGACGGACTTCAGCCCTGAAGCCCTGCCACCATGCACCTTTTGAACTTTGGTGACTTCAGTTTCAGTGGTATGCAAGCCCTATTCCAGAGTCCATGGACTACCAGTTCTCTGTGGAAGATGTTTTAATGGACTTGAGACGATTGAAACAGCACCTCACCCCGACTATAGTCAGTGTTGTTGAGGCACCTTTTTTTTTTCAACCACATGATTGGTTGGTAGCATCATCTAATGCTAATGAATAGCCTACCGTAACAATTAGTGACCAATATTTTATTGCAAATACTATCACATGTTATAACATTCCACGAAACAACATAATGGGTTTCTGTTTAGAACTGGCTTAGGGATCTGATTATGCGTTGGGAATCTGAGGTACAGGTGTAAATGTACCACGGATGAAGTTGAGGAAGCATTAAGATCAGATCACGATCTGAGACACATTATTAAGTGTAAACTCAATGGCTCCTGCCCACCTGTACTGTCGTCTTCTGTCCTAGTTATGGTTGTCAAATTCCAGCCCTTGAGGACCAATGTCTGGTGACTAGGAAGGTGACTAGGGACAATTGGTGAAGCTTTGCCTCCCTCTTATTAAAAAAAAAAACTAAAAACAATTTGTAGCTGGAAATGATGTCCTTGTTTATTTGCATCCAGGATGAGGGAGTTAGTCAACCACTAGTTGCCACACATGAAGCATGTGGAGATGTATATGAATGCCAGGTGTTAATGGATGTTTAGAAATGTCATAGAATCACTCAGGATGAATATTAATACCAGATCTCAACTAGGTATTCTTTTTTTATTATTTACATAAATCTACTACAGTTCTTCCATTTCTGACAAGCAATTCTTCTTTAACTTGACAGGACACAGTCTAACAGACACGATGACGAAGTGTTTTTTTTTTTTTTTTTTTAGTAGCTTAGAGCACAGGGGAAGCCTGAAGCACATGCGTATTGCAGCTTTGAGCTTGTGAAACCACATGTTTCACAACCACATGAACCATGTTTTGTGCTCTCACGGTACAGAAGTGGTCCCTCACAAACAAATAGTTTTCCAGTTACAAATACCAAACTAATGGGCTTAGCTATTCACACTATTTTATTTATGTCTGAGCATTTTCTTGATGGATTGCAGGTATTTTAAACTAGTTCTTGAACATACTTTAACACCATATTGCACCTAGTGCTCGTTACACTTTCTTGTAATTATTGTTTACACAGAAAACTCACAAAAACTTTCTCTCACTATGGAAGTCCATGTCGTGACATGCTTTGGCCTGCTCCTCTCTAGCACTTTTCCACTTCTTCATGCCCATACAGTATTTTACAACAATTTAGAGCTTCTCTCCATTGACATGTGTTTTGTCTGCCCCTCCAGGCTCTGCTCTGCTACACAAGTTGATTTACAGCGCTTATCAAATACATATTGCCAAGCGAGTGAGACGTGCAACCTTTCATTTGCAAGCCACCGCCCTGCAAATTCGACACGCTACATTAACAAGAAAAATGACTGCTACTATGCATGCCAAGTCTCCGAGTGCATGTGTGTGTGTGTGTGTGTGTGTGTGTGTGTGTGTGTAAGAAAGAGAGAGCGACTGAGAAAGAATTAAAAAGCGCTACAGCGCAGTAAGAGAGAAATACAGGGCAGTAAGTTTGTGAGTTTTAAGCTTTACTACAAATCAATGGAGAGTATGTACAGTCATATGAAAAAGAAAGTACACCTTCTTTCAGTTTGAAGGTTTTATGTATCGGGGCATAAAACCTCATACGAGTTCTACCAAGTCCTTAAATTATTCGAATACAACCTTTTGATGAACAACAGTGCATGACAAACTATGCCATTTTCTTATTTATTCAACTAAAACTAACCCAAAGTGTAGAAACGGTGTACTCAAAACTAAGTGAACCTCTTGGGAGCTTGTAGAACCACCTTTATCAGCAATAGCTTAGTTATCTGACTCCTTGGCATTACGGAGGAGCTGCGGTCCACTCTTCTTTATAATGTTGCTTCAGGTTATAGAGGTTTATACACGGCTCTCTTAGGGCCCCGCTCTGAGCAGTTAACAAAATGTTGCCGTGTCGTGTAAAGTACTGCAGACCAAAACCCGCAGGGACAAACTAAGCAGGTTGGTGGGTGTGTCCCTGTTCTCTGTTGGCATGGTGAGTCTGGGACAGATGGCTATTGGAGGTAATTGTTCACATCAGTTGGTATGATACTGCAGGTTCTTCTGAAGTCAGGTGGCGTCAGCTCAGGCAGCAGAGACGTTCGTCCATTAATCACACGGCTGGCGCTTAGACTTCACGATAAACTCAAGACCAAAGCCATGCTTGTCAAATCTGTATCCACTGATGTGTGGACAAGTGTTTGAAAGAATTAATCTAGCAAAATTTTGATCAAGTCTTTTGTTATGTTACAGCTTCGTTTTTTAAAACGTGATATAAAAGTACAGCCCATTCAAAGACTATTCGTTTCACAGTAAATCTCATTGTGTTTCATTCAGTGTTAAGCAGTCTTTTCCTTTAACAAAACGCTTCATTCTTAATAGCGTCAATCCGGAGATGCTGTGAAAACCACAGACACATGTATGAAAGCTCCTGAATTGCATTTTAATAAGTTTATAAACTGTTACATGTAGACAGGTGAGTGGCTGGACAATTGCTTAAAATTCATTTTTCTGCACCCACTTTGTCCCACACACGAGGGTTCTGCTGGGACCTGTTCCAGCTATCACAGGGTGAGAGGCAAGGGACATCCTAAACATGTAGGTGAGTAGGCACATCTACAAGCTTTTCTAATCAAATTCTCAGTAAATAAACAGCAAGTCTGTGGTTTCTGACTTGAATGTCAGCAAAGATCACTTCACCTTAACCCTGTAAGGATGCAACCCTCACACATCGTGGAAGAGTTTTTGTTATCCTACTAAATTTTTGTCATTTTGGACTGTAGTTTCTTGCTTCATATAAACTGCAAGAAAAGAAGCTTGAAGTTTATAAACGTGCTTTAGAACGCATTTGCACAGCAATATGATTAAAACAACTGGTTGTTGTACAGTTTGGAGCGCGTTAAAGCTTGTGACTAAAGGTCAGTGCGCCAATGACGACAACAGATGGCACCAACTTTAATATCTGGAGTCATGAATCGCAGTCTAGATGTGCTTTGTGTGAGTTTATGCTTCAGTCATAAATGTTGGCACCGTTTCAATCCACGGGTTTGGTCGGGTTAGGTGTACAGGGCACTAATACACAGCAGGTCCCGCAGTTCCATGGAAACTGAGAGCACCACGTCGCCCTTTGTAATCTTTCTGAACTGTAATTTTTAATTATTGACACTTGTTCAACATGCATACTCAAATGAGAAAACGTCCAAGTTATCCAAGTGGATGTGTTTATTTCTATCAGCTGGTGAGTGCAATTTTATGGAGGACCAGGAGTGTCACTAGAATGGAAACTAAATCATTCTGATTATTAGAAATAAAAAAAAAATATATAGATTACTGCACTGAGTTGCAAATTAATAATCCATAAATAAGTATAAAAAAATGATAAAGTATTTTCTAGCTGGATATTTGCACAGGTGTGGAGCTGTCAATGAGAACAAAGTCTTCTGTTCTTGATCAATGGATGTTTTAGAACATTTAAGACACTTCTGCAATTATGTTTCTGCGTGTCATAGTTTTCTATTTACTCTGAGCATTTCTGCATGTGTTTCTGGACAAACGTGCACAATTCTTTTCACATGTAGCTGGACATGCTTCCCTGGATTTGAATGCCATCAGTAGAATTTGTGACCGCTTCCATATTAAACTGTTTGCATGGTGTCCCTCCTCAATACGGTCTCACAAATATGACTTTGTTGTTGTTATTTCTCAATACAAATAGCACATGCTGACAGGTATTTTTTGTTGATTCTAGACGTTCTGCGTTCAAGATTAAAGCGCGGCGGTGATCAAGCTTTTGCAGTAGCAGCTCCAAAACTATGGCAATGTCTCGCCTTTTCATATTTGCACTGCTCAGACTTGTTCGAGTCAATATTAAAAATATATTTCTTGTCTTTGGCTTTCATTTCTGAGTAGCGTATGACATACAAAAAAAAATGTGACTGCACTGCTATTTTGATTTTATTGCTTCTTTAATGCTTATAATTTCTCGCTGCTTTTAAATTATGACTTTTGTTTGATTGTTATTTGATTGTAAAGCACTTTGGTCACTTTGTTGTGGTTAAATGTGCTAGATAAATACATTTGAACTTGACCTTGATTCATAACAATGTCTTATATTTATACCAAAGCATAAAAGTAACTGATATCATTTATGGAGCAAGTTTTCCTGTGACCTTCCTGAGGAGTTGGTGTTCTTACACTGATACACACACACCTGCATGTCATTAGATGCAACTGCAAAAGAAAATGTACCAAAATGCAAAATCATTGTCAGCAATCCAAATCAGCATTCTGCAGTTAGTTTCTCTGCTTTTTTATTCATTGGCTCGCCGTATGCATTTACAAAAAAGAAAAAAAAAATTAAAAAAAATCAAGCAGTAGTAAAAGAGGAAGTTTAACTTCTGAATCTTAGTGTTTTTTAACTGCATACACACATGCGCAAATTACGACCAAGGTCTCCAGCTGTTTATCAGGGACGGAAATGAGCCAAAAAGTTGTGCTGGTGTAAAACCCATACTGTGTCTCCTTCTCTCTCTAACACACAGGTATGCAACCACACACACACACACACACACACACACACACACACACACACACACACACACACACACACACACACACACACACACACACCACCTTAGTTTCAGCCAGATCAGCCAACTCCACTGCACCATCTGTCCCACCTCCCCTATTAAGAGTCTGACAAAGTCTGCTTTGATTTATGACTGCATGTGACTGCATGCCTGCGTATCAGTGTGTGTTTATTCAGGCCTTTACTAATAAGTTATCTGAACACACTGTGCATGTGTGCACAATCAAATGGACCTGAGCCATGTAAGCATATGCATGTGTAGGTGTGTGATGTATGACATGTTCAGTCAGATTTAGAGCCCTAAATGGCTCCTCATCCATTCAGTCTTCTTTATTTAGTGACAACTGGAGATTTAACTACAGAAAAAATAGAAGACAAGCAACACAAGAAAAGTATCAGACAGGATACCTAGAGCAAACATATTAGTAGTAAAACACAAAGGGCTAACCACAAATCTATACCATGATTCAAAAATACCTCCTACATTTTGATATTTGCGGTTTAAACTAATTCAATTCACGGGCAGCACATAAACAAGGCCCCTCATAAAGCCACTGCTATAAACTACATTAATGTTCAGTGACGTTCTTGACTGATAAATAGTTCAAGCATTTGTACACAGTATGCCACCGGTATGTTTTACATCACACCTCCTGCTCTGAAGTCCCTCTTAGCTTCCAAATCGTACATTTGTTAGGCCATTTTTACAGGCGAGTATTTAGTGTGTCGACTCATTTCTGTACAGAAGCTCCCCACTCTTACCGGTGATACGCAAAGCTTCATTATTAATAATGAAGACTGGCTACATTAGCACGTTTTTTTTGTATGTTTGTTTTAGATCTTAATATTTTCACAATGCCAGTTAATGCCCATATTAATTTTACAAAAACCAAACACACGAAACAGCCTTCATTATTTGTTAAGGTTTACCAGGGTAAATCTGTGGTCACAAATCATAAACGTGCCAGTAGGAGAGCGGTGTCCAGCTTTGTGAGCATAGTCCCAAAACTGTGCTCATCTTTTAACAAAGGCTCAACCATTTAACATCCTAGATGGCGGCAGCTTTTTGCAGTTCTTTTTACATTAAAACTGAAACTTTAGAAACATTTTTCAACTTTGCTTGTGTATTGTGCTCCTTAAACAGTGGAGGCTTTTGGTGACTTTACTGTGAACTCACTCGTCTCTCAGCGAGCAGCTGGTGCATCCGTGGTCCGCCCCACCGTACCGAAGCACTCTCAATGCAGCCCGGGACTCTCGCAGCAGTCCTTTCCCGCTCCAGACAGAGCTGGAGATGTTGGGTGATCCTGTACCGGCCCAGTGCTACTGAATAATAATGAATTATTCATTTATTTATAGATCAAGGTTGGACACACTGAGGCAGGGGACCTCATTTTTATAAAAGACGTGATTTACACAATAAAAAAATTGGAATCAATAAATTATTTAAAAAAAATATACAAAGTTCCTTAATATCAATAGTTACATTGTCATCATCAATATGATTGTTAAAACAAGCAGAATCTATCTTAGAACAGGGTATTATTAATGTATTTTTCTAATTAAGGTAATTATCACAATAATTATTCAATAGCAGTGCACTGGACAATAGTCAGGATGAAAGGAAGAGGGTTGGAATTGTTAGGATATAAAAAAGGAAGAACATTGTTCATTAGTAAATCTGAAGGTCTGTGTGTTCCCCCTTTTGGCTCTCTTGCCACTTTATTTCCTTCTCTTACAGCGTCCATTCCAATTATATACAAACTGCAAATTACCCTTCACTGTGAAGGAGGGTCTCAGCGCTCCAGATATTGAACTCTTTGTTTTAGGTTTCCATTCACGTTTTCCACTGAGAGATTTCTCTTGGATTATCCTCCGACATTGCTTGTGAAGTCACCAGATCAGTCGTTGACGGGCTACAAACCAAATACCTCACAGCATTCATGGAGATTGCTGGAGAGTTCACTGATGAAGATATTGTTAACACTTCACTTTCAACAGTTTGTGAACCAGTTTCTTATTTATTCTGAGTTTACACTGCAACAGAATACATTTTCTGGACAAACGAGTTTGTTTCAGGCTCACAGTGATGATAAAAGTACTAAAAAGGGAAACAAAATGTAAATAATTTTTTTCCCTATTTATTTTGACAACACAGAGAAAAAGTGACCCGAACTTAATCTAATTGCGTCTTTGGGAGTTAGAACCATTTTGGTTAAATTTGTTATCTAAGTAAACATTTTTATTAACCTAAATATCACTCAGTAGGATTAAATATTTTTGAATAAATCTACAGGTTCAACAACATGATGTCAGAATAAATAGTAAAATATAGTAAAAACCTTACTAGCAGCTAAAGTAACAACATTTTTTGCTTGAAAGTAAAAGGTTTCTGATCTATTTTAACTGTCATAAGCACACAAAAACAATACAATCAATAAAGTACTGAAAGTACTATTGTACAAACTGGATAAATCCTAATTTTATTGTTGCTTCTCCAGTTAACTGCATGTCTGACACATTAAAAATGATAGTTTTTACTATTTTACTAGATGTCCCAATCATTTTTCTGTCATGAATTCCCTTGGCTTGTATTAGGATTTGGTGAAACCGACATTAAAATATCAGTGCTCAGTTTGCAGTGCATTTTATTGTCTTTAACCCGTGAGCAGAAATCAGCAAGAAAGTGTAACAGACAGCCTCTCTCACTCTTCTCTCGCTGTCTCTCCATGATGTGTGAAGGAAACTAATGTTTTCTTACTCTTTTTAGTGTCATTCTGACTTGATGCTTCATGTGTAAATCAGAACTCTCACTGTGAAAGTTTATCACAAATGTCAGTCTCAGACTCGCCCTCTTCTGGTCACTACGTAAAATTCAGCTTTCAGGGGCTTCTGTGTTGGCATCATTTTTTAACACTCTGAGACAACCATCTCTTTAATTATACATCCTGTACCTCCATCAATTCAGCTCATTTGCATGTTTTTAGAATATTAATGGTAATTGTGGTTGAGCAACCTTTTGTCATTTACTACCAGAGACTCTACATTTGCAGAAGGTGCAGAAGAACTTTTTAAAGCTTAAACCAACAACTCAGGCTTTTGCACCTTACATATTAAACACAAAGACATAACAGTATGATAAAGGCTTAACTGTATAGTCAGGTAACTGTCAACTCAGCCATCTACAACTTTTGTACAGAGCCCTGTTCTCCGCTTCCTCTGGTTTCTCTTGTTTTATCTTGAAGTGCTTTATAAAAGTGTTAATTTCAAGGAGGCAAATTTCTCCTGGGGGACTGGCAGCAGTTTGCCAAGAATGTGCATGTTGCAAGTGTAGCTCATTCTGGATTTGTGTGAAACTTTGGTCCAGACAGTGTCCACATCTTTGTTTGTTTGTGTATGTAGGTTTGAATATATCCTGGGTGGTCCCACACATAGCTGGTACAAACGACATCCCAGCATCAGCTCTGTGTGTGTGTGTGTGTGTGTGTGTGTGTGTGTGTGTGTGTGTGTGTGTGTGTGTGTGTGTGTGTGTGTGTGTGTGTGTGTGTGTGTGTGTGTGTTTGCTATCCCTGAGCACTCTTTGTGAAAATTACTTTTCCTCGTTGTGCTTGACATTTCTCTACAGTGATTTTTTTCTCTCCTCCTCCCTGAAGGTTTGCTATGTGCCTTCATACTGTAAGCCTTATTTACATTCAGAGCCAGGCTGTGTCTCACAGGAGTCCCACAGCTGTCCATCCTTTTGCCTGGACATAGACAAACGATGCTCTGTGTGGTGGGTCCATCGTGGTTTTGGGTAAGTTTGTTGTACATAGAAGTCTTCTCTCCTGCTTCCTTTGTGTATATATATATATATATATATATATATATATATATATATATATATATATATATATATATATATATATATATATATATATATATATATATATACATATTCATTATTGCATTTTTAACACAAGTGGCAATAACCTTAAAGAGAACAGAACACAATATAAACATAATGAGGAGATGAAGTCCCAGGGTAAAATAGGCAGCTAATGGAACAAAACATTACTGGCATCTAGATAGAAATGAATATTTCACAGGAGATTGTAGTTAAACAGTGAATCTTCTTCTGTTCCAGCTTCTCATAAGTAGCGAGCTCTTGGAGGAGGTCACATTTTCTCATGCACCGTGGGGTGGGATGGGGGCCTGTTATATCTTATCCGTACGATTATGCAAAAAACAGCACCAGCAAAACAGTGTCCAAACGTTCATGTTGCTGGTGAGTTCACGTTATGCAGCCGTACACAGAACCCCCACTTCCTCTCCATGATCACAGCAAAATAGTGACCAGTAGTACCACGTATGGGGAATAGCAGGTTTTTTTCAGATACATTTTGCACATCAAATTTTGAGTAGGCGTATTTTAACATGAGGTTTTGTAGATGTTTAGAAAAATGCAGTTCTGTTGTGTCTGTCTGGTCAAAATATCTTTATGTTCCAGATGTATACAGTTCAGTTTAGTTGTATGGGTTAAACTTCATGCCCAGAGAAAAAACAAGTGACAACACGTAGTTTAGACATCCATATAAACAGTTTTCTTTTAAATATCAACCATGAAATTGCATAAACATCCCGAAGGCTGTTTTCCGCTCACATGTTTAGACATGAATGAATGTTAAAACTCCCTTAACTAATCATTTGTGCTTAAAAAAAAATTGCTTGAACCATAACTTAATAGAAATGACAATGACAACAGCAAAGAGGAAGCACAGTTTTGCTGTATGTGAAACTGAGATGCTCAGTGAAATGGAGAAAAGGAAATGGATTTATTTGGAGGTCAAAACCTGCTGAATGGAAAAAAAAAAAGGTAGCAAAAGCAATCAACTCTTCAACCCCCCCACCACACAAATACACACACGCACACAACAACAAAAAAAAAAGAAAAGAAAAAATTGCTGGATTATAAACAAAAGACAAAAAAAAAAAAAATTCCACTGATGCTAACACAACATCAGAGCTGTGGGGGAACATGGTCCCCCATGCAGCTCAGGATGAAACAGGAGCCAACTATCTTTTGATGGGAACAAAGCGATATGTAAATATTTGTTTGCCTATTGCTGCATTAAGGCAGTTTCAGACTGCATGATTGTCAGTGTCTGCAGATTCCTCTGCTGTTGTACTTTACTCCATAGTTGTGACGTCGTCATGGTAATCACACCAAATGACTGATTGGTGAAAGGGGTCAAACACTGCTTGACAAGACTTGGAAACCCAACCGTCTCATCTCCGAACCATGTTTGGTCTAGCCACGTGTATAAATACAGATTTGTCAATGACATACACATGAGAAGTGACACTTGAAGTGATTCGGAAAATGATGCAAAACCAAATGGAAACAGGAGATGTTAATTCAAAAAAGCGCCAAAGGAAGAAACATTTGGTGGAAGCCATTCGTCTGATGGTTTAAGGACAGAAACCAAAACAAAAAGAAAGCTTTGGCGTTGTCCTTTGAATGTAGTTCAGCATAGCCTCCATGGCAATGGGAGAATCCCAACAAATCTGTGTAATTAGCAGGTACATGCAGATAGATTATACTGAATCAGTGTATTCATATGACAGGACAGGAGATAAAACTCATGCACATTTTCAGTTTCTTTCGGTACGATTGTATATACCCTATATATAACATAGCAGAGTTGATATCACCTGGAGGTACTGTGCAATGTGTTTTCATCAGTCATTATTTGACAAGGGATTTCTAAATTGACACAGTTTGACCAATAAGACATAATATGTGCACAAGTGCATAAACAACTGTGATGTCAATTCAGTTCAATTCAATTTTATTCATATAGCGTTACAACACAAGTTGTCTCTAGGTGTTTTCCAGAGACCCAGAACATGACCCCCGAGCAATTATTACATAAGCAATGGCAGGTTAAAAAAACTCCCCTAGTGGGAGAAAAACCTTAAATAAAACATCAGCAATAAAACCTCCCATTTAAGAGGGAAGAAACCTTGAGCAGGACCTGGATTATAAGGAGGCACCCTCCTGCAGAAGGCCAGCCGGGTAGAGCAGGAAGTAGAGAGAGAAGAGAGACAGAGATATATTTCCAAAGATACAAAAGACAAGATACATTAGTAGTCATGTTGTGTTGGCTGAAGAACAAAGAGTTCTATGTAGATATTACTGATAAGTGGTTACTTACAACAGAGACAACTATATAAACAGCAGACACTGAGGTGGTCAGAGGTGGGACTGCAGGTCAGTGGATCCTGCTGGTGTCCCCCTGCAGCAGGTCTACAGCAGCAGGTCTACAGCAGCAGATCCAGGATGAAGCTGTGTGGAAGACCAGCTGCTCTAGTCTGGTCCTGCAGCTGCAGCTGTGACTACTGGTCCTAACACACTAAAGTTTACACCAACTAGATGTTTTACTGAACAGAAATGTTTTAAGTTTGGTTTTAAAGGTGGAGCTGGTGTCAGCCTCCTGAACCCAAACTGGAAGTTGGTTCCATAGTGATGGTGTCTGATTTTGTTTTCAGAGTGCAGTACCAATAGACATAGACAAAACTGCCTGTGGACACCACTGGATGGGCAAACACCCAGTCAGAGAAAGGAAAGATGTGACATTTACGGAGGCAACAGTCCTTGTTCAGCCCCGGTTCAGCTCCCCACCCTACCTTTGCTTCGTGTTTTTGCCTTCTCTCTGCCCCTTTATCTTTTCAAACTATGAAAATGTTAAATGTCAAAAATGGATCAGCAGATCCTCCAGAGAGCAAACCCATCAAAGTGAAATGTATTGATGATGTTTCTGGTGCAGAACTCAAAACAGCCACATTCATTTTAATGACTTTTTAACCAAATAATGGACACTGTGACTGATAATAGATCAAACTTTGTAAAGGCATTTAAAATGCAAAAGTCTGTTGATACAAAACCTGAAGAGGCAGATGCAGCAGGTACTAAAGATAAGGAAGAGGAGTTAACAACAACTTATACCTCATATATTTATACCAGCTTCTAGAAAATCAAGTCTGTTTGGATAAAGAATAGGAAGAAAATAAATCTTTTTTGTGATATATCAAAAATATCAGTCTTTTTGTGGAGAAAGGCATCGAGATTGCCTGCCTCTTTCTGTTTTCAATAATTTCAGTGTCTTACTCTAAATAGAACTGTTTTATTAAAATAAAAAAATAAAAATAAATAAAGCCTGGCTACTTTTACCGAAAGCAGCTGCCTAAAAACGCTTCAAAACCTTTGTTTAGAGCTGGCATTTAAGTGCTTTACTGATAGAAAAGATGTGAGGGTCAAAAAAAGTGACAGCCTGATCAAAAAATAGACACATTAATGCAATTATATATGATGTGACGCCTTCTGACATTAAAGTTGATAATACATTTCTAAGTTGCAGCCGTGAAATGCTGCTATCAAGCACGAAAGAAACTTTAAAAACAACGTACCTGTTGAGACTCATAAGCTGTGAATTCTAGCAGGAATTTAAGCAACCACAGGCAGCATGGTGGTGCTGTGCGTAGCACCATTGGCTCAACCTCTGTTTGGGGCTTTGCTGTGTGCATTTTCTGCAGGTACACCGTCTTCTTCTCACAGTCCAAAATAAAAAATAAAACATGCATGTTTGGTTGATTCTAAGTGTTGGACTAGTGGCCTGTCCAGGGGTGTTTCCTGCCCCCTGCCCAGACAC